>JASKGM010000009.1:11271393-11281626 GCA_034509205.1 Ceratonia siliqua | reverse complement strand
TTATTAGGCTTTATCATATCATATCTTATTATATATAATACTCTCAGGCTTTATCTTAAATGTTACACCAAACTTTTATAAAATGAGTATCAACTGAATATTTGGTTGTATGTAACTACAATTAAGTAGAAAATTTTGAATTTACATATAATAACATAAACAATATATGCATAATTTATTTATAAAAATTATATAAATAACGTTGCTCATAATTATATTGGTGTTAGTTTACTAACAAAGATTGAAAATTGTTTGGGCTTTTTTTGTATTTATTTTAAAAAGCCCAAAGTTCATGTTGCTTTGCGATTGTGTTCTTGGAACACTGGTGGTTGTTATTTGTTAGAGTACAACCTGGGTAGAGTTTTTTTCTTTCTCTTTTTTTAGTCTGTTCTAACATTTTTGTAAAATGATAGTATAATTTTTTTTTATTATGAGCAAAAATAAAAAATTCTCCCAAAAAGCAAAATAAAAAGTTGAAATTAATATTTTTGACAACAAAATACCTCCACTCAATTTACCATTATAAATTATCTTAAATATTATTAATATTATTAAATAAAAGGGCTTATCTTAAATACTAAATTACTTCAAAATATTTTTTAAAAAAATTAAAAAAAGGCAGAAATTTTGGTCCTAAAAATAAATCTCTTTAGACTCTTTTCTACCCCTACCTCTTCCTTCCTAATATTGTCTTTTTGATTCTCATTGTGTTTAAAGAAAGATGCTTATCAAGAACATTTTTAAGACTAAATACTAAAAAATTAAATATAATTGTCATAAATAATACAAGTAATTTATTATTAAATTATATAAAAAAATATTAATGATAATAACATTGTATTATGACAATACTAGAAATATTTGATAATAGCCTTTCATGCCAAAAATTCAAAATTTTGAGAAACCATTTCACCTATTTCTGGATTGGTTTTGGGCCAACAAGCCCAACTATGTCCTCTCCCAACAGCCCATGTTCAAGTTCAGGCTCAATGCCAATCTTGTTTCTTTTATACAAAAGAATTCAAGTTTTCTCCAAACATAACAATACAAGCCCACTCTTGCTTGAAAATCAGGGAGTTAAATTTTGGGGTTACCCTAAACTGGTTTTAACTCATGAAAGCACTTCCATTAGGTCAAATCAAGTCCTTTAACTCAATGGTAATAGAATTGTTTGGAAGGTTGAGAGTTATGAATTCAAATACGAGTCAAAGTCAAATTCACTATAAAAAAATACTTATAAATTTTTTAAAATGTGGTTGTTATGCTACTAGCAATATTTTATGAGTAATTTTTTTTAATTGTTTTAATTTAAGAAACAATTTAAAAGAATATAAAAAATGTGAAAAAAATAAAAGTAAAAAAAATCAAAAGGATTTATTTACTTTTTCTTTGTTTTTTGATTTATTTTTAAATACTTGTGTTATGAAAATTTTGTATTCTTTCAAATTTTTTTTACATTCTTTTAAATTGTTTCTTAAAATAAAAAAAATTACTCATAAAATATTACTACTTATGAGTAGCATTAACAAGGCCTTTTTAGAAAATAAACAAGGAGTGAGCCTTAAGAACAACACTTCTAGGAAGAGAATTATTCTAATATGTAATATGTTTTCACTTTTGTATCTCATTAAATGATTTTTATAAGATAAATGTCTTAAAAAAATTAAATTTTCATTATTAGGCTCACAAATTTTATATTTTTCAAAATGTATTTTGTATCTCATCAATATATCATAAATTTAATGTACAATTCAATTTTTAATATAAAAGGGCTGTCAAATATTTTATTATATGTTTTATTATTATTCACTTTTTTAAATTTGATATGCAAATTTTACATTGTAATGTTGAATCAATAAAAATTATATTCTATAATAAATATTAAGATGTGTAAGTGTATAAAATTTCATATCAAAATTAATTAATTGATATGTCTTTGACATGTACAAATGTGTTTGGGGACTTTAATGTGTTAATCTAACAATAGTCACACAAAAAACTACACTTTTAATTTTTAAAAGTTGGTAGGATATAATTATCCTAAAAAAATAACTAATCATTTTTATTTTATTTTATAAAGAGTAATAAAATTAAAAAAAAACTTAAATCGAACCATTAATATGTATTTGAAAATTTTAATATTTTGGTCTAACAATAACTGTCCCATAAAAAAAATAATCAACTCTTACAAAAACTAACAAAATTCCCAATATTTAAATGATAATAAAATACATATTTTTTTAAAGGTTTTAATATGTTAATATGATAATAGATATACTATAATAAAAAAAAAATATATATATATATATATACTAAAAAAATAAATTAACATATACCATATACAAAAAGGCTTAGAGACAAAACACCAAAAAATAGGCTCTTTATTCTTTAGGAGATGAACTGTAGCGACAAAAACTTTTCGTTGGCATTGTACTTGTTAGGTGGTCACAAAGACCACCAAGACTAGGACTTCCTAACGGCAATACGGGTACTGTTCGACTACTAATTGCTAGTTGTGGGCCCATCTTCCCAAGTATAGCTAGGCCCACCATAAATTTGTAAATCCAAAAGCTTCTATATATGTACTTGTTGTTTATTATATAATTTATTTTTATTAATATATATTTATTTTGAATAAATTAAAATATATTTTTGTTGACTTTTGTGGTTAATTTGTGTTTTTGTTAGAATATATTTTTGTTGACTTTTGAATATTTTATTATTATTTTTAATTAAGTTTATTTATGCTCAAAAATTTTATAAGGTCAGGTCAAAGCTTTCAAGTAGAGACTTCAACCAAAAAAAAAATAGGTATTAGCCCATCCAATTTTTTTCAAGGCTCAAAGAAGTTCGGGCCAAATTGGGAGCACTAAGTCTCCCCCACAAAAAGGGGAAAACATATTGAAAACATGGATAAGTATTCTCTCAATGGGAGATTGTGATATTATGATAGAAATAGATATGATTTATATAAATTCATAAATAATAAATATTAGCATAATTTATTAATTAAATAATAAATCTTATATATTATATCTATCTCATTTAAATATGACAATGTTATGTTTTTTATGATTAACACATTCAGATCACACACTTTCATCATATTTTCATGATCTAAAATTGGATTTAGATTTACAGTTTCTTTACCTCAATATTCAGCAATTTTTTTTTTCTTTTAATGAAATCCTTTCAAGTTCTCTGGTACTTGGGGATTTGAATTTTTTAGTATTAAGAGATAACACAATAATATTATGTTATATGAGAAAAAAAAATACAGTACACAAGAGCTCACAATTAAAAAAAAATTTACATAATTCCCTTCAACTATAAGTTATGTGCAATTTACCACACTATACTAAAAATCTCATCAATAAGCCCCTTAAATAATTTGTGTAATTTACACCTTTGATTAGTAATTATTTTAGAAATTTTAATTTTTTTGGTACAAATTACACAAATTTTCACTATAACCACAGGTTTCATGCAATTTACACATTTTATCAATAATTCTTTTAAAATATTCAAAAGTTTTTTGTATAAGTTACACAAATTTTATAATGAAAATATTAACAAAATATATAATTATAGGAAAACTTGTATTTGAGAGGTCAATTGTATATTATTTATAGTTGAAAAGAGTTACATGTAATTTAGCCTTAAAAGATAAGTATGTCTTTTTATTTTTCTTGCATAACATAATGATATTACTTAATCTCCCAACATGAGAGAATTTAAATCTCTTTTAAAAATATTATATTTTGAAATAGTGTTATGATATTTAAATTTCTCTTTACTGTTAAACATAATTTTATAGGGTAACACTACGGTACAGCCTCATTTTTGGGGTTGTACCGTACATCCCATCCTAAAATATAATATTTTTTTTAATTTTTTGACTTAATTTTTTTTATTTTTTAATATTAATTAATTAATATCTATGTCATATAATTTTTTAAAAATATTTTAAAATATTTTAAAATATTTTTACATCTTTTATATATTATTCATTCATAATTTTTTATTATTATTTATTCATAAATAAAAAGTATTTTTAAAAAATATAAAAAATTTTTAAAAATTTTTTTAAAAAATATATGATGTAAATAATGATTTATTAATATTAAAAAAATTAAAAAAAAATTTGGGGCCGTAGAGTAGCCGATCCAATTTTATAACACTGAAGATTATATTAAACCTTGTGTAGCCTCCAATGGCACTAAAAGAGAAATTTGTCAACCTAGCATGTGATTAAGGGGGGTCATGTGGGTGACCCACTATATTAAAGGCAAATGATTTGACTTATTGTACAACAGAACCCAAAAAAATAGCAAGAAAGTACAATAATATATACTTAAAAAATAATATCGATGTTAGGTTTCGCCAATACAGTCATCCTAGCATGTGAGGGGGGAGGGGGTCATGACCCACTACATTAAAGGCAAATGATATGACTCATTGTACCTTTTGCCAATACAGCTATGCTACATTTCCAGCAAGAAGGGAAGAAACTGACATGAAACCTAAATCAGATATTTTTCACATCACAACACGAACTCATAAAATCATGTAAGACAGACTGGAAAAGGAATTCCTTCCCTTATATCGACAATCTCACTGCCATTGATAAACAGAATGAGAAAGCAACAATATCTTCTTGGCAAAAAATAAAAAATAACAAGCAGTCTCATTAATGGTCATGTACAGAACATAAATGTGAGACCCAAAAAGTTAGGAGTTTCATAAATATTTCTGCTGTCACCAAATCACTTTTGGAAAGATCAAGAAGAAGATGCCATTTACTATAGTGTTGTTATTCATGAGATAAATGAATGTCCGTACTTATAATTGAAGCCTACTATGTAAGCATGGAAGCATATTAGATGTGAATTTCAACGAAAAGTGTGCCTGGCATGCATGTCTGCTCATGATTAAGTTGGTTTATCGGTACCTAAGAATTTCTTGTGAGTTTTAGGGTATGCAAATGCAGCAGACCCCACTACACCCAAAACTGTCTCTGAAGATGGAATTTTCTACTGCAGTATCCTCCCAACATAATGGGGGGAACTTCCCAAGTATGAGAACTAAAAGAATATCCACATTGAGTTCTCTGAAATGAATAAATACAGAAAAGATCAACAGATAAATGCAGACATTTTCTGTCCAATCCAAAGAAAAAAGAGATATAAACAAATAAACCAAGAACAACCCTTTACTTTGTTTCCTAACCTACTCTAAATTTGCAGCAGGATTGAACAAGACAATGTCAACAAGATATGTGATTAGTGCCATAGCTGATTGCTTGAAGGCTTGAATCAGACATATTTGTGACCCATCTCATAGGGCCATTTGATTTTCCTGGTATATTATAAGCATAAGAAGGCCATCTTACATCAGTTCCACACATGCTACTGCTATTGACACCCATTCTGATCATCTTGTGTGTTCTTTCCAGAGCTATAAGGCTTGAAAATGTAGAGAAACTGTTCCCCACAAAGATATCAGCCCGTGAACAAACTTCATAGTCAATTGCAGACTGAATCAGATAAGGATACTTGCTGTAAATTTTATCAATGCCAAGTTTTTTCTTCTCATAAGGAAGAAAGCGTTCTTCCCAACCTTCCAGTATGGAAGAATTATTAAGAAGTTTATCAGCTACTGCAAGATAAACAACCACTGGAGTCTTCAGGTTTACCAGGTTCCCAAGAACCCCAACTCTTTCCATGATCTCTTTCTTGCTACTACAGATTTGATTTGTTTTTAATCTTTGCTCTAACTTTTTACAGTGAATCATCCAGTCTATTTCTATTCTCATGTGGACAGCAACATATGGCAGATGCTGTGTTGAAAACCTATCAGAGATGATACTGTTTTCCACCGATTCAGTTTCACCTCTTGCGTCTCTTCCAACTGTTCTAATCTTAGACACAACTCTATCTGCTTCTTTAGCAATCTCATCTACCAAAACTAAGCACTCGAAAACATTTGCATAGTCCTTCACAGGCCAATGATCATGCCACAAGAATGGGTTTTTCCCCACTATTCGAATTACCTCATAGCCATCAAATGGGTCTCTACTATACTGTTTCAACTTATCTAAATCTCTCTCCACTGTCCACTTCCTTCCACTTCCTTTCTGCATTTCATGCACTTGAGTTCGATTTAAAAGATCAGAGTAGCGACCCAACTTAACAAACCCACTGCAGAGTGTATTAAACTTCTCAAATTGGAAAACCTTATCAAATGAAATGGGTTGAAGAAGGTCCATTTCTTTGTAAAACAGGGAGGCACTTAGGCTAGGCATCAACAGAGTTCGATTCAGCATTCTTGCAGTGAGACAAGCCCTTGCAAATGCTATCTTCTGGTTGTTTAATCCCCACACAATCTGGGGAACCTCCAAAAACTTATCTTGCCGGATTCCATCTTCAGAACTTAATGATAGAAAAGTGTTGGGGATATATTCAAAATTTCTCCATTCAATCCCATCAAAGGCAGGAAGTGGAGGGAGCAAAAGAGCTCTAACAATCAAAACAGTAACAAGCAGAAACATACATTTGCAAGGTATGGAACTCAAAGTGCTACGGAAGAAGTTTGACAGCTTACAATTAAACAACACTTCCATCTAAGAATCACTCCAGTTTTGAGCTCATGGTCCAATTTCGAAAGCTCGCTCAATGTGACTGCTGCGGAAGAATTGAGAAGATGAACCAGTTTTCGAAGCAGAGTCCCCCATTTTGGATGAAAACCTACATGATCCAAATATCAAAAAGAAAACAATCATCAAGATAAGCTAACAGGGGATGATTACTTAAGGATTAGTAACGCATAAAGATAATAATTTTCATTCTAATCCATCCATGAGGAGACCTTCAATACCCTCATGTCTGTTGAATTGCATTAGATGGAAAAGAAAGAAGAAAACAGGGAGAAGAAAAGGAGCAGGATCTATCAGCAACTCAAATCCCAATACAATAGAAAATACGCCAAAAAATGGCACGCATGTGATTCTCAGTACCCATATTCAGGAAAGATAGAAACACCATCATAGCCTCTCTCTATCAGAGCAATACAGCAGAAATCCAGAAAAACGTAGGCTAAGTCGATAAAAACAAGAGCATTTAGTGAAAAAGTGTTTGGAGCTAAACCCGGAATTGCATTTTAATTTACCTGTGAAAATTTTTAATCACTGATAAAATCCCATCGAGCCGCGACTCCAATATAACACAACTCAAATTGGGATGCTGACGAAAGAATCTGAATTCAAATAAATCTGAGAAAAGCAAACCCAGAAAGCACCAACGGAAGAAACAAAACGGTGATGATCAGTTTATGGAAAGGAATAGAGGAAAGCCTGAATCCGTAAAATCAAAAGCAACCCAGCTAGAAAATCCCTCAGGGTGTAAAAGCAAGCAACCACCTTGTACCGTCCCAAAAGAATATTTCAAAAAGGGGAGAAAAAAACAGAGAGAAGAAGGCACAGAGATGGTGTGAAGAAAAATCAGCAGAAAACGATAAAAAGGGAATAATCTGGTGTGGATGGTTCTTGGGAATTGAGAATTGAGAATGGGGGACCAAAAGGTTAGCCCAAAGGAGATGGGTATCAGAGACAGGTACAGAGAGTAGAGATGAAAACTCCTTAATAGAGTTTCAAATCAGGGTGAGGCAAAAGGACGTCAAGTTTGATGTGGCAGAGGCACGCCTGCTCTGTAGCATAGCCAAAGGTAAGGCCAGGGTTGGTTCGGCATAATCCAGCAGCAGTGGTTGTCTCTCATCATTATACTCAAAATTAAATTAAATTAAAATTAAAATTATCAGGTTCAGGTGCCTTTCTATTCATGTTTTTTAATATAAAATAAAAGGCAGATTCTATGCGAGTAGCAATATTAGAGTAGTATTTTTATTTTTTTAAATTTAATATATAAGTTTTTTTTATTTTTTTATAATCTTTATTTAAAAAAATATTTTAAAAAAATTTAATAAAAATTTGAAAAAAATCAAAAAAATATTTTTAGTGTTATGCTTTGAAATATTTTGTTTATTTTTAAATATTTATTATATGATATTCTTTTAAATTTTTTTATTTTTTTTCAAATTTTAATTAAATTTTTTAAAATTATTTCTTTAAATAAAAATTATAAAAAAATTAAAAATAATATATTAAAAATTAAAACCTATTCTGGAATATATAATACTCCAGAGTAGGATAGTAACTATCAAAATAAAATATTTTTATCACTTAATATATTATTTGTAATTTTTTGAATAAATTAATGAATTAATTTTTAAATATAGCAATTTTTTATTTCAGCTTTCTAAATTTAAAGTGTTTTAATTAGGTGGAACTATTAATACTTTTAAATGTTTATTGAGGTTTTTGGTAATTTAATTATATTTTTAATTTTTAATAATATCTTTTTATTAAATATCTTTTTATATTAATTAAAAACTTGAATAATTTATGTTTAAATTATCCATTTATCATTCTTATTTAACTTAATTATTTATACTATTAAATTTATTGTTTTTACTAGATAAAATATTAATCTCTTTATATTTATATTTTTCATTTTTGTAAAGTTACAAAATTTTCATGATGAATTAATTATTCACATAATTAAATAATAATGAAACATTAAAATATTAATAAAAGTATAGATTTTGATAATAATACTAATAGCATAGGAACATAAATTATTTCTTATCTTGACATGCTTATTTCATATATAGTTCTTATTTTTATATTTTTATATTTTTAAGTATAAGTATTAATTTATAAATAAAAATTAATTTTTATTTATATAATTTTTCATAAACTTTATAAAGTACAAGTATAACTATAATTATAAAATTTAAGATATTTAAATTCTTTTTTTACTAATAAAATTATTTATTAATGTTCATTATGTTAATTTAGTAATATCAAAAAAAATATTTTTCACAAAATACTAATTATTAAAAAAACAAATAGATAATTAAAAAATAAAACCCTTAAAATTTAATAATAAATTGAAACGACCCGCCATCCTTCTTCTCCGGTAAGCAAGCAACCTTCCAAAAGATAAGGGAACCCCGTAACACGGATCTAGATCTATGTAGTTGGAATTTAATTAATTAAAATTTAATTGAAATTTAATTGTTTAAATCAAGTTAAACGGTTAAAATTTATTTAAATATATTTTTTTATTTTTTTAATAATACGTATATAAAAAAATTAAAAAATTTTAAATAAATTCTAATCATTTAATTAATGTTGAATGATAATTTTTAATTAAAAACCGTACAGTCAGCGGTCACGGGATCCAGACTGCACCAACCCGCTTTCTCGGGCGCCTCATTGTGGCTTTTGACTTCAACAACTTTTGCTTCCGGGAACAGATAGCTTGCTGCCCAATCCCAAAAACAAATCATATTGCGAGCGTCACTAATAATATAAAATAAATAAATAAAAATTAAGTACTTTTTTAAATTATATAAATATTTAACAAAGAAAAGTTATAAAATTAATTATCATACTTTATACCTAAATTTTATACTAGATTAAATAATACTTATGTATTTTGTTTTCACAAATTACAATTATATTTAAACTTTGAATATCAAATTTAACTTTTTATTAATTGAATCAGATGTTGATTGCCATCATAATTTTTATTGAGAGTACAATTATTTAATAAAAAATATTATTAAAAATATTAATGAGCAATATAAAAATATAAATAAAGAAAAAAAACAGATAAAAAAATTAACTAATATAAATAATAATTTTAATTATACAAATAATTTAAATATAAATTAATTAAGTATTTAGTTATATAAATAATTAATAAAGCAATATTATTAAAATTCTTAAAAATAATTGATTACAAAAAAATATCAATACATTTTCAAGAGTGCCAATAATCCCACTTATTTTAATTTAATCCTTTAAAAATATTTTAATTTAATCTACTCATTAATTTAATCATCTAAGTGAACTCACAAAATCTAATATAAGTGTTAAATGTTCGAGGCTTTTTATGCTATTCTTAAGTAGTAATCCTTAAGAAAAGTTTTTTTATTTTTTTAAATTCAAAATTTAAATTTTAAGTTTTTGTAAATTTTTTATTTTAATAAAAAAATTAAAAAGTATTAAAAGAATTTACGTAAAACATTAATAAAAAAATAATTCAAAAAACATAATAAGAAAACTAAAAAAATAAAAAATAAAATCTTTTGATTCTTTTTTTATTTTTT
>JASKGM010000009.1:11231111-11271293 GCA_034509205.1 Ceratonia siliqua | reverse complement strand
TTAAAAAATAAAAACTAATTACTTTAAAATTAGTCACATTAATTTTATAAATACTTCATTTATTATATTTTTGGATTGAAAAAAATAATAAAGTATATATATATATATAGTGAAGGAGGAGGGGGGCCAAGGCCCCTGCTTGCCTCCCCCCTAAATCCGTCCCTGAGTGACTTGTTATTGCAATAAACCAAGAAGGAATTTTGCAAGAAGATAACAAAGGAGCATAAGGCCACTTAATCAAAGATGGGAATAAAATCAAAACAGTAAAAAGAGATTTCAGGATCATTATTAAATCTGTATATGGTGCAGCAAGCAACTGCACCATATGCAGTTATATTATGATTGTTCATTGCGCATTGAACGACTATGATGTGCCTTCTCTTTTTTGGAGCACGCGCATCCGTCTTAAAATGTATTAGAGTGTTATGTACTAAAAGTTGCTGGATCTGCATTCATCATTATCTGTCTTTTGCAATGTTGTTATGTACTAAAAGTTGATCTTAGAGTGTCAATTTGTCCTATAAGACCCAATATGCTGTCCAACAGAGAATTGACTAATACATAAGCCAACTTTCTTTTAGTTATACAAAGTAAGAGTAGTATGGAGAGTATCTGACAAAAACACAAAAATAATGTATGAAACTGAAAAATGAGAAAGTTAAAAAGAGGAGAGCAACAGCAAAACCTACCTTGCAATGAGGAATCGAGAAAATATTAGAAGCACTACTTGTTCTTTTATAGCCAACCTACAGTGGCTCATATATGCTCCAAACTAAAAAATGGCTTGTGTAAGAAAGATAAAAACAGAGGAGAAGAACATAAAAAAGTGAAAGGAAAGAACAATGTATCATTAAAGTTAACAATAGAGGAAAAGAAAATATGAACACAAGAGCTTATCAATTATCATTAGCATACAAAAAAGATGAACCCAAAATACATAAGAACGCAAAAACACAGCATGAAAAAGGAAAAGAAGATACGCTACTCACACTGCAAACACGAACTGAATAAATATCTAAAAGGACTTGTGTAAGAAAAGTTAAAAATAGAGAAGAACGTAACAAAAAGGAAAACCAAAGAATATTGTATAACTAAAATGAAGTATACAAGTCCTGTGAAGTATTAAAAATATTTATTTAATTTCTATTATGATAATTTTTACCTAAATATTAAATGTGTGTGTATAAATGTTTTTAAATAATTTTTAATTAAAAATAACCAATTCTACGGATTTGATTAGTGACTTTAAGGGCCTGTTTGTTTGGGCTCATTAGAGAATGAGTATTCTCTTTCTCCTACAGGATGAATGACTTTTTTTTACGGAGAAGTTGTTTTGTATTTGAATGCAATAATTAATAAGGACTTTTGAAGAAGGGTAAACACTTTTGGAGATGAAAGTTTCTCTTTCTTCTTATTTTTCTCTTTATCAGGAGAAGTTACAATTTTTAACTTCTCCTTATAAGAGGTTTTCTTCATTTTCATTAACTTATCATTTTTTTATAAGTTTAAACAAACACGTGTATTTTTATCAGAATGTATTATTTTTTAAAAGTAAATAACTTATTTTTAAAATAAGTTCAAACAAACAGGATTTTAATAATTGAACTAGTGATTGAGTGAACCAATCTTCTTATGGGTTCAATTTTTAATATGATTTTAGTAACTATGGTATATAAATTATTCATATAATTTTAATAAAATCTTTTTAGTTAATATAGAAGTAAAAGTAAAGCTGCTGAATATAATATAGTTAAAAAATGAAGTAATTTATATGAGTGTTTATGTATTAAAAATGAAAATAAAAATTGCTGTGATTTTTTATTCAACATATTTAGAAATTTTTTTTTGGGTTTAGAAAAGTACATAAGGGAAATTAGGATTCCATCAAAAGACATGACTATATATTGAATGAATTTAAGTGGTCTACTTTTATACGAACCACTTTAATTAAAAAAAGAAAAAAGAAAAACATCGTAACGATTGGATTTTTGGAGGGAAATGCCCTTATTTTCCACTTGGCTGCCGCGACCGTTTTACTTCATCTGTTGACAATCTCATGGCGCACATTTACCCAACAAAACCTAGAGGTTTTGGCAAGTATGAGACTGACTGGTTTTTTTCTTGCAGGCTCAAGCTCTCCTTGTGGTTGCAAATCCTCGTCTCAAGTTTCTTGGGCTTGCTACCCTCACTCTACACATTTTATTGGTATCGCTTGACGTTTCTATCTCTCTTCTTCTTTCTCTGACGTTTCCAGCCAAAGAAACTCACTGATGGCAGGGACGAAAGCTGAAACAACCATGGAACTCAGATTCACTGAATCACTGAGCACCGCGGAAGTTCCCTGTAGCTCTTGCGTTCTGTCTTCTGCCGTGTAGGACGAAGCTCTCCATCAATTATCCTCTCTCTAGGATTCGGTGGTGGAGGAGGAAGCTCTCTATCGACTCTCTTTCTAGGTTTCCCTTTCGGTGGTAAAGTTTACCTGTGGTTCCATTAATACCTGAGCTATCTGTGTTTTCAATGTGTCATCTTCTTCCTTTGCTTTTATATATCCCCTGTTTGCCCAATTACATTCTTTTCAATAAATTTTGGTTTTATATTCTCTTCAAATTGCAGTATCGGCTATTGGAGTAAGTATTCCAGTAGCTAATAGGATTGGCAAATGAATGCTTTGTATTTAATGTGGAATTATAGAATATGGGACAATGTGAATGATGCAGTTGACAATGAGTTTGCACAGAAGCTGGCTTCTCTGCTGATCTTCTATGGGAATGATTAATTTATACCTACAAAGAGAACAACATATTTCTATTCACCTGAGCTGTTGTTGACTTTCAGATTTTTAGAGAGATACATTCAAACGCATGGAGTTCTGTACTGCGATTCTTCAATCATGTAGTTCAAGGCAATTAAGGTTTCCTGCTGCTAATGCTACTGGAAAATTTTCTCGTTCCTTCTTGATATCAATAAAATGTCCAGTTCAAGTTTCTTGCTTGAATTTTAGTACTAAAGGCATGTAGCTACTTTTTAACTACTATTTACTTATTATAGCACTTCTTTGGCTGTTACCAGTACATTAGGAAAATACTACTGAAGTAAAAGTTGGGAGTTCCTTATTGCCCTTCTATAGTTTTTGACTGCCAAAACAAAGGGTTAATAACAACCTAAATGCAAGTCATATAGCTGATAGCTGCTGTGGAATTCCAGGTTGGAACTTATTGGTTAACAAGACAGGATGGCTACAATCCTCCCTAACTACTGCTGTTGCTGGTGACAGAAGTGCAATGGCACATGATTGTATTAGTGAAGGGTTGTCATCTACCCATACCTCTTGTGCTTCTTCCATTCATGATGATCCCAATCTAAATGGTGAGAAAAGGGATGATAATGATAGTGCTCAGTACTTGGATGACTGCCATATGATTAGAGTTTGTGACAAGGTAATTGATGCTTTTATGGTTGACAAGCCCACCCCAAATGATTGGCGAAGGTTGCTAGCTTTCAGCAAGGAATGAACTAATATCAGGCCCCATTTTTTTGCACGTTGTCAGTATAGAGCGTATGGAAAGAACAATCCACAAATGAAGCAGAAGTTACTCTGGCTTGGAAGAAAGCTTAAAGAGGTCTGTCATGGAATTCTGAAGTTTATTCTCTTTTTTATATTGTTCTCTTGCTCTTGCTCTCTCTCTCTGAGATTACTCATTTTGTTTTATTACTTCATTATGGTGACTAATGAAAAACTCAGCTACAATACTATCCCTCTGCCCCCTTTTTATTTCTTTTCATTATGGTTGAATGTGAAAGAGATTGTTCATGTATTTCAAAGTGCAAATGTATTGTTTGCTTCATTTATTGGAAAATGAAAAAAGAGGAAATATGATCAATCTTCAGTAATTTTACACATCAAGGGATTACACCATGCATCTATGTTTGATGTTTGTGGGTGCTATTACATGCAAATTTATTCAGTACTTCCCTTTTGCAGATTGATGATGTCCAGGGACACAATGAACTTCTTCAAGTGATAAGAGGGGCGCCATCAGAAATTAGTGAAATTGTCTCCAGGCGTCGTAAAGACTTCACAAAAGAATTCTTTGTGCACCTTCACACAGTAGCTGAATCCTACCATGACAATCCAAAAGAGCAAAATGGTGGGACTAAATGTTTGCAAGCTTTTATGTAACTTGTGTCAATGTTTCATATAATATTTTAGATTCAAATTCTAATATTAGACAGAAATGTATCATCACATTGGCTTGGTTGGTGAATTACCAAACCATACCCAAAAGTCAACTCAGCTCAGAACTGTTTACCATTCTTCTTTCTGAGTATGATCAGATGTGGGTGCATTTTATGCTCATAGAAGGAATTTGATGACCCACAGAATCATATTTGTTAAACATAAAATGTAAAATTGGTGGGAGTGCATATTATCTTTGAAACAGAAGCTGAACTTAGATATGGCCATCAATAAGAGTTCATGAAGATATCCAGGCTATACTAGTGGAATTCTGATAGTTAGCCCTAGGATCTTGTCATTCATGCACAACACAGATCATGTAGTATTAAGAAATGTGTCAATTTAATAGGGTACTTCAAACTTGCT
This sequence comes from Ceratonia siliqua, assembly GCA_034509205.1. Taxonomy (NCBI): domain Eukaryota; kingdom Viridiplantae; phylum Streptophyta; class Magnoliopsida; order Fabales; family Fabaceae; genus Ceratonia; species Ceratonia siliqua. The sequence continues at coordinate 11,266,690 of JASKGM010000009.1, read as the reverse complement.
TATTTAATTAACTTGTATTTTTTTTTTGTGAGAAATTGTATTTTATTACCATTAACATAAGTTTGATTTTATGTGATAAGATCTGGCAAAGCTTGGGAGCACATGCATGGCTACTGTACAAGCCTATGATGCTGCAGAGTTGAAATTTCAAGATATTATCAATTATCCTTCTCTTGATACTGCCTGCAAGAAGATAGTCAATTTGGCTGAGAAAAGTCAATGCTTTAAACCAGATTTAGTTGCACATTGGCTGCGGTTGTGTGGTAATGTGGAAGAAGTAGGAAGGGTACACACAGTTGTGTTGAAATGTTTGAGAGATTCAGTTATTTATGTTGATAACAATTTGATTTGTTCTTATTTGAGATTGGGTAAGTTAGCTCTAGCTCGTAGAGTGTTTGATGGGATGTCACGAAGGAATACAGTTACCTGGACTGTTATTATTAATGGGTATTTAAGTTATAATTTGGATGACGAAGCTTTGAAGTTGTTTCATGAATCCATTAAACATGGGATTCAAGCAAACAGTAAGATGTTTGTCTGTGTCATGAATTTGTGTGGTAAGAAAGTGGATTTACGGCTGGGCAAACAAATCCATGCTAGTATTTTGAAAGGAAATTGGAGGAATTTAATTGTTGATAATGCAATTGTTCATTTTTATGCAAAATGTGGGGAGATGTCAAGTGCATTTTGTACGTTTGATTGGATGGTAGAGCGAGATGTGGTATGTTGGACAACTATGATTACTGCTTGTTCCCAACAAGGGTTTGGACATGAAGCCTTTTCAATGTTCTCACAAATGCTAGGTGATGGGTTCATTCCTAATGAATATACTGTATGTGGAGCATTGAAGGCTTGCAGAGAGAAGAAAACACTAAAAATGGGGAGACAGCTCCATGGTGCCATAGTGAAGAAAATTTGTAAGAGTGATATTTTTATAGGGACTTCTTTAGTTGATATGTATGCAAAATGTGGGGAGATTGCAGATTCTAAACAAGTGTTTGATAGAATGAAAATAAAAAACACGGCTACGTGGACATCCATTATTTCAGGATATGCTCGAAATGGATTTGGTGAAGAGGCCATAAGCTTCTTTCGATTGATGAAGAGAAAAAAAGTATATATTAACAAATTGACAATTGTAAGTGTCTTGGTGGCCTGTGGCACAATCAAGGGTTTGCTAATTGGAAGAGAAGTTCACGCACAGATAATCAGGAGTAATATCCACACTAATATGTACATAGGAAGTACTTTGGTATGGTTCTATTGCAAATGTAAAGTATACTCTCTTGCGATTAAGGTGCTCCAGCATATGCCTTTTAGAGACGTCGTCTCATGGACTGCCATTATTTCTGGGTGTGCCCGGCTTGGGCATGAGTCTGAGGCCCTTGAGTTCCTAAAGGAAATGATGGACGAAGGTGTGCTGCCTAATTCCTTTACTCATTCATCTGCTCTGAAAGCATGTGCAAAGTCAGAAGCTCTAATGCAAGGGAAATTGATTCACTCCTATGCTAGCAAGACACCTGCCCTGTCTAATGTATTTGTGGGTAGTGCTTTAATTTATATGTATGCAAAATGTGGATACGTTTCTGAGGCTTTTCAAATTTTTGAAAACATGCCAGAGAGGAATTTGGTTTCTTGGAAAGCCATGATAATGGGATATGCTAGGAATGGGCTCTGTAGAGAGGCTTTGAAGCTCATGTATCGAATGCAAGCAGAAGGTCTTGAGGTGGATGATTATGTCCTTGCGACAGTTCTTACTGCATGTGGAGACATTGAGTGGGATATAGAGCCTTCATCTTCTCGCTATTTGCATTCCTCTTAATCTTGCACATGATAATAGCTTCGATAAACTTGAGTTTGTATGAATTAAGTGGATTTACCTAATGACATGTATAGGAGCTAACATAGAATGTATATTGAGTGGATGAAGAGGAAACAGTAAGGTTTTGAGAAACAATGTGCTACCAGATGTTTAGTGATAATTTCCATTTTGTTGACTCTGTATCTCCCCCTAATGTATAAAGCCATAAAGTCATAAAAGAAGATAGGAAAAAAGATATTTCTTTCAGTTCATGGTGGAAATGGATTTTCCTCTGTAACGTTTCTTGGAGTTTTGTTAATTGATGGTGGAAACGGCTGGTATCAAACTAACAAGATAACATATCATGTTTTATATTATAATTTTATAGAAGAATGAACTTAATCTGTTTCATCATATTAAAAGAGAATGATCTGGACTTCATCTACTGTCTTTGTTATTCATTTCAGAGTCTAATTATCAATTTGTTTTGCAAGTCAAGTTATGATCCTTGGTTCCTCCCTTGAATAAGGAAATGGATTTGGTCTTGTTATTTTGCAAAATAGCATGATTAGTCAAGTTGCTAAAATTGTGGCCATCCATTTACTTTTAAACGGTCAATAAGGGTACTTTTGTTTTGTTTTCATGTAAACGAAATAATATGCATCGTGACTGTTCAAAAGTGAATGGACGGTTACGATGCTAACACGACCGGTTATGTTGTGCCCTTAACATGACCTGATTTGGATAAAGGGAATGGATCTGGTTATGTTGCTAAAATCATGACTATTTATTCACTTTTTGACGGTCACGATGAACAATTTTATTTTGTTTACATGTAAACAAAATAAATACGCATCATGTCCATTCACTTTTGAACGGACATTATGCGTATTTATTTCGTTTACATGTAAACAAAATAATTGGCTATTTTGTACCCCTAACATGACCAAATCCGGATCCCTTGAGTAGGCCTTACTTTTGAATGTGCTGTCCAATCATCAACAAGCTGAAGCATTTTTTGGATGTTCTGTTCCCTCATCTACTAGAAACATCCTTTCCCAAGCTTGAGAGTTTCCATGGGTGGAATAAGGTAGTTGAATCAGCAACATATCGCAATTGCATCAGATGACGCATAATTTCTGCTTCGTAAAGTTGTAAGTTGTAACATTCCAAGATATGTTATCGTTGTCCATGAATTGATTCGTGAATATTTTTATTTCCTTTTTCATTCTAGTATTATACATCTGTCTCAATATATGTTTAAGACAGACTTGGTTTATCTTGATGTTCAAATACTTATCATCAGTTAGATTGGAGAATATGTGTCCTCTCATGTTTTCCTTGTCTTTAAAGCTCCATAATTATGCTTATGGGTCATGATTGTTTTTATATGGCAAATATGAAAATTGTTTCCAAAGCAAAGGATTAGAATTTTGAGGAAAAGAAAACGTTTACCTATGGTGATCAATATTCTTTTCCCGTGTCTTGGTGGATAAGCAATTGATGAAGTTAAACTGCCTTTTGGGATGCATTTCTCTTTCAAATGAAATGGCTTTTGGTTTGAAACATTCAACGAAGCCTTTGGGGGCATGAATTTTCATCTTTAGTGCAATTTGACAGATATTTGATTTTGGCCACTTGGTGGCTTAATACTTGCTCTTCAATCAGTACAGTCAAATACTCATATTTAGAGTCTATATTGTCAGTATGGTGTAAGTAGTAGAATCAAAAGACAGTTTTTACTTGTTAGAAGCCGAGGACTTTTGTATCAAATATGTCTGTTATGTTGTGATTCAACTAAGATGAGAAGCAAGCTGTATGCCTCAGAGGCAAATAGCCTAGTCCTTTTAATATTTGAAACGTAGTGATTATGTTTTAAGGTGCAAAAAAATATTCTAGAAATGTTTGGAGAGTATTGGCAAGTTCAGAATTTAGGTGAGGAAATGAGGTTATGGTATAATAACTAATTTGTCTTATATTAAAAAAATATATGATCACAAATCTGTCAGAGACTGAAGTTTGAAGAGATCTTTATGCACAATCCTACAATACGTTCATGTCTTTCCCAGATTATATGTGGTAGCCTGTCTATGTTATAACAGGAGGGGGAAAATGGGTGCAATACATGAAAAGGAGATACTATTTAAGCTATAGTAAAATGTTTTCAAAGGCAAACATATGAGAGGAGAAACCTGCTTTCCATAACCTAAGTATGGACATTTACATTGAACATGACACAGACACAACATGACAAAATGTTAGAATCCCTAGAATTTGTCAATTCCCCTTCCTAGAATAGTGCTAATCCATAATTCCTTGCTTTTCCATCCAATACTTCTAGCTCTTGTCTGATTTCTACCCAGATTTTCAGTATTCAAACTCTTTACCTTTTAGAGTGTTTGGTTATGTTTCTTTTGTCCATATTCATCAACAATACAGGAGTAAACTAACTCACAAATGTGTGCTTATGTGCTATTCCAATACACAAAACAGGTACAAGTGTTATCTATTTCTAACCATAAATTTATTGTATCCATGGATGTCACATTTCAAGAAAATGAACCCTTTTTTAAACCAGCCCACTCCTATCTTTAGAAGGAGAAATCTAATGTATATAATTCATGGGATAGTCTTCTTAATAATCTTGATACTTCTCTCTTTTCTTTACCTCTACCTTCTTCTCCTATGTAGGTTTCTTCCTCCCTTCCTTCACTTGTACCTTCGTTGATATTACAAGCTAAACTACAGCAACAACCAGTCTCCAAATTACTAGTAAAAATATTTGCATATTCAAGAAGGAAGAACTCCAATTCAAAGGTGAAGCATATTAATGAATTTGAATTGGATCAGGTAAAGACATTTTCTCTTCTACCTTATATTTTTGAGTCTGACCCTAAAGAAAGTTCTCATGAACCTTCTATTATTGATTTTGATCATATACAGCCTAGACCTCATGATTTGGACTTACCAATTGCCTTGTGAAAAATATCTAGAGGTTGCACTCATAAACCAATTTCTCATTTTGTTTCCTTTCATAGATCATCCCCACAACATATAAGTTTCCTCACCACTATAAACTCAATTGCCATTCCCCAAATAGTGCAAGAGGCTTTAAAAAATGAAAATTGGGTTCAAGGCATGAGAGAGGAAATAAGTGAACTAAATAATAATAAGACAAGGGAGACTGTCACTTTAAGTAAAAGGAAACAACCTGTGTGCTAGTGATTTATTCGTTTAGCAGCAGTCTTAAGTGCTAGAAGGTTTGATATAAAGGATTCAATCTCTACCATGCCCATTTCCCCATATTCCTAGCACATTGAGCTCCTATGTAACTTAGAAAAAAAAGGAAAACAATCTGTGGGGTGTAAACCTGTAAATGGGTCTATACTTTTAAATATAAGGCTGATGGGTCCCTTGAAAGATACAAGGTGAAATTAGTTGCAAAAGGGTATGTACTCAATCTTATGGGGTGGGCTATGATTTGGACTTACCAATTGCCTTGTAAAAAGGACTAGAAGTTGCACTCATCACCCTATTTCTCAATTTCTTTCGTTTCATAGATTATCCACACAACATAAAAGTTTCCTCACTAGGTACCACTGTAAATTCAATTTCCATTCCCTAAACAGTTCATGAGGCCTTAAAAAATTAAAATTGGGTTCAAGCCATGAAAGAAGAAATGAGTGCACTAAATAAGAATAAGGTATGAGAGAGTGTCACTCTACCTGAAAGGAAACAACTTGTGGGGTGTAAATGGGTTAACTCTATACTTTCAAATGAGATGCAAGTCGAGATTAGTCGCAAAAGGGTATACTCAAACTTATGGGTTGGACTGTGAAGAAACATTTGCACTTGTAGCAAAGACGAATACTATAGGAATTTTATTATCTATTACTGCTATGTTGGGATGGTGGTTACAATGTCAAGAATGTGTTCCGACTTATGACATGGGGACCTAGAGGAGCAGGTCTTCATGGAGCCTCCAACTATGTTTAATGAGAGATTCTGGGCTTGTAAATTACATAGGAATATGAAATAACATCTCAAGGGAAATTCACCATTCAGCCATTTGTATCTCTATTTATAATACTTTGAATTAGAGTTTAAATAATAAGCTAACTCCTTGAGATAAAGCTGAAAAACAAAGTAATCTTAGAACTAGAAGACTAAGCTAATTAAGAAACTATACTATCCTAATTAGAAGATAACTCCATAACAGAGCTAATAAGGCATGTCATTTAAAAAATGCTCTCTATGATCTGAAACAATCACCTAGGTCATGTTTAGGAAGTTTTCAACTTCCATGTTTAGAATGAGGTATAAACAGAGTCAAGGAAATCATATACTGTTTATCAAGGACTCAATTAAAGGTGAACTCACAGCTCTGTTCCATTAAAAGAGCTTGCTGCTTGTATGGAGTAATTTTTTTTCTTTAGCAACACAATGAACAACACTATATTTACATGCTTAATATTTAATTTTATGTTTGATGGGTATATAAAATGTATCCCATTCCTGTAACTCTTCAAGTAGTCTAGATTCTAGAATCCAAAGTTGTTAGACTTAAATTTTCTTGTCCTATGTTAACTCCATGTTTGTCAAGCAAATGCTTGGTGTTGCTAAATCTCAGTTGTTCATTGCTTAGCTGCCCCAACACTTTATTACTTTTAAGCTTTGCACTAAGCACTAGTTCAGCTACCAAGCAATGGCTCAATATATCCTTGAAGACCATATTTCTAAAAGGGTCTTGCTATGCTACTCACAGAGTATTATCATGGCCATTTTCTTTGATGGTTGATGATAAATGGTATAGATACAACAGTGCTAATTCTTTTCCTATTTGTGTTTTTTTTTACTAGAAACACACACACACACACACACACACACATATATATATAGCATTTTCATAATGCTATGTCTATCTAGTTCAAGTTTTGAATTGGATATTAAATCATATTTTGAGGATTTCAATTTGCTGAAAACTCCTCCCCCCAAGGGTAATAAACTTTTTGAAAATATTGTTACGAATGATTTTAATATGACTTATCGATATATGCATACAAGATCACAAGGTGCAGAACTCAAGGGCTGAAAACATATCCAACTTTTAGCCCTAAACCCTTCCTTATTTGTAATACTCTAAAAATAGAGTTTAACTACAAGATAAACTTCTAGAGATAGAGATGAATTAAAAAGCAATTTGAGATAACTACTCTTATCTTCCGAATAAACTAGAAGATTATATAAGATATAATTAGGATAATGTTTAGAGATAACCCTTTGACATTTCCCCCACAAGCTGAGCATATATATCACATGCTCCAAATTTGTAACAACTAACAAATAGATTTATCCTGGAAGACTTCCACATATTTGATAAAAAAGAAAGCTAACTGATCTTCAGACTTGGCATAGATTGTCTTGATCAAATTCTACAAAATCTTCTCCCTCACGAAGTGATAATCAACCTCTATATGCTTTTTTCCTTTCATGGAATAGTGGATTTGAAGCAACATGAATTGGTGCTTGGTTATTGAGCAATAACCCCCTAGGTTGTTGGTGCTGGAATTGTAACTAATCCAAAATAATTTTTAGCCAAACCAACTCGCAAGTAGTTAGTGCCATAACCCTATACTCAGATTTTGCATTGGAGAAAGCTACTACCTCTATTTCATACTCTTCTAAGACTCCAAATTTCCACCAACGAAATTAAAATGGCCATAGTTGCTAAACAAAAAACTGTATCCAAGCACACCCTTAAGATACTTTAGAATTCACAAAACTACATTCCATTGACTAATTATTGGATAATCTAAGAATTGTTTGACTACGCTAGTTGCAAAGGAAATATCAAGCCGAGTCATTATAAAATATTTGATTTTTCCAACTAGTCTTTTGTACTTACTTGGGTTCGATAACAAGTCACCTTGTTCTGCCATTAATTTGATATTTGGTTCCATGGGGTGTCACTAGGCAACCCTGTCTCTTCCAACAAACCAAGTACATATTTTCTTTGTGACAAACAAATTCCAAGTTGGGACCTCGCTACCTAAATGCCAAAAAGTACTCCAATCATCCCAAATATCTGTAGTTCCTTAACTACCATCTTCTCTAGTTTCAATTTATACGAGAACCTCCCCTGGTGTTTATAAAACCTACACTCACACCCTTGTAGTTTTAAATATTACACTAACCTCCCTTTTTTTAAGATTTTGTAAGTTAACTTTGCCTTTTGGTAATTTGTGTTTCATTGAATTATGCTATTGAAAGTTTGTGGGAGAAAGAGTGCATCTAATGTAAGGAGAATATAAGCTTTGTAAATAATTCTATTAATGGATGGGAGAATTCTATAAAAATTGAAACTAGAGGGGCTATGGTAAACCAATATTTGTCCTAGTATTTTGTGATATTTTTAGTTCTTTTTTCTTTGTTTTATTTTAGGACTATGCTACTTTTTGTTTCTTTTGTGGTACTTTTATGAATTGCTAAAGGGAAGCTTGAAGTATTTTTTTTTTTTTTTAAAAAAAGGGGCATTTTGACCCTAAAGAAAGGGAGCCTTAATGGCAGCAGAGGAGAGCTGTAACAGAGAAGAGGAGAATTGCAGTGTAGGATCTCTCCATCAATCTCCTTCCTCCACTAGGATTGTGGCCCTCTTTCTCCCCATAAATCTTTCCATTGTCTTCTTCCTCAGTTATATACCACCTTTTCCTTCACCATCATACTCTCTCGCTCTCCCTCTTATCTCAACTGTCACCATTATAGCCACCATTGAAGGAGAGGGGACCCATTCCCTTTTTGCCAAAAGCTGCCTTCCTCATTGCTGTTGACCAAAATAGGGTGAGAAGACGATGCCCCCATCCGTTAACTCCTAAGAGAAGACTGGAACTCAAGCTCTCTCTTTTCTTCAGCATTGCCGACCACCGCCAGCATCATTGTCATTCAGCTTGAACAGCAAGGTGTCTTATTTTGATTTATATCGCTTTTTTATTATTATTTCTGTTTGACTTTTGTGACCTTGCAATATGTTTGGGACTTTTGTATTTGAATTTATTGGTTTGAATTTAATTTTGAGTGGTTAAACATATTGTGGGAGTTTAAATTGGGTACCATGATTGTATTGGATATTTGGTGAACTATGTTTAATGAAAGTTTGACATTATTTCTTGTTCATTGTTCTTTATCCCTTTGATTATAAATTGTGGACTAACCATCTATTATTTGTGATAAAAATTAATATTTGAGAATTAGGTGTTAGAAACATTATCTGCACTTAATTAAGCTCACATGAAAAAGATTTTAATTAAATTCATTGATTTAATTTAATTTAGATGATTGTTTACCTTGTGCTTAATCCAATTAATTAAGTAATGACCTAGATCAAGAAAATTAATTAGTTATTTACAAGTGAGAGTTAACAATGATCATTTGAATTCTCTAGCCTTAGTGGAAGAAACCAATATTCTCAACTTAGGAATAATTGTTTTGTTCACCTAATATTTCAATACATAATTAGTTAGTTAGTTAAACTCCCATTACATTCCATAGGATTTAATTCAACTTCGTTTATTATATTTGCATTAATTCAACTTCATTTATTATTTTTGCATCCCTCTAGTTTAGTAAGTTTAATTTATTTATTTAGAGTATTTTTAATAATTTGGTTAGAGTGTTTAAGATTTTATTTTATTTTATTTACTTTAATTAATTAATTTTATTATTTTATTAACTTTAATTAATTAATTATATTAATTAATTTTTGTTTTAATTTAATTTATTTCATCTTTATTGTTAGTTAAATTTAGTATTTTAAAGAAAACAAATAAGAATTTAAACCACTATAATTCCATGAGAGATTGATTTTGAAATAAACTTACCATTACACTATTAGCATTCGTGCACTTGCGAACATATTAGTATTCGGGAATTGGCGTATAAATTCTTTAAGTATTTTTTTGGGTACTAAATTGTTTGTGTTGTGTGTTTTGTTTATTTTGTTTTTATGACTTTATTTTTGTTGTTTATTGCTTTTTGGCAGCTTAATTTTTCTTTTTATTATTAGGTGTATGCAAGGTAGAAGGTCCCAAAGGGGAGAACTTGTGCTGGCAGTAGACAACCTCCATAGAATAATTGAGAGCTTGAGGAAATTGATTGTAGACAATCGGTTACATACTACAAAAGAAGAAAGTATTTCGGAAATAGTGAGCATAGAGCCCAAAAGATTAGAAGTAGTTGAGAGACAAAAGGTGGTGAAAGAATGTGCAAGGTCAGTGGTTAGAATTGCTACATCTTGCATTCGACTGGGGGAAGAAGCATGAAATTATGAGCTAAAAAATATTCATTCTTCCATGATGCGTTCCTTCTACGGAATGCCTAACGAAGACCCTTTGAATTTCATTAGGGATTTTTATGCAACCTTGCAAACCTTCCCATTGCAAGGACTCAATGAGGACCAACTCAGGATGAGAAGTTTTCCCTACACATTGAGAGATAGACTTAAAGCTTGGTTGATGACCCTTCCAATTGGTTTTTTTGACTACATGGGAAGTGGTTTACAACAAATTCACGGGAAAGTTCTTATCTCACTAAAAGACCACTAAGTTCAGGACTAAGATTGCCACTTTTATTCATATGGAGGGAGAGCCCTTCCATGAAGCATGGGAAAGATTCAAGATGCTTCTTATTCAAAATCCCTACCATCGCTTCCTCTTGCAGCTCCAAAATTGGTTCTTTTATGATGGGTTGACTCAACAATGTCAATACATGTTGATAATGTTGTTGATGAAGCTGTGATAGAGAAGACTGCATAAGAAACATATGAATTGTATGAGATGTTGGTTGGTAATTTCCAATAAAAGAGTGTTAAGAGTAGGAGAATTGGGGTGAATGAGTTGAGCTCCCAATGAGATGGCCATACAACTTGTAGAATTCACTAAGCAAGTCAAACTCCTTATTACCAGGAATACACTTGATCATGAGGTATGTGGAGTTTGTGGTGGTTTCGGACATGGTGCTAACACTTGTTCTTTGTCTTATTATCTTATGCATGTGGTGAATAAGAACAAGCCAATTTGTCAAGTCCTACTAACCTAGGCAGGTGGATGATCCTTTTGGCAACACATATAATCCTGGGTGGAGAAATCATCATAATTTCTCCTAGAAGACTAACAATAATTTGGGATACGCTCAAAACCAAGCTGGACCATGCAATCAATCTAGGAAAACAACCTTAGAAGAGAAATTGAATGCCTTTATTCATGTTAGTAGAGAGAACCATGATAGACATTAGCAAAGGTTGGATTGCTAGAAGCTTTAATGAAGAGGTTGGAAATGCAGTGATATGAATCTCGTCAACAACATGACGAAACCCAGCACCAAGTGGATTTCAAATCCCAAGCTCTACAAGAATGTTAAGCCTTGACCCGTTACTAACAAGATAAGAACCAAGAACTCTGATGTTTGAAGACGCCACACCAAGAATCCCAAGAACTACTCAAGAATCAAGGAGATAAGTCTGATTGTTTGAACGCCACAAGAATTAACTTGATAAGTTCAAGATTGAAGAAGGACGCAATAGCCTCTCAATATTATTATTCTCAATATGATGCTTAAAAACGTTCAGGGCTCAATCCTATTTATAGGAGTTGAGTTCTAATCCTAACATAATGTAAACTAATGCTATTTTGGCATAAGGCTAACTCCTCTTAAAATAAAACTCCTATTAAAATAAAACACCAAATTTAGAACTCCTCTTAAAATAAAACAACTAATTCAGAACTCCTCTTAAGATAAAAATCCTATTAAAATAAAACATCTAATTCAGAACTCCTTTTAAAGTAAAACAACTAATTCTCATAATCTTCAAAGGCTTAAAAATGTGTATCCCTCAATAGGAATGTTCAAGAACCTTAATCATAGTGACTAGGTTCCCTTGAGTATGAGTTGGGCTTATGCTGGGCCTTCATGTTTTTGCCATCTCAATAACTTGTTGAATGAGTCCATTTAACGTGTCTTTAAATCTCTTGGCTCTAAGTCTTGTGATTGGCCTACTTGGCAAGCTTAATGAATCATGTGAATGCTGCCCTTGAGTCTCTCTAAGCCCACATGTGAATTCCTCCTCTTGCATGCTTGATTGAGTGGCTTTGTGTGCATCATGCAGATTAGGCAACTTGCAGAATAGTTGCAAGTTCATCAAAAGGGAAAGTTTCTGAGCCAACCTTAGGTAAGATTCTTAACAAAGGTATTGACGATGAAAGTTCTAATGACTTACCACATGATGCATGAAATTCAAAAGGGGATCAAAGGGAGTAAGAAATTCTTAAGTAAGAACAAGCTAAAGACCCTTAATCTCCTTAGTGGTCCGAGAAGAACAAAGAGGAGGAGTCATTTTCTTCCTCCTTGCTCCATAAGGTGGCTGATCCTTATAGACCCTTAATTCCTTATCTAAATTGTCTAAGGGAAATCAAACTAGATAAGCAATATTTTGAAATTTTTCACATTTTCTAAGGTTAATATTAACTTATTTTGGATGTTATCATGAACATTCCTTCATATGCCAAAATGTTCAAGTAACTCATCACTAAACAGAGGAAATATAAGCAAAATGAGTTAGTCATGGTTTCAAAAGTTACTGGTGCAGTACTCCAGCAAAACTTGTCTTCTAAGTTGAAGGATCCAGGAAATTTCAACATAAGCATCACTATGGGAGATAAGAAAATAACTAGAGTCATGCTGGACTTAAGAGTAAGTAACAATCTCATGCCATATTTGGTATACTTGCAACTTGGTTTGGGGGAGTTTAAGCCCACAACTATGTCCCTTCAGCTTACAGATGGGTCAGTCAAGTATTTAAAGGGAGTAGCCTTGTTTATTGGTGTAAGTAGACAAGTTTATTGTTCCTGCAAATTTTGTGGTTTTAGAGATAGGGGGAGTTCCATCCGAGGATAAAGAACATACCATTCTTCTTGGAAGGACGTTCATGGAAACAACCAAGACAAATATTGATATTCATAAAAGGAAGTTAACTATAACAGTCTTGGGAGGGATTGTACAATTGAAAGTGTTTGATTCTCCACCTAGTGCTTCTATTTCTACTACAGCTGAGTGTTCTTTTATTGATTGTTTAGACTCACTTGTTCATGGCACTCAATTGTAGGAAAATGTAGAGGATAAGCTTGAAGCTGCTCTTACTGATGAAAAGATGGAGGAAATACTTGAAGAAAGAGAGACTAAGAGGCACCGTGAACTGCTAGATAGAGCAACACCTGTCTCACCACAAGAAGAGCCTAGCAAACTGTTAGAGTTGCTGAAGTCCCTACCCTAGGATGAAGCCTTTGAGAATGCAAAGATCTACAAAGAATGCACTAAAGGTTATCATAACAAATGCTTCACTTGTAAGTTTCTTTATCCTAGAATGTAAGTTCTTTTGTTTAACTCCCACTTTAAATTATTTCCAAGAAAGTGAACTTAACATGGTGTGGACTATTTTCAAAAGTACAAATTCTTCCCCATGGAGTGGTAGAGTTGCCGAATGCGAGGACTCACGTGATATTCAAAGTAAATGAACATCGAGTGAAGCCTCATTTGGAAGGAGTCCAAGAAAAAGAAAATGTTGAGTGTATTAAGGTGCACACTCCTTAACAAGAAAGGGCCAGATCTTGCTAAAGATGTTAAAGAAAGCACTTGGTGGGAGGCAACCCACCCATGTTTGGTAGTATCTTTCATTTTTTCTTTTTATTTGCATTTTTTTAGTTTGTCTCATATTTATTCCCTTTTAAACACCTTTCTAAACACATACTTTATTTCAAACATTGAGGACAATGTTTAGTTTAGGTTTGGGTGTGCAAATAAAAACTTTTTGAAAATAAACTTTTCATGCTTTATCTCACTTGGTGCTGATTAATTAAGCTTTTATGCACTTTGTGTTTATTTTCTTTAGCACTTTCAAAGCTTGTTGTGAGGATTGATGCATGTTCATATTACATAAACTATGCCCTTGATGTTGAAACTGAGATGGACTTAAATTTGATGATTGAGAATCAAATAGAGGAGACTACCTTGTGAGTTCTTTAGGTCATAAGCTTTTTTATTGTGAGAGTTATTTTCCTTGTATTCTTTAATTTATATAGGTTTTGCATTGAATGTTAGGATTTTAATCATTAATTGACTTGTTGTGCTTAAAAATTATGTGGGATTGTTGCCAAAATCTCAAGAGTAAAACTACCTTGGGGTATCTTCAAAAAAAAAAAAAATATATATATATATATATATATATATATATAACTACCTTGCCTTGTCCACCTCTTTCTGGCCTCCTAGCCTGGTCCTGTACCCAATTTCTCTCCTTCACTTTATGGGCTTGGCCCATTAATTGTTTCAAGGTCGCGGGTCAACCTATCCTCACTTCAGCCTTGATTTCCTCCTTCATTTTACTAAGAAATGTCCCATCAACAGCTCATCAAAGCACCTCTAAATGGTGCCAAGAGGAGTTTGAACTTCTTTCTAAATTCAGTCACAATTCCTTCTTGTTTGAGGGCTAAAAATCATTCATAATAGTCATCGGTTTGGGATGGATGGAACCTCTCCAACTCCTCTTCTCTGAACATTGCCTAAGAATGGACAAGCTTTCTCCCTTCCAGGCATTGATACCGATTCAGCACTCTTTCCTCTAAGGTTGCATTTGGTTACAGGAAAGTTTTCTTCCTAGGAAAGTTGAGGTTCCTGGGAATGGGATTCCAGGAAAGTTTATAAAATGTGTTTGGTATGCACTTGACTTTCTTGGGAATATTATGATGCATTCCTAGGGAAGTTGTATTCCTATGTTTAGTTCAGGTAGCAGATTCCCAGGAATATAAGCAAGTTTTTTATAAATGTCCTTTCGTTGAATTAAAAAGTAATTAACTAAAATAACATATACACTTTCATAATTCCAAGATTATAAATATTTCTATCATTATAAAAATTTTATAATAATTTTTTTTATTTTCACATTAATCAATTTTAATAAAATATATTTATTAAATATAAAAAGCATTATAAATAATTTTATAGTTATAAAAGTTTTATATCAAAATAAAAATTAGTTGAAATATAACCACATTAGGGAGAAGCCACTAAACATCCTAAGTTGGCACAACATAACAATCTTTCCAGAAAGTCATACCAAGTTCATAACTAGTTGAAATATAACCATATATATGAAAAAAAAAACATGTTAATCAAATTGAGTAATAACTAAGGAGTACTTAAAATGACAATACAATACAATAAAAAGAACTCTAACAATGCTAAATCAAACTCAATGCTACCCAGTGACTTCATTTTAGTAGAATTCACTAAATCAAAATTACACAAGTTCATAACCAAATCAAAATTACTACAAGTTGTGCTGCGAAAATGTGTTGCACAAAAGCATATTTCATATAAGGTTTTATAACAAATAAACAATCCACTAAATGTAGCTTCTCCATAATTATAACTCCTGCCCTTAATCTATCCGTATCCGTCAACCCCTCAATCTTAGCCAATTTAGCAAACAACTGCATCTTCCTATTTGTTGCATCATTCTCATTCTTGAAACACTATACAAGCTCACCAATATTGTCTTTGGTGCCCTTATATACCTTTCCAAGCCCCTCAATGGTATTCGCAATGCGTTCGGCGGCGGCGGCGGCATCACTCCCTCCATTCCTCTTCCTCTTTCCTCTTATAGTAGATGCTGAATTCTAAACATTTGCAGTAGTAGTAGTGTGAGGAGAAAATTTGCATGGAAAGGGATGATCCTGCGTTTCAGCCACAGAATCCAATGGAGCACAAGTTCATAACCAAATAAAAATTACTACAAGTTGTGTGTTGCAAAAATGTGTTGCACAAAAGCATATTTCATATAAGGTTCTATAGCAAATAAACAATCCGCTAAATGTAGCTTCTCCATAATTATAACTCTTGCCCTTATTCTATCAGTATTCGTCAACCCCTCAATCTTAGCCAATTCAGCAAACAAATGCATCTTTCTATTTGTTGCATCATTCTCATTCTTGAAACATTATACAAGTTCACCAATACTGTCTTTGGTGCCCTTATATACCTTTCCAAGCCCCTCAATGGTATTCGCAATTCGTTCGACGATGGCATCACTCCCTCCATTCCTCTTCCTCTTTCCTCTTATAGTAGATGATGAATTCTAAACATTTGCAGTAGCAGCAGTGTGAGGAGAAAAGTTGCATGGAGAGGGATGATCCTGTTTCAGCCACAGAATCCAATGGAGTGCCATCTAAATTAGCTTCATCAGTATCTACATCTAGATTCTGAGTTTCTTCTTCTAACTCTCTATCTATTGCCTCAGCTTGATTAGCAAAACATTCAGCACCTGACCCATTGGCTTTGTCTTTTCCGTACACCAATGCTAAGTCATCATAATGAGGGAAAGACTTCTTGAAAAAACCAGTAGCATTGGGATGTGACTGTAGAGAAAGAGATAAATTAAGTTATGTTAGTATAAGGTAAATAATTAAATAAAAGGTTACATGTCAGTAAAAGTTAAATGATTGTATCATACCTTAACCTAATCTAGATATATTTCTTTATCCACCAAAATCATTTTCTATTGATCAACCCATCCAAAACCACTTATCTTTAGCATGTCAACAATGGCAGTATATTCTTTTTTAGCTGCTTGCATCTAGATTCAATATGTGGACTAGCCTTCAATCCACAACTGGGCATCTTTATATGGAGCAATTGTTCTAATTGCTTTGTATAATATGGTTTGAATGTTTCATTATCTCCAATTCACCTAACACAAGCTTTAAGTTCTACTAGGCATTCTATAAGTGTCTTATCTTCATACTTTGTCCATTGATGTTTTTTGCCTATGAGGTTTGGTTGGCTTGATTCTTCCATGATCTTTTATTACTAAAAAATGATATTGTAGAACATATAAATGATGAACAAAGTACCCTACAATATAACTACAATACTAATAAAGCAGTCAACAAGTTCCAAATATGTAGATTCAATGATAGCACTACAAAAGTTCAGCCAAAGGAAAATGAACATAAGTATACAAATGTTCTTTATCAAATATAAATAAACAATGATAAAATAAATATGCTCAATTTCAATACAAAAGTTCATTCTTGTCCTCTTCTCCGAACATTGAACATTTGTGTGACAAACATTTTTTTTGCATTGGGCTTTTTCATTAACTGATAGAAATATCAGTGAAACACTTTGGTAGTGCTCTTACTCTTAGATTGGAATCTAAATAAAGCAGGTTTTACATGAAGAAGATTTGTCTCTCCATAAGCTCTAAGCATCACTTGGCTCAACATGCCTAATTATTTCGCCAAGTATGGCTTCATCATTGATGTCATCTTGTGTATCCAAGATTTCACTTTCCAATGGATCCATTGCCATTTGTCTTCGGATATGGTTATGCAACAAGCAACAAGCTGTGATGATTCTATTTGAGTTTTAATTGGATAGAATGACTTGTTCCTTATAATTGCTTAATGACCTTTCAGCATCCCAAAACATTTCTCAATCACTTTTCTAGCTTGAGCATGTATTTTATTAAACACCTCTTGTGGGGATCTAGGCTACGCCCCATGGTTCTAGTCACCTAAATGATACCTTTGTCCTCTATAAAGAACTAGAAACCCTTTGCCATTCATATATTCACATAGGTAGTAATAACCTATCATAAATTATACAACTTTATATTATTTCAATTCCTAGATAATCTACATAAATTATAAAAATATATGTATAATAACATCAAATACCTTGAGGGACTTTGAGACCGTTCCTATGACTTATAGCTTCTCTTAGGACCCTAGAATTAGCAGCTGAACCTTCCCACCCAGTTAAGACATAAATAAATTGCATGTCTTGAGAACATACTTCCAGTACATTGGTTGCAATTTCTCCCTTTTTTGTTTTGTATCTAGCTTCTAATACATTAACCTTTATATAAGTTCGATCTAGTGCTCCTAAGCAATTCTACATTGAATAAAACAAAAAAAAAAAAAAACCAACAATCTCCAAAGTCCTAAAATATAATTAAGAACCATGATGCTATTTTTAATAAGAATTTGCAAACATTACCTTGAACCATTTCCATCTCTCATCGGTGCAATTTTCTTCGATTGGCTGAGGTACTTTAACAAGTTCTTTGTAGCATCTTATATTGGCATGCAAAACAAAATTGAATCTCCTACTGATTGTCTCACCACTCCTCATGAATTGTCTTTTAATTACTCTATTTTTAACATCATGATAAAGTATGTGTAAAACAATTACCATCATCTCTTCCACTCCCATATTTTTAGACGGCTGTAATTGACCAGTCACTCTCAACAAATGACATAAGGAATAAAAGCTCCTCCTATCCATCCTAGTGTTTTCTACACATGCTAAAATAGACAAAAAAAGACCCTCTTAAAATTAACTTCTCTCACTTGATGCCTACTAAATGCATCCCACTTCCTTTTCTTGTGATGCCTATTATCATAAAACATGATATATATTAAGCATAGAGTGAATAGCATGATCAAATCACCTAGCATTTGCAATTGCAAAACTATAAGAGTGAAAATCCGCATCTTCCTTCTTTGTTGTAATTGATCCATGAGAAACCAACAGCCTACATTGTTGTACATAGTATTAAATATTTATAAGAAAAAGGAATGCTAAATCAACATTTATAAGCACCACCCTACATAGTTGTACATTAATGCCGAAGAGTTTATAGAAAAGGTTAGGCTTTTTCATCAATAAATTACTAAAGGAATAGTTAAGATCAAGAGTATGTTTTTACCTGATTTTTACTGCAAGGTTTAAAAGATGAGTTGTGCTAATCAAAGCAGTGCTGATACTTTAACTACCATAAATTTAATTATTGGGTTGCGTATTGCATAAGTCACTTGTAAGTGGATAGGTAAATAGATTGATAAGATGATAAATGGATATGTGGAGAGTGAGGGAAAGTCAATGTTGTTCAATGTATGTTATCTTAGAATTTCAAATCTTGTACAGGTTGCAAATGAAATTCAAAGGCAAGTTGCATATCGGGATTTTCTTTATTGTTGCTTCACATGGGTAAGTAGGCCTACTATATAAACAATTTATTATGTTAATATAGATGCTTTCCATTTTTTGGAACTAAATTTATTATGGGTAAGTAGGCCTATCATTTTTTGGAAATTAAATTTAGCGTCTATAGGCTTCTGTTTGGTTTTCCCTAAATTCTTTATCAAAACCCCAACTTGGGGGTTATGTAAAAGTCCAAAATTTCGTTATCTTAGCTTGGTTCTGTTCTTGGCATCTCCAAGAGCATAAAATTAATCTCTTCTTCAGTTTATAACATACATAAGCCAATAAGAATAGCAATAGCCAATAAGAATACAATTTTGTATAACCATTTCACTTGGGTGTTATATTTGTCAGTGTGTGTGGTTTAAGCCAATAAGAATAGCAATAGTAGTGTTGATGTGATTAGGATAGGGTTGGTTTAGGGTGTTGTATTTATCAGTGTGTGCATTTGTAAATAATTACTTTGTAAAATAGTTGTGTTATAAATAAAAAAGAAAATGGGTTGGTTGGGTCTGGTCATAATTGGTTTGGGGTTTGAGGGTTGTTTGACAGGTTCTGATAGGTCATTGCTAACTTGAATTCGGCTAATTGTCATTCCTAGTCTAGTTTTTCAATTTCTGGCAACACTAATGATTCTGTTGTTGGTAATTACTATGGTGACATAAGTATTTCGTGTATTCCTGTGCTTTACTTTAAGTATATAATTTAGTTTAAAGTTATTAATGCTTTGCCTACAAGACCCATCAATGACAACTTTGGTTTTGAGTTCTGATGATTACTACTCCCCTTAATAGTGGAATTGTATTTCACAGTGCAAAATTTCTCATTGCCTGCATAACTTGCAAGATTTAGCTGTTGACTTGATGAGGATATGATATATTCAAATTTAAAAACAAAAAAAAAATTATCTAATCTATTTCACCATGTACATTATCTTGGTTTTCTTAAAAACTTGTGCCTTTTCTATATGTAGCATCTGGTTACTTTGTTGCTGGCTATATTTTCTTATATATTATATACGCTAGCTATTCATTAGATAATTTGTTTTATGATATCTACTTGTAGAATAAAAATTAGATTTTATGGTTCTTAGAATCTTACGATTTTTCAATCTAAGATTATGTAGCTTATCATATAAACTTTTAAATAAATAGTACTTTTGTTCCTTCTCAATCTAGCTGGTAAGACTGTAAAATTGACAATGGTCTTGTAGATGCTATGTATAACCCTCCTTAAACTTGAAAACTTACAAACAAGGGAAATTGTTCCTTTTTCATCCATTCCCTTTCCATCTCACTATCTCTATCCAAACACATTGCAATTATTTTTCCAAACGCCTGCTATCAAAAAC
This sequence comes from Ceratonia siliqua, assembly GCA_034509205.1. Classification (NCBI taxonomy): domain Eukaryota; kingdom Viridiplantae; phylum Streptophyta; class Magnoliopsida; order Fabales; family Fabaceae; genus Ceratonia; species Ceratonia siliqua. The sequence continues at coordinate 11,246,447 of JASKGM010000009.1, read as the reverse complement.
ATTAGTTTTCTGTAAAGGCTTTTGATAAAGCTCAAAAATAAGTATTGAAAACCCCAAATTAACCAAACTTCAATACCTTTTGAAGATATTAAAAATGGGCCCTAGGTTCAAACTATAGGGATATCAATCCTCTGTTCAGACCATGCTGATTATGATCTCCCCCTTATGTCTATCTAGGCCTCTAAGTATTCAAAATTCACAACAATATTACTCTATGGTTTTCTAAGCAATAATGGTAAAACATAGCGTAACAATCCTCATCTCCTACTTCAATCTTTTTTGAAAGGTTAAAATGTCAGTTGCGGGAAGATTCTTTACAATGGTATGAACCATATATGCATCAAATTATCAGGTCAAAAATTAAATAAGGAAAAAAATTGTTATTAATCAAGTATAAAACATCTGCACAAATAGAGAAAAGACCTGCCTCATGTTATGCTTATCCCACAGAACAGAATCTTAACTTATATCTATTATAAGAAAGTAGCTCAAGCATAGCATTAACTGGCCACCAAATCAAAATGCATATATGTCAGTTGGTTAAAAGTACACAAGTCACAAAGCATTCAATTTTTTAAACTTAAGATTTAAGAATGAACCCCAACGAATAAAACATTAGATATCTATTTCCAGAAATGAAGTTCATTGCTTTGAGAGACCCAGAAGGGTATCAGTTCTAAAATTCATTACTTTGAGAGTCTCAGATGAATAAAGATCTTAAAAATAATCCAGATCTGAAAAAACTCTACAGATATACCACAAAATACACAATCTCCATATCTAAAAAATACCTGGTTAAAGACAAAAATGCAGGAGAGGGTGACAAAGATGAAGGAGGCATGAAGGTGACAGCGCGATGATGAGCTGGAGTGAGAGGCTCGACAATGGCTTAGTCAATTCAACAATCACAATAGAGGAGAAGAGAAATGTCGAGGAAGAGGATGAAAAATTGTGCATCTATATTTTTGATGGGAAAGTTTTATTCCCACCTAAAATGGAGGGAATAAAAAACTTTCCCTCCTTCACATTTTAACTTTACTGGGCAAAAAATGTTACTGGGTATCTTATTTAATAACTGCTACCAAAATGGGAATGTTTTATTCCTAAATCACTTCCCCAAGAATTTTTAAATATACCCTCTACCAAATGCCACCTAAGTGCACTGCCACTGCCTCTATTTTCTAGCATCCTCTACTTCATTCACTTGCAAATATCATTCAACTCAAAACAACCACCTCATCGGATCCTCCCTGGAGAATAGAGGTAACTCTAACTTCCTGAATCTAATTTTCGTTGTCTCATTTTTGGTTATTTCCTCTTCCTTTGGCAGTCACCCTTTTTTTTCACCCCCATTTGGCTCATCGGTATGCCCTTCTCGGTCTCTTACCATCTTTGTCCTCATCTTAGCCATGAACTCCCAAATGTCCAATAAATAGTCATGGACTGTTGTCATTTCTTGCCTTAGGTTTCCAATATCTTTCTTGGTTTGTTCCATTCTCCCTTCCATTATGGAATTCACCATTGCCTTTGAGATTTGCAATGGTTTTTTTACCTCTTGCTACCCTGTATTGTTCTACGCAAACCCTATCATTGACATTTTCTCATCTTAATTAGTTGTTGCGTGAGGTGGAACAGAGAAAAACCAGACTTGCATACGGAGATTGACCTGTGGAGCAAGCTCAGAACCACCTGAAGCAAGTTATTGCACTATCACAGAACCAGATACTTTGTGCTGTCATTACCATCTGGTACGTATACTCTCATAGACATCTATGTTGGATCCCTTCGTCTCTCTTGGAAACCTCTATCAAATATTGAGGAACTTAAGTACAAAAGCAGAGATTGTCGTGTGCAGAACGTCAAACAGAGGTGGTCATGATTGTAGAGGAACCCTGAGTAGAACTAAACCATTATGATACTGCCTGGGTCATCTTGCTCTGATACCAAATGATGAAATCCTAGAAACCTTCAATTTTTATTCATGAAGCCAACCAAAACATATAAGGAAATACCAAAAATACAAAGAAATAAGCAAAAAAATAAGGAAATAATAAGACATGCCCTGTTCAAATAGTTACACAAAGAAACAAAAGAAATCTCAGAACCGGGGTCTCTCTTACTCATAACTCAGTATTCCCCATGAACCTCCCTTTTGCCAACTTTAGTTTAAATAGCCTACAATAGGTTAGATGATCAAATTGGGACTATGTATTCCTAATCAGACTAAGACTCTTCATGTCAGTTTCCCTTTTTGCCCTTCTTTCTATAATAGGCTCTAGTAAACATATTGGTGTTCCTATCAGAAAATAAATATTTATCCTTGTTTTTCTAGAGAATGGCTAATTTCAAACTTCAAGTTGTCACCTCTGTTCCCTTGAAACTTTTAGGACTTTTAACTAATTTGAGAGGGTTATTTTAATATTAATTTCATTTTGGTCTTGGTCCCTTTTCTTATTGGGTGGCTGGATCTCATTTTAGAACTATTTAGCTGTAAATGGGCTATAATACCGACCTGAATAATTGGAATTATTAAAAAAAAACTATATTTTAATGATTTGGACTATGTAGGCATAAATGTTGAAACTTTGCTGCTAATTATTTGATGACTGCTTTGTGCAAATTATGAATATTTGTGTAATGTTAGATGGTCTGAATTGCAATATCAGTTGTTCAAGTGAAGGTTACTCATATTTTACTAAGACGAATATGAGAGAAATGAAAAGTTTAAAAGACAAATAGTCTGATCTAATATCCTTTGATATTTTTTGAGTGATATAATGAGCCTCAAATCATATATAGTACTCAAAAGAGACTTCTAAAGTCATTACATTAACCATGTGCTAAGATTACTTAATAGACGTTGCATATTTTAGGGAATTTATATTGGTGCCATATTTTATGGATCTAGTGCATTGATTTTTGGCCTAGTGGTTCATGCATTAAGTCCAAAAGATTCTAATTGAATTCTAACACCTCCTTTCAATTTTGCAAGTTCTAAGCTTTCTTTCGAAATGAAAAAGCTTCTCTGGAGAAATTGGTTTGTAAAAAAAGTTAGTCCTAGCTCTTATGTCTAGCCAAATTTTAGCTCAACTTCTCCTTTCTCATCCTTCTTTCTTATGAAGTGAAATATGAGCTCAATGTGTTTGGTGTGATTATGGAACACTAGATTCTTGGATATTGCAATTGCTTACACATCACAAAAATTTGTAATGGGGAAGTCTTCTTCTGGCTTCGTGTCTTTCAAATATTTTCTTAACCAAACTACTTCAGAAGTTGCACTTGCAGTAGCAAAGTATTTAGCTTTAGCTAAAGATAAAGCAATGGTTCTTTGCTTCTTTGATGATCATGAAATATACTTGCTTCCTAAGAGGTACAAGTAATCATAAGTATTTTTCTGTCATCTTTTGATCTAGCCTAATCAATGTTTGTATATCCTATTAGATTACTCTTTTCCTCAGCTTATATATTAAAATCCTCATGGTTGTTTTGACATATATTAAAATCTTCTTGGTAGCTCCATAATGGAGCTTACTATGCTCACTTATAAATTGAGAAACTATGTGAACAACATAAACAATGTCTGGTCTTGTATTGGTAAGGTAAATGAGTGACCCTACAAATTTTCTAAACATAGTTTGAACATCTTGCTCCTTTCCATCATGATTAGAAAAATTTTCATTAACACCCATGGGAGTAGGTTTTGGTTTGCATTCGGCCATGTGAAACTTCTTCAACAAATTTATTGTATACTTTTCTTGAGAAAGAAATATTTTCACGTGTTCTGGCTTCACTTGCATGCCAAGAAAATATTTCATAAGGACAAGGTTTTTCATCTCAAAGTGATTCATCATGGACTTGAAGTCCTCTATCAACAACTCATCAGCTCCTATATAGATTACATCATTGACATAAAGGCAAACGATGAGAAAATCATGAGTGTTTAGTTTTGAAACATAGAGAGGGATCACTTAGTCTTCTTTCAAGACTTTGCTAAAGGTAGTTGTCTATCTTGCTATTCCATGCTTGTGGAGTTTGCTTTACACCATACAACACTTTTTGAGGGTCATACAACTTGTCTTCATGCTCTTTTGATTCATAGCCTTGTGGTTGTTCCCCATACTTCTTTAAGCTCTCTATTAAGAAAATACAATTTTGCTTCTATTTGACAAACTAGAAGTGTCAAATATGCACTAAGAGTAAAAAATCTCTTATGGTCCCCATTCTTGCAATGGGAGTAAAGATCTCATTAAATTGAACTTTTGGTTGTTATGTGTATCCCTTTGCTACGATCCTTGCTTTGTCTTTTTGAAGTGAGCCATCCTTATTGAACTTCATTTTGAACACCTATTTCATGCCAACTATCTCCTTTTCATTGGGTTTATCAATAAGAGTACAAGTTTATTTCTCCTTTTCATCCCTTCATTCATATCATTTCTACCCATTCTTTTGATGCTTCTTCAAAATTTTGTGACTAATGAGTAATGAAGCAATATTGTTGTAAATTTCATAAAGATCTAGTCTTTGTAGGAGGTGAATTTGAGATTTTATCAATAATAAATTGTTGAGTTGTTTGAGTAGGTTGGTTTATTGCTCATGCACCATAACAAGTAAGCCGGTTTGATGTTCTTGTACCAGAACGAGTAGGAAAGTATAAAAAATGTTTGTTTGTATGATCATGCTGATTCTAAAATGAATTTATCTAGGTCTTAATATTTTCTTGAAAACCTCCATTCTTGGAACCCAAGTATTTGTTTAATAAAATATCACATCACTAGAAACAATCAGCTTCTTGGATCTTGAGTTGAACAAGCGATAGCCTTTGGTTCATCACTGTAGACAAGAAAATGACGTCTTTATCCTTTTTCATCAAGCTTCTCTTTGTCTTAGGGATGAATGAAATGATAAGCCTATTGCCAAAGACTTTTAGATGATCAATCTTTGGATTTCTTTTGTGCCAAACTTCATAAGGTGTTGCATAGTTGAGAACCTTTATCAAAGATCTAGTAAGAAGATGAATGGTTGTATTAATAGCCTATGCCCAATTGTTATTTGAAAGTCCTTGGGCTTTTATCACGCTCCTTGCCATTTCAATAATGTTTTTATCATTCTTCTTAGCAACACCATTCCATTATGAACTTCTACTTATAGTGAGATGCATTTGAATGCCTTTTTCTTTGCAATAATCTAAGAATGACTTGTGAATAAACTCCTCCATGATTGGATCTTACTTGCTCTTTTTACGAAGGTCACAAACTCTAGAAACTTTTAGAAAGCTTTTGATTTGTGCTCAAGAAAATAAACTCACATTATTCTAGTAAAATCATCAACAAAGAGTAGGAAATACTTCTCGTTGCCAAGTGATGTGGTTCTTGTTGGTCCTTAAAGGTTTTCATGTACAAGTTCCTATGGTCCTTTGACTATCCAAGTAGAATTTGGAAAGGGCAATCTATGCATCTTGCCATAAACACGCCCTTCACATACATTGTTGTTTGCTCCTATTGAGGTAAGACCAATCACCATATCCTTTTGTGGAGCCCCTTTATGCTTTGATAATTCAAGTGGCCATATCTACAATTCCATAGAAAATACTCATTTTCCTCTTGAAAGTCAAGAGAAAACTTTCCTTCTCGCTTCATTTATAATGGAAAATCGTTGTTTGGAGCCATTGGAATTTTTTCCACTAAATGGTCTTGCTTCTTATCTACAATCAAGTTGTCTTCATCAAATTTTATCTTATATCATTTTTGAAAAAGCTTCCCAACACTGATTTATTTTGTTACAAAGATGAAACATAAAGAATATTGTTGATGAGTTTTGGGTTATGTAATGACCACTTATGTCAATCCTTTGACCAACACTCTCCTTAGGCAATTTCATTATCCCAAATTTATAGTGGTTTGAAAATAAACATTTAATTATTGATATGAATAAAAATTTTATATACTTTTATAAATTTTTAGTATGATGGTAATTAAGAGGATGACAATTTTTGAAAGTGAAAATATTTAGAAACTTAAACATTATATAAAAATTATACATCTCATACTGTATTGCATATGAAGGCTTGTAAGATGCTATCTTAATGGTGGTTTTTTACATCGGTTGCATGCCCAAAATTGGGACATGACAAAATTGGTATTAGAGCGTGGTCTAGGTATATGGTTAGGACATATGGAAGTCTCCAACTATCTAGATATGGGAAGCTATAAACCTAACTACTGGTAAGTGGGCTTGGGAGCACATACCATGAGCAAAGTTTATAGGAAACCATTTGTTTGTTGCTCCATTAAATATCCACATCTAATGCATGATGTATTTAAGAAGATATAAATGATAAAAAGTCTAACCCTTGTTTAAGCTAAGAGTATTCAAGGATATTTAATCTTAGTGTTAATCACAATTTAGTAGCCAAATTTTACCAAAATGGCATGAGCGTTTTGAGTTTAGAAGATTGCAACTTGGAGTCTTAAGAAATTGATAGGATCTTTCTAATGGGATATGTACTTGAGCACCTTGTGTAAGTAATAGGTTATTAGTAATCAGTTGGACCTATATAAGTCATGATGCATGCATAATACTCAAGTAAAGATCCAAGAGTAAAAGATTGAGTTAAACTTCAAGCTGTTGAAGTTCAAACCCAAGTCTAGTCAATTAAGGGGATTTACAATGCTACTCTTGTTTATATAAAGCTTATTAAGTGCAAACTCATATTTATTGACATTCTCATTGAATTTTTTATGCTTGATGCATTGAAGACTCAAAATTGCTTTTGCTGTCATATATCACAACATTGCTAGTTGTTTTATTTACTGCTTCAAGATGGATTTGTGATATGAGTAAATATGCAAATATATTAGGATATATGAATAAACTAGAGTTATTTGGATTTATCACAGCTTGGATTAATAGCTATGAAAGGATTCAGAGATAGTGATTCCCTATACTTTTGAAGGAAAAGAGCATTGAAAGTGTGACAAACAGTATCTTGTCTACGATTGAGTCCTTTGACTTTGAAAGAGGAGATGCGATACAAGATAATGTTATGGGCTAAGAACCTGGTCAGATTCTCACTTTATATGCTAGTATGCCTTTCTAGATGTTAAGTTGTTATATTGTTATTCTCAATCAGATGGGAGATAATATTGTTGTTAAGTGTTTAGCTTATAGACATCCTTGCAGAATGGGATGGGTAAGCTATTATCATTGCTGTTACTTAAAAAAAGAGGATAAACTTTTAGGAACCCTGTCTAAATTTTGAGTAGTAATAACGATACCTCATTGAATTCTCTATTATAGTAATCAAAAACATGTTTATTATGTCTTTTCAGTTTCTCATCTTCTTTATGTGCATGGTTTCTTCTTTATTCTTGTTCCTTTGTATCCTTGCTAGTTTATGTTGGAATTGAGGATGTGTAGGACTAAATTCGTATACTCCACATATTTGATAGTTGCTACAGTGGACCCTCCTTGGTACAGTGCATAAACAGAATTTGGGTAATCTTAACTGAGTTACATATGACATTCAGTTCTTGGCAAAAGTATTCAAATCCATCACCTTGAAACTATGTCCTAACTGTAAATAGGAAGATGATTATTTTAAGGACCAAGCCTTCTATTGAATTGTCACTTTTGGGTTAGGCTGAGAGAATTATTCCTTATGTTTCACTTGCCATGCATGTCCTAGTTGACATTATTAACAGATTAAAATATAATGTAAGGAATCTAATAAATACATTGGATTGTTCTTATTTTACTTTAACATTTTCCAAAACATATGGACTTTTCTTGAAACCTTAGAAAGCCTTACTTTAACCTCAAAAGCCTTGCATATTGGATATGTTTTATGTAATTTCCTCTTAATCTAGGGATGTGGGACCTTACAACTTATATAAGATAAGTACTTTCCTGTATGTCTTCAGTCAGATGACCTTGTATAACTATTGGGACTGATACAAGTCAATTTCTTATTTGCCAAAAGGAGATAGATTTTTTAGGCTTAAGGGTTAAGCCACAGTAGAATAGAGTTTGAAGTATGGTGTGAGATTAGCTTGGTATAGTAAAGGAATGTGAATTAAGGTAATTTTGTAACCTTAAAGACAAAGAAATGCTAAAAGCATTTTGATTGAGGAACCTTATAGAAATCTATGACTGGCTCACTGTTTTCACTCAAGTTATGCCCTGTTGTACAATTTTATGATTTACGTCCTACTAGCTGGAAAATGCTACCGTTTGGAACAATTTTAGCATGAAGAACTACCTATAATTATGTTTCTATTGCAATCATTTTTCTTTATATTGGTCTTTAGTAGTTATTTCCTTTGAATTAAGAATAGTTTATGGGTCAGGATTGATATGAAGGATGCTAGTACTGCTAATGTAATCATCTAAGTTATTGAGGTCACCAATATCACCATCGGCAAAGATAGCATTGAAATAACTTCTGGCAAGCATTCCTATATCTTTTTAGCATTATATATCCATTGCCATTGTTCATTTTGAATACTGTGGATAATTTATTTGCCCTTTCTTACTTTACTATGCGATTAAAATTTTTAGCCTTTCTAACTCCATAGATGAGTCTAGTTTGATGGGTTCTTTGGGCCCACAAAACTTCCTCCTTATATAATAAGTCCCCAAATTATAGTTTAACATACCACCCCTTCTAATATTATCAGGGTTAGTCAAAACTATTCTGTAGAATTGTTAGTTGGCCTTGGAGAAATTTGATGGACTTAGTAATATTTCCAAGGAGTGGTAACTTCAACATTTTAAAGCTTTATTAGGATTTTGAATTAATAGCAAAAGTAGAGGATCCATTAAAATGTTAAGCCAATGCCTTGGAAATTATATCAGGGCATTGAAAAAAAATAATTCAACAGCTCTAGTGTGGCAGGTACTTTTCTAGTGTTAATTCACCATCATCACCTTTGCACTTGTGTGTGCATTTGTGGGTGGGTGATTGGGATGTGGCCTTAAACATTTCTACTTTGTGCATCATCTGTCATAGGCTAGTCCGTCGTTTTTTGAAGTTGAGTTCCTTGTGATGGTATTGTTTGGATGAGACCGCTGTGTAGTATGGTTTGTTTTAGGGCTTGGAATTAGTGAAAAGATAAATCAGATTATAAATAAAGGGCAAATTTTTTATTGTTCATAGGTGCATTATCCAAGGACGGTAGTTTGATATTTTTACCTAATATCATCCCTATTTATTAACATGTAAGAGACATATTTGGATTCTCTTCTAGTCTTGATTCTAGCAAATGTGAAACTTTACTAGGAAACCATAGACTTTAGATTTGTTCATGGAACTTAAAGTTGTGGAGTTGAGTTTGGTTGCAATAAGTGGTTCACCAGATTTGAGAAAATTGATTTAGCATAAGCATTTAGAATGGATGAAGAAAAGAAAGGAAGTGGCTTTGAAATTTTAGGGTGAAAGTCTTAAATGTAGGTAACTTATAAGATTGTTGTTTTCTTTTGTGCAGCTTAGCTAAGACATATATTGAAAGTAAGATAGTGGTGGTGATGAAGGTAACTCACATTTGAGAGATTCTTATAGACCTATTGTAATAAAGGAGACAGATATCGCTTTTTTTTTTCAAAAATATTGGACTGGATCTGAGTTATTAGCCACCAAGATCATAACCTTGAATAAATGGTAGATCACCACTTTGTTTTAATAGGACGTTAGGTACATCCCAGGTGTGGGCCTATAAACCACATGTTTTAAATTTAACAAACCCAAATTCTAGGTTAATATTTGACATGGACCGAAACATGATATAATAATTCTCATCACTATGTTAAGGACATGACTTTTTACTAAGTTTTATATGGAAGACCCCTTTATTCTATTTTAGTGCACAACTCCAATGTTTATAAAGTAGTGGTAGTTAATGATTGTCAACAAAGCAAGGAATTTATGACATTTTAAGACATCACTTAAAATTTGCAAGGGACAGACTAATTCAAAGAAAGTAATTAAGTTTGGTATGTAAACTCCTTGTTTCTTTGAATTTGAGGATGAATTCTTTAAAAGGGATAAATATATTGTAAGACTACTTATATAAATCCTTTGACCAACACTCTCCTTAGGAAATTTCATTATCCCAAACTTATGGTGGTTAGAAAATAAACATTTAATTATTCATATGAATAAAAATTTTATATCTTTTTATAAATTTTTAGTATGATGGTAATTAAGAGGATGATAGTTTTTGAGGTAGTGAAAATATTTTAGAAGCTTAAACATTATTTAAAAATTATACGTCTCATACTGTATTGCATATGAAGGCTTGTAAGATGCTATTTTAATGGTGGTTTCTTACGCTGGTCATACACCCAGAATTTGGGCTTGACATTACCTCTCTTAGTTTGGATTGTGATTCCTCCTTTGCCTTGTACACTTACACATTTTCCATCTTGAAACTTGACTTAGAATTGGTAATATTCATCCAAGGAGACAAAATTCTCCTTATCTCTTATCATGTGACTGTTACCACTACCAACTGTTAATGCAACGTTTAAGAAGGTTGACACAGGAGATTAACATTTAATCCTATGGGTCATGTGTTAATCTCCTATGTAGTCCACCCATGCTATTCACTTTCTAGAAGAGCCTCTGTTAGCTAACTCTAGCAGTTCTTGTTACCTGCTACTAGTTTTAGCTTTGTACTTTAACAGTTCTTTATAGTCTCTTGTCTGATACATATAATAGCTTTCAACTCAATTTTACATATCAATGAAATATACATAATACATTTTTCATCATCTTCTCTCTTAGTTTCTCATGGTATAAGAGTCTTAGCAAGTATAGAACCAGCGAGCTCATCGTCTCCTACCAATGCTTCTTCTCTTGCTCTTGACATAAGTAACTCAAGCTTGAATCAGAACTCTACTCTTCTTCAAACTTCAATGTCCTCCTCTTCCTTTATCGCCATACAGTCTCCCTATCTGACCCACACCATCTTTATTAAACTAAAAGAAGGAAACTATTTGATGAGGAAAAATCAACTTCTGAATTTATCTTTGCTTGGCCTTGAAGATTACATTGACAACAATACTTCACCTCCTCCTCAATTTCTCGATGAATCACAAACCACCAAGAACCCCGAGTTCAGAATTTGGCAATGAGCCAACCAGCTCTTGATGAGCTGGTTCTACTCTTTTCTCACCATAGAGTCCATAAGACATATAATTGGCCTTAACTCTGCTGGATCTAAAATGCCCTTCGCCAAAGATATGAGTGTCCACTGCCAGGATAATGACCATTAAATCTCAGCTGCAAAACCTCAAGAAAGGGGTAATACCATTAACCAATATTTGTCTTCCCTAAAATCTGTCATAGATCATCTCACGGTTATTGGAGAGCCTATAAGCTATAAAGACTATCTTGGATATTTCCTTGCAGTCTTGTAGAGTACGATTCTTTCTTTACTATAGTATATAACTGTGCAAATCACCCTTCACTGAAGGATATTCAAAGCCTTCTCATCTCCTTTAACTCTTGAACGCCGCCATTCCTTTGAGACCCTCGGCACTGGTATACCTTAGGTACAACAAGCTATCTTTCTCACTAGCAAGAACAATGAAAATTGGAGCAAAAATCAATATGAAAAAAGCCCAACCCAATATCCTTGGAAAAAGCCCAACATCTTAACCACCCTAGAACTCTAAGCCTAACTCAAATAAACCTAAAATCTGCTACAAATCTGAAACTAGGCCATTCTGCTAACAAACCGAATGAACCTTAACTACCAGCCTCCTCTTCCTCAAGCCCAAGCAAACATGACCCAATCCAATGTCTAATATAGTTCTTCAAGTTCACCCCAGTCACACTATTAATAGCCTTTCTTTCCTGCTCCCTAATCTTCAAACCACCATGTGTCTCCTTACTCTGAAGCTGCTTCAAATGATGACTGGCTCATAGATTTTGAAGCCACCCACCATATCACACCCAACCTCTAGAACCTCTCCATCGCCACTCCTTACCAAGGTAGGGCCATTGTGCTTGTTGGCAATGGTAATACCTTAAACATCACCCACATTGGTAAAATATGTCTCCCCTCTCTCTCTAAACCTCTACATCTCAATAATATTCTCTTTGCTCCGAAAACCTCCAATAAATTAATTACTATATCTTAGTTATGTTCTAACAACAATGTCTTACATTGAATTTCACCATTATTTCTTCCTTGTGAAGGATCAGACCACGAATACTATCCTTCTTCGTCATCAAATTAACCAAGGACTCTGCAAGACCTCTACTACAACTCCTCAGTCAACTACTTGTAGCCTACCTCCTTCAACTTTTATTTGTTAGAAATAAGGAAGTAACCTCTGGCATGATAGGCTAGGTCACCCGAACTGTCAAGTTGTAACTCAGTTTTTAACCATGTGTAAACTTCCTTTAAATATTAATGTTCCATTTTTTTGTCACATATATGCTTTCCAAACATCATAAAATCCCCTCTTCCCTCTCTGCGTCTCGAGCTTACACACCATCTGAACTTATTCACTTAGACCTTTAGGGCTTAATCCCTATAAAATCTATCACTGGTGTGAAATATTTTTTGTTAATAATTGATGACCATTCTCGGTTCTCCCGGATTTCTTAACATCAAAGGACTAAACCTTCAATCTAATTCATAACTTAACACCAAGATAAAATAGGTTCACTCTTATTAGGGTGGTGAATTTTGCTCTACTCACAAGCTCTTCACGTAACTTGGCATCCATAATCAAGTGTCTTGCCCATATACGTCCCATCAAAATGAGAGAGTTGAATGTAAAACCTAACACTTAGTTAAAGTTGGTTTACCTCTTCTTGCATATTCAAGCCTTCTATAAACATTTTGGCCATATGCCTTCCATGAGGCCATTTTTCTCATCAATCAGTTACCTACTTCATCACAAAATCCACTTTAAAGCTCTTCACCATTCCTTGCCAGACCCTCACTCCATTAAACTATTTGGCTGCTCATGTTACCCTCTTCTTTGTCCTTTCAATACACATAAACTTGAATTTCGTTCCAAGAAATGTATTTACCAGGGGCATAGTGCAAAGCATAAAGGGTTCATTTGTCTTGATCTCACGAACCACAAAATTTACATATCTTGTGATATTATTTTTAATGAAGACAATTTCCACTATCCTTCATCCACCATTGTACACTAATCTCCTCCTTCCACCTTTCTTTGTGAACACCACCCTAATGAAACTTTTGTCACTTATCCAATCTCTACATGCAGTCCACTTCCACTACTCTCCTTGTCAATTCTCACCAGCCCACCAACCTTGACTATCCTTCGCTAGAAATAACTACCTCTAATCCTAACTCTTCTAGCCCTCCCTCACTAACCTTTGAAGCCTCCCCTCCAACTAAATCACTTAACTTACTCCCATTAACTAGTACCTTATGGCTGCTTGGTCTAAAGCAGGCATTTTTAAACCTAAGTCATTCCAAGCAACCTATTCTCTTGACTCCCTCCCTGAACCCCCAGCCATAAAGTGGCCATGTCTTTCCCTCCTTGGAAATCTACTATGGACAGTGAATACTAGGCTTTAAACTGAAATATTACCTGGACCCTTGTTCCTATACCCTCACACTAAACCATAGTTAGCTGTCGGTGGGTCTACAAATTGAAACTCAAGGCCGATGGCAACATTGAGTGTTGTAAAGCCCGCTTGGTAGCAAAATGTTACCATTAAACTCAGGGCATCGACTTCACTGAGACCTATAGACCTGTTGTTTAGCCTTCCACTATCTATATTATCCTCTCCCTTGCAACCAATCAAGACTAGGCTCTTAAACAGCTTGATGTACATAACGCACTTCTCAATGGTGATTCACAAGAAAAAATATTTATGTTGCTACCTCCTAGTTATGAAGATCCCACTAAGTCTACCCTTGTATGCCAATTAAGGAACGCACTTTATAGGCTTAAACAAAGACCTCAAGCCTAGTATAACTAGCTCAACCTTAGTCTTTAAGAATGTGATTTCACTAACTTAGAGGTTGATCCATCCATGTTCTGCAAGCACCCCCTATACTCTATCATAGTTTGGGTCTACGTTGATGATACCATCATCACTTGCTTTAATCCTCAGGAAATCCAGCAGATCATTACCAACCTTAACAAGACTTTCTCTGTCAAAGACCTCGGTTGTCTCTCATTTTTCCTTAGCATTCAGGTTACCCACAATGCTCATTCTCTTCATTGCAGCCAAGAAAGGTATATTCGTGAGCTCCTGCATAAAGTTCACATGGACCATTTCAAACCACTTGCTACTTCCATGGCCAGTAACTCTCACCTCTCACTTCATGATAGTGATCTCCTGTAGGATCCCACTTTATATCACAGTTTAGTTGGTGGCCTCCATTATTGCACCTTGACTCGACTAGATGTAAGTTTTGTAGTGAACAAAGTATGCATGCCATCGCACATAGCTTACCATTTTCTTCGATTCCTTCTTTCACTTTATCTTACTATATCGATGCCAATTGTGCCAGTTGTCCCGATGATCATAGAAATACTAGTGCTTATCACATTTATCTTGGTTCCAATCTTATTTCTTGGTTATCCAACAAGCAAAAGATTATCTCTCGCTTAAGCATTGAATATGAATATAAAGCTCTAGCCAATGCTGTCACCAAGCTTGCATGGACTCAATTTGTCCTTCAAGAACTTGTTGTCCCATATCGTCATCCATCAATTATCCTTTGTCATAACCTCACCACCATCCATCTCTCCCATAATCCCATCGTTCATGCTCGAACGAAGCACATTGAAATTAACCATCATTTTCTGTGAGATAAGATAATCTTTGGTGAACTCCAACTTTGACATATCTCTTCTGACAATCAATTAGTCGATCCTCTTAGTAGTGATCTATCTACTCGGCGATTCCTTAACTTAAGGACCAAGCTCATTGTCCTTCACTGACTAGCTCTCTTACAAAGAGATGTTAATACAATGTTTAAGACGGTTGACATAGAAGATTAACATTTAATCCTATGGGTATGTATTAATCTCCTATGTAGTCCACCCGTGCTCTTCACTTTCTATAAAAGCCTTTACTAGCTGACTCTAGCAGTTCCTTTTTTTTTCTACTAGCTTTAGCTTTGTACTTTAACACTTCTTTATAGCCTATTGTATGATGAATATAACAACTTGTAACTCAGTTTTACATATCAATGAAATATATAGAATACATTTTTCATCATCTTCTTTCTTACTTTCTCAGTAGAGGTGGCAAAATGGCCCAACCCGATGGGCTGGCCCGATCTAACCCGAAAAATAATAGGGCTGGGCTAGCAAAATACCAGCCCGAAAAAA
>JASKGM010000009.1:11201540-11222186 GCA_034509205.1 Ceratonia siliqua | reverse complement strand
GGATCCATCCCAAAATTAAAACTATTTATTTATATTTTATAAATTATGGCACCTACGAGATTTATTTTATTTAAAAATTAACATTAATTAATTAATTTTACCGTTCATCCAAATATATGTATCTTGCTTTGTTTTGTTTTTATCTCAACCGTTTTTTATTTATTACAAAAGAAGATTAAAATTATGATTTTTTATTTAAATTTTAATCTTCTTCACTGTTAAAGCTAGTCTTAGGTGATCTTCGAGCGTAGATTTAAGGTTCATTTGGAAGGGCTTAAAGAAAAGATTTATATGAAATTGTTTTAATTAAAAAAAAATTTATTAAAAATAAAAATAATTTTATGTTTGAATGCGGTAATTGAAAAGTATTTTTATTTTTTTTAATATTTTTATCAATCATTAAAATATAACTAGTCATTGCTCTTTTTCATGTATCGTATGAATTTTTATTTAAAATTATAATTTTTAATTTTTAAAAAAATGAATTTTTTATATTTTTTTTATTACTTATTTTTTGTTATATAAATTCATCCAACCAGTCTTTTTTACTCGAGAAGTACTTTGTCCAAAAAAAATATCCAAACAGACCTAAGTTGTGTTTTGGTTGTGATGATTAAGCATACTCTCAAGTCATCCATTTTCCTCTTTTTCCTTACTCCCCAAATCACTCAAACCAAACATAGCATAGCCTTTTTAATTAACAGCATTCACTTTCTTAATAAATTTTTTAGAGGTAACATTGTGCATCACGTGAAGCTTCATCATGTCAAAGTCCTTTTAATAAGTTATTATTTTGATTTAGTTTGATTTGACATAGGATGGGTTGTGGGCTTGAATTTTTGTTACGGCCCACAAGTGGATGGGTGGAATAACAAGACCATTTAAAAATTTATTTAATTTTAGTTTGCTATCTATGATCAATTACTCTGACAGAGTCCTATTCATTTTTTTATTAATGGAATATAAATCTAACGAAGGATTCTTTTAAAATACAGTATTTCTAAAAATATCTTAATAGAATTATTCTTTTCTTTTTCTTTTTTTATAGGAACCACAATGCTTATGATTATGATTATGATTTATGAGAATTTGGCATGTAATAACAGGAGCTACCAGCGCATCAAAGAGGAGATGCAGTGAGCAGCATGGTCTATGAGGCTAATGCCAGGGTGAGAGACCCTGTTTATGGCTGCGTAGGGGCCATCCATTCTCTTCAGCAACAGATTGATGTGCTCCAGGCCCAACTGGCCCTGGCCCAGGCTGAGGTTGTCCACCTCAGGGTCAGCCAGACAGCATGCCTATCCAACCATGGGCTTAGCCCAAATAGCCCAACCAATAGTGGGTCCCCACCATCCAAGCTAATTCACTCACAAGCCAAGCCCATTTTTGACATGGACATGGTAGTGGACCAGTCCACTTATGATGATTCAATGTGGTCTTGCTAGTATTATTATTTAGGATCAATTACCTTAACCTCCTTTTTAGTTTGTTAATATAACACTTAGCACCATTTTTGTTTATGAAATAACGTTAAATCTTTTTATGAAGGTGTAAAAAGACTAATATACCCTTACTTCTCATTCACCTATCATATTAAGATCAAGGGTATGTTAATAATTTTACACCTTGATAAGGGACTTAAGTGTCATTTTAAAAATAAAGAGTATAGAATGTTATATTACCAAATTTTAAGGGAGGTTAAGGTAATTTATCATATTATTTATTACTAGTATCATTCTAAAATCTAGAGAGACCAAATTGAAATATAAAAAAACAAATTATTATTGTCTAAGCATATATTTTTAATAGAGTAGAAAGCTGCGGCGACGGCGACAGGGAAAGGGAGCTGAGGCGGAGAGGTTCGCCCGCTTAATTAATTAGGTATAATGTAAATATATATATTATCACTTGACTTTTATATGAAGGGGGTAAGGTTTTATGGTGGGATTGTGGCCTTTTATAGCAAAACAGGTTGCATGGAATTTTAGATTTGATTAAAGTGATGCTATGATCTGCAACTTCTAGTGAGCATTTTACTTAGGTTTTGAGAACTGATTAGGCTTCTTTGTGATGTTGGAGTATTGCCATAACATTTTAATTTTTTGAGTGGTGTGGCTTTGTTCATTGTTTACTTAATTAAAGGGAAAGGCCATTTTGAGCTTAATGAGACAAATTATATTTTTCATACCACTTTTTACTCCATTTTTGTATTATTGAGTTAATATAAAAGTTATTTTTATAATAAAATTATAGATAAAAATAGTATGAAAATGGTGATTTTTTTAAGAAAATGCTTTAATTGATAACGTGAGAATAACACAACTTGGTTAGACTTACTAGAATAAGGTTGTTTACATAATCTTTACTCATAAACTACACAAATTATTGAAATAGTCATTTGAATTCAATAAGATAGTTGTTATAATTAAGTTAATATTTAAAAATAATTTAAATCTCAGCATATAAACATTAAAAAATTATTTAAGATATACCCATATGATAAGATTTAAATCCTTACGTTTATTTTTGTGATTAGTGTGATTTATTTTCATTTTTGTAACATCTCAATGCCTTGCTTTTTTCTTTTAGTGTAATTCCTCACAATAAATGTAAATTATTCCCACATACACATAATAAAACTCTATTTTCATAGAATTATTTAAAAAATTTGAAGAATGTTTAGCAAAGAAAATAGAAATTATCACTGAAAAAATATTCTCGAATCAACTTAATAATAATAATTGAAACTATATTCCTCATCATATAATAACCGAGGACAAAGTTGTATATACATATAATATAATTATCCGTTCTAAAATTTCTTACTATTTTGGGTCCCTTATTATTTGTTTTAGTGGGATCAACTATTTGTCTACTTCATATCATATTTGTTCTCTTTTAATTTTAACTATAAAAAAATGAACAATTCAGTTTCATTTTCGTTCACAGGCATTGCACAGGTAAATTTACAAATTAAGAACGCAAATATCCCACCAAGAAT
This sequence comes from Ceratonia siliqua, assembly GCA_034509205.1. Lineage (NCBI taxonomy): Eukaryota > Viridiplantae > Streptophyta > Magnoliopsida > Fabales > Fabaceae > Ceratonia > Ceratonia siliqua. Next base: position 11,219,185 of record JASKGM010000009.1, on the reverse strand, counting down.
CTAATTTTCATAGAAAAGAAAAAAAGAAAGTAAGAGAGAATAATCAGATACAGACAGAAGTAGGATAGTAAGTAATATTACACGTCCTTGGCTACAAGTTCACCGGTCACTAATTCTCTGTAGGCAGCCACAGGCCAAATGAAGCCTCTGAACACCAAACTCGAGGCAAGTGGCACATCGATGATGATCTCCTTCTGGGTCGGTTTCTTATCGTCCCGGATCGCAATCAGGTAGCTCCGACCCACCCACCCGATCCAACCCGCTATGTACAGAAACAGGATCCCGGGTGTGATGAACTCACCCCAGTGCCTCTGGTCACCGCTCACAATCAAATGGGGCAACCCGTCCGCCCCGCAAAGCAAACCCTGGTTCCCGTAGTTCGTGAACCTTCGCTTCGTCTTCTCCATCGTAGCCTTGATCGCCAACGCCGGCGCACTGTCAGGCGCGTACTTCACCAGCGACGACTCGAGCTTCTTCAGCTGCTGCTTCTCGCGCTTCTGGAATTGCTTGGATTCCTTGCATGGGGTGAGGCCGGCGATGTCGGCGACGGCGGGGAGTGGGGCGGAGAGGAGGATGGAGGAGAGTGCGAGTGCAGCGGAGAATGCCTGGAGCGGCGATGCATTGGAAGTTTGGTCGGGGGATTGAGAAGCTGAGCAGACGATCGTGGAAGGCCTTGATTTTGGGGTCAATTGGGAAGCCGATTTGGGCTTGAAGGTGGGTTTGGAGAGACTAGAGGGAATTGTGAGAGACATTTTTGGGAATTTGCGATTAGGGTTTTGAAGTGTGAGGAAGAACTGAGAGAAGGGATTTAGATTGAAAGAGAGAGGGTCCCTAATCCCTATTGGTGGTGTGGAAAGGAGGAGAAGTTAGATAGGGTGAAGCTGAGGTGGATAGTTGTGATTGGTTCGTGGGAGTGGGAACATCAGACTTTCTCCCTCTGTTATCTCTCTTGGGGTTTTGGATTGGAGGACATGGTGGATAAGAGAAGCCCCACTGGACATGGGGATGGGGGTGATTAATATAGGCTGATATGAAGAGATGGATTTTTTTAAAGTTTAAACTTTTTATTATTAAATATAATTCTTTTTAATTAATGAATTATGAAGACATAAATTGTGAAATATATATCACGTAATATTAATATTTAATGATAGAAAAACAATTTCTTAAAAAAAATTTCAATTTCAAATTGATACTTAAATTTTGTCACAACATCGGAAAATGTCACATAATTCAGATATGATATGATTGATTTTGTCACATCATAATTATTTATTTTTTGTATAAATAATTATAATATTTTTTAATTTCATATATATTTTTTTAAATTGTAACCAATTTGTCCAATTTAAAGTGAAAGCCATATTACCTTTTTAATAGTTTGTCTGTGCTTCTCCTTCTCAAGTTCTCATTTATCCTTTCTTGTCCGTTTACTCATTCTAAAGTGTTACATTTCAAATTAAATTGTTTAATTAATTTTTTTTAATTAATGAATTATGAAGAGAAATATATATTACGTAATATCAATATTTAATGATAGAAAAACAATTTCTTAAAAGAATTTCAATTTCAAATTTATACTTAAATTTTATCCCATATATAATTTACACGTGTACAACATTCGAGAATATCACATAATTCAGATCTGATTATATTGTGTTATGATATGATTGATTTTGTTACATCATAACCATTTATTTTTTGTACAAATAATCATAATATTTTTTAATTTCATATTTTTTTTAAATTGTAACCAATTTGTCCAATTTAAAGTGAAAGCCACATTACCTTTGTAATAGATTGTCTGTGCTTCTCCTTCTCAAGTTCTCATTGATCCTTTCTTGTCCGTTTACTCATTCTAAAGTGTTACATTTCAAATTAAATATTTTAAAGTTAAGTTCCCTTATAAATTATTTAATTATTTCATCACCACATTACACTTTAGCCATTTTATCTATAATTTATTTTTTATTGAGAAAAAAAATTGAAGTTTAGAATTTTTTTGAGACGTCCAAACTTGCGTAACTATTGTATCTAGCTGTAATAAATTTAAAAGTGACCTAAATGAATGTATATGCTTTACCTAATTGTTTTTTTAAGGAAGATGTTACTTTTTATAATTTTTTCTTAATAAAAATAAAACACAAGAGTCTTGTCTATGACTCAGTTGGTAAAGGCATTATTTTTGTAAGAAAATATTTCAGATGATTATTTTTAATCTCTAAACTCATTGTATTTTACAATGATATTTATTTTATTTTTTTTATTTTAAATAATTTTAAAATAGTGTCTTAAAATAATAATAAAAAAAATTATATCTTATAAGACATAATTCTGTAATATAATATTTCTCGATATACTTAATTAAATCCACATAATTACAAATTTTTATCTCTCACAACTATTGTAAGTGATTGTATCTAAGTCTATCTAATTATATGTGTGTTTAGATGAGTCCACCTAAATTAAGATGCAGCAACATTTTAATTGTGAAAAAAAAAATTGTACAACTAATGTTACTCTTTTTATATGGTATTTGCTAAAGAATAATGATTTTAAGAGGGCAAGTAAAAGCCAATAGCAGAATTTTTTTTAAATAAAAAATGAGTATTTTTAAAAATAAAAAATATTTCTTAATTGAAAAAGGTTGTTTATATATGCTTATACAAAAAAATATAAAATAATTTTTTTTCATAAACTAAGCTTCAAATAAAAGTTCGTGAGATAGAAAAAAAAAATAATAACTAGACATCTTTTAATAAAAAAATTAGGACAAAAATATAATTTTAATATTTACTAATTACAACCATACTTGACATCATTATTTTTTAAACCAAAAGTATTTTTATATTTTTTTATCCAAACAACTTTTATAATTTCAAACACTTCTCAATTATTGTTTGGGGTGACAATATGGTTGGCCCGGCTTACCCCAAGTTAGACCTCCAAAATATGGGTTAGACTGAGATAACTTATATTTTATATGAATTTACAAAATTACAGTCCAACCCTTCTAATTAAAGCACTTTTATATAAGTCTTTTTTTTAAGTCCATTCAAATGGGCAAAGTGAGGTAGAATTTAAGTAGGGTACATAAGCCAGCCATACAACAATGGGTATCACATATGTGCAGAGTTTACCAAAATTATACCTGACACCATTTGACTAGTATGATTTATGTATATTAACTCATACAAGAATATCTCTCTCCAATATCTTACCGTTGTATTCTCCTAAATATTAAATTTAACATGGGAGCTTTGGCCAACAATAAAAGAATGATTGATCATTTGACATGATGAAAGGTTTAAAGATGTATAATATTACTGAGCTTTGGTTTCTATATAAGAACATGTTGAAAGAAGAAGAAAAGGCATGGGTTAGAGGAGAATGAAGAGAAGTGGGATGATCATGGTGATTCTAAGTGCATTCTTGTTGGTGATTCTTGTTGCAGGCAAAGATGAAACGACAATGGATGAACCTGAAACAAGTGTTGATGATTGCTACGATGACTGTGTTGATCATTGCAAGCATAAGCATAATGTTCAAAGCCAGAGATTCAGGTTTTGCATGGTCAAGTGTTTTGCTAATTGTGAGCTATTACTCTTCCAAGTTCAATAATTAAAGTATTTTTGCACATGCTAATAAATGTTCTTTCTAGTTAATTATTTTTTTTAGTGTTTTTAGAGATACTATATTTCATATCAGTTTTTTATGATATTCTCTTTTCTTTCTCGTGTTTCAAATAACTTTACAACATATTGAAATAATACCAAAATGAAGTACTAAATCTTATAACATATCACTTTAAAATATAATTTCTCTAAAAACGTTTGAATGAAATCAACTCTTTTTCCTTTAACCTTTAATATTCTCGAGTCTTCGTATCTACTTTGCCTCACTACTCTCTTCCAAATTTAGGGATGGCAACAAGGGAAGGAGAGACCTTTTCTACTTTCTGTCCCTTCAATTCCCCAGCCTCTTAGTTCCCGTCTTAATTTTTCGCAGGGAAAATAAATTTCTCTCGTTCACTTTTTATTTATTATTATTTTATTTTAAAATTTTAAAAATAATAATTAATTTTTAAACTCAAAATAACTTTATTATAAAAACATATCTATGGCCCCATCTTACTTTTCTTTAAAATAAAAATATTTTTTTATTAAGTAATTTTCTCAAATTAAAACACAGACTCCAAAGTCTATATAATAATATAAATGAAAGACGTTTTAGTGAATTTAATATTGCAAAAATCCTACAAGGTTAAGAGTAGAGAAAATCTTTCCTTACCCTTGTGGAGGAAAAGAAATTTTCTCCCCGTTCCCACCCCCATTCAAAACAATCTTCGCACCAATGCCTGCAAATACCAAAAATTGCCACCCCTATGCAAATGCATCATTTGTTCAATTTCATATCTCACAATTTCTGAGGCACACAAGGCCAAGAAAACCTTAACTGACATCAAAACCAAAATAAAAGCCTATGCAATGGGAAACGAAGTTTACAGCTTTGAATGAGATTCATGGTACTGAGCTTGAAAAAAGCATACAAGTGTTAATAATCCAGACCACAAGAATTTTTAGATGACCAGCACTAAAGCACGAGATCTAATTGCAACTCCCAAAGATTAGCACCATTTATATTGATTTTGGAAGGCATTGCAGAAGTATTCAGCAACGCTACTCAAATGATGATAATGTCATAAATAAGTAGCAAATAGCATCAACTTTCAATGTCACTACCAAAATTGAAGCATCCTTGTTCCTTAAAATTGAAATGTATATAAGGCATACGAGGGCATACAGAATCAACAATTCATTAGCAACTGACTTCTCAAATGAGCATAATCAAATAGAAGGCAGCAGAATATTCCCCTCAACAATGATTTTCCTCTTCATGCCTTCTGCGGTCCCTGTCAGCATAAGCAACTCTGCCCTTCCAGTTTCCATCTTCTGCATGATCATTGTAGTAACTGGGATCAAGCCGCTTCTTCACCTCTGGTTGCCCATCTGGTGAGCTCCCCGCCTTTCTCTTGCGATTGCTCAAAAAGGATGAAGCATCGTCTATCATCTCCCCTTCTTCTGCATTCTCTGCTACTATTTCTTTCTGTGACTGCCCCTTCATGCCCATGTGTTTCCCGTCTCTGATTTCCTCAGGATCCCTTCCGCAATCTGAATTATCAGGTTTAGACCAGGTATGTCTCCTCTCCCGCTTATTTCTCTCATCCTCAACTGCTAATTCAACTCCATCTTCTAGCTCCCTCTCAATGAGATCATCGTCATCCATTACATCTTTTTTCAATATCATTTCCCCTCGCACCTTCCTTCTTTTCTCCAATGCAGCCTTCACTTTGTCTTTGTCAATCATCTTAATTGCTTCTTTAGGTGACTGACCAAGTGGGCTTTCCCGATGCTCTAAATTTCGACCAATAATGGAGCTAGACTTGCGTGATGCTAAATCATCCCTCCTTTCTACTTCTGCAGCCTCCTTTGTCCCACCCATTCTATCTTGGTCCCCTGCAACTATTCGCTCAGTTCCAGAGTTAGATCTATTTGTCACTTCTCTCTTGCTATCTTTCTCAGGCAACTGCTCAGAGTGCTGAGTATCTCTAATTTCCATGTCCAACTTGTGATCAGTAATTACACTACCCATTTCTGCACTCCCATCATTGCTTTGGTTTTCTGTGCCTGTTAGTGGCACATTGTGATCATTGGCAGGTGAGTTCTGAGGAGCTGCACGAGATGGTATTTGTTTTGAGGCCTGCTCCTCATTCATAGCAGAAGCTTTTGCACCAGCTTTTGTTCCCCCTCCAGCACTTCCTTCTGCTTCACTTCCTTGAGATGCTTGAACTCTATTCTGCTCATAGAGTTCCAGCATTTGATTGCTAACCTCTGCAAGAAAATATAAACACAAGTATTTATGATGTTCAGAAACATTCAAGTAGTCAGACACAAAAGGACAGCCCATTGCTTAACAGCAAACTACCCATGGCATAAAATTAGGTTTGTGCTCCCTAATGAAAATGCCTAATTTTATAAGGCAAGAGCAACCATTCAGATATTTACTTCTTGGCAGTCTGCCCACTTCTCTTTAGCAGAATCCATGGAAGGGGTAATGTGTATATGATGGCCACAGTCATGCTTTCATTACAAATTTTCACAAAATCCAAGGCATATAGGTGCGACAGAAATTATCATAATGCATAAAGCCATGGGAATCTAAAAGGCTATCCAATTGGGTCAACTTTATTTGTATACAAACAAATTGAGGGGATGACACCAACCCTCCAATTGGCGTGGGGTGACATCAAACTCTTGCCACCAAACCTTCTCACCATCTGATGGAAGCTTCACTTTTAGGAACTTGGCAGCAAGGAAAATGGCACCTGCCGCAATATGATGTGGCTTAAATTGCAGGCAGAGCGATGTCCTCAGCCTGAAAGCCACTTTCCAGTGTGTGAACAAATAAAGTGGAAGATAATTAAAACAGACTTAATAAAGTTATATAGAAAAACGGCATCTTAACCATACCCATCATTTACAAAATTCCAAGCTACTTGTGCAAGGGCATTCTTTGCAACATTGAACTTCTTTATGGCCTCAACAAGGGGCTTGTAGGGATGTTGAACATTAAAATCAAAACCTAAAGTGGCAAGAACAATCCTCTCTGATTGTAAAATTAACTCTTTCTGCTGCTCATATACTTCCTGCATTATTTAATATTTATGAACAATAATGAGCAAGTATATATAGTATAACGAGTTTACCCAAAACAGAACCAAAATATAAAGAGCCTTGAAATTTTTTTTAGAAAAAAAAAAACCAAAATACAGCTGTCAGAGTAAAATTGGTGAAAGTGAAACTGATCAAGAATCCAATAGAGGGGTGCATAGAAAGAACAATTGCTAAATGACATAACTCCAAGCAACCCATTTTAATTCAGAGGTAACAAAAAGTTGCTTAAGTTTTTTTTAGATAAGCAAAAAAAAAGGTGCTTAAGTAAATATTATTCAATGGCTTTTCATAACTTACAAGCTAGACAACATTTTGCAGGATTTCAATAATGAGGTCACAATGTCACATCAACCATGTTTGACCATGCAATTTACATTAGAAAAAGGATGACTTGGCTAGAAACTGATTTTGAGGGAAACAGAATTACTCCAATATAGACAAGAAACAGTGGGAAAGACAGACAGCGAGAATAAAAGGCTTGAGATAAGTGCAGGAGCAATATGATTTCAGAAAAATCAACAGTTCAGAATGAGAAAGTATAGCAATGAACTCATCAAAGAACCATCAGTGATAAAACACCTTCTGTTTTATCTTCTGTGCAGCAGCAGGATCCTTCTTGTGAATAATCTCATAAGAAACAAGAATCACATCTTTCAGTGGTCGAGGAGTCTCTTCAACCTTCCCAGCAAGGAACATACAGACAGTTGCAATGGTCTGCAGAAGAATACCATTAAGTGAAGTATGAGATTTCAATAAAGTACACTCCAAGTTCATACTACTTTTACATCTACCAATTTCTTAATAGTTATTTAACATATAAGATCTTCATTCCTGAGGCTGTACGCCAGTGGCCACTGCTAATGCACAATTTATACAAATTTGTATGACAAATCACAAGGGCTGCAACAATTAAAGGTATGTTTGTTTGAGCTTATTAGAGAATGTCTTTTCTTCTTCTCTTGCAGGAGGAAGGACTTTTTTTTAAGAATAAGTTATTTTGTATTTGGATACAATAATTAAAAAGAACTTTTGAATAAGGGTAAACAATTTTGGAGATGAAAGTTTCTCTTTTTTCTTATTTTTCTCCTTATCAGGAGAAGTTACAATTTTTAACTTCTCCTTATAAGAGGTTTTCTCCATTTTTATTAACTTATCATTTTTCTATAAGTCCAAACAAACATATATATTTTTATCAGAATGCATTATTTTTTAAAAAGAAGTAACTTATTCTCAGAATAAGTCCAAACAAACAGGACCTAAATAGGCATAGCACAAAATCTAACACCCACGCCAACCAAAACAACAATTTATGACTAAAATTAAGACAAAATACCTAATTTCCAGTCCAGCCTTTTGTATGGAAAGATCACTGTCAACTTAATTGATTCCAGAATTTAGAACAATTACAACTCTTACTAGTTCACATGAATATTTTAACAGGCGTGGAAAGTAAACCTCAAAGATTAAAATAGATTATAAGTATACTTGAATTACATAAAAATTCCAATCTCCTGACAGCAAATAAATATTAGGGGATCCAAAACAATGATAAGGCGCAAATGTGTTAAAGACCTTGAAACTTTTCTAATCAGAAAACTTTAACTAGTGGTTGAAATTTTGAATAAAATATTAAATATAAAAATTTAATGTTTTAAAGTTGTGGTCGAATATAAAAATCTTCAGAAATATCACCTCAAAGAATAGCAAATTTGAGGTTATCCTTTCCCCTTTAATTACAAATTTTTCTCCAGACTAAAATGTGTTTTGAACCAGATGCTACGTACAAAATATGAAAACTCACCTAAGTAACTATATAGTACACAAGCACAAAAAGGAAATCCTTGATTACAAGTCCCTATTAAAGAACGATAATGGCTGCATTTAGCCTGGAAAATTTTTCTAAAAAGTAGAAGAAACTTATAAAGCTTTCAAACAAATTTTGAAAAGTTTTCTGGATTGTGATACACCATAAGCTTTTTCGACATTGAGAATAGCTAATTACACAAACTTAGGATATACAAACTTGCTTTCTCTAAGAAAGAGATCGTCAGACTTTTGCATAAATTAAACAACTGAAAATTTGTAGTTGCAAGTAGATAAAAAAACTGTGAAAGTTTGTGTATATATACTCCAGTGTTTACAATATCACTTTCCTTCAGTTCAAACATTCATACCACATTTTTGGTGCGTTCATAAGTCACTTCAAAGAAAATTAAAGCTAGTTTTCTTTTGTTAAAAAAAAACCATTTGCTAACTATTCAAAATCAAGCATATGCCATAAAAACATGAAAATGTATCAACATTACAAACAAGGACAATCCTGCAAGTATCTGTCAGACAGGGCAAGCATTGCAAATTAATATTGATTTATAAAACGTTACAACTTTACATATACTAGATAGGCCACTCACCACTAAATGCTTACCACAGACCCATTACTACTGTGAGTACACAAGCATAACATACTGACTAAAAGAACTACATAGGAAAGATTGGGAGAGGTAAAATTCCTACACATAATCAATTTGAAAGGGTAACAACCCACCCTTCGGTCATTTTTTCCATGAGATTGTCGAAGAAAGAACCGATGACAAAAAATTATGGCTGTTGCTATAGTTACCTGAGGCCTGCAAGGTACAAAGTTACAACCAATATGTAAATCTCCAATCAAATTTCTACAGCTTGGTATCAACAGTTACAACTTAACATAAACCCAAATGCATCCAAAAAGTAATTGCCAGATGTCAAGGCTCCATTAGTCTCAGCAAAGACTCAGTTATATAAAGCTATCTCAGGATAAAGGAAACAAAGTAAAAGGGAAACCTAGTTGCAACTAACAACATAAGCATAAGAATGCCTGTTCTCATAGGACTTGCATTACATGCATGCAATGGAAGATTGCATTGGTTGTAGCATACATATACACAACCTCATTTTTCAAGAAAGGCCTCACACTAAATATTCCCAGGAAACTTGCAATACTCTTTAGTGAAAATGATTCTCTAGGTAATAAACAATCTATAGCACATGCACATCAGCATAACTAGTTAGTTACTAGCATATCAACACTTCACAAAAAATTTTGAAATAAAATAAATAAATAAATAACCATTAAAAAAACAAAAGAAAAGCAGTCCGTAGAAGGAAGATACGTAAACGTCCTAAAACAACTCAACAGAGTGTTAGCTCAAAAGTGCCCAGCCCATTTGCAAATCCGGAGAAATCCCCCCCCCCCCCCTTTTTTTTTTTTAAAGAAAGCCATGTACTCACGCCCACAAAGAAACCAAGAAAACAGCACTAGCCCACAAGAGATGTGAAGAAAGAAATTTCTTATGAACTCAACTATTGGCAAAGTCCTCAGATATAGAACCAAAGAACAATTGAGGGAGAATTGGAAGAGAAATTAGGGAGAAGGGACTGAATGAGGAAGAGATAGCAAGAAAGAGGAAGAATTTAGTGAATATGGAGAGAGATAAACAAGTGAAACTAATTATATTATAAATTCATCAACTGAATAGAAAGACTATACAGCAAAGGGGTTTATATAGGAAACCCTAAGACAAAGAAAACACATGCTTAAAAACAATAAAAGAAATAAATAAAGAGCATCCCTAAAATTAAGCCTCAATCAACTTTACTATGTCTACACTTAAATCCCTGGTTTACAAATAAATACCCATTTCATCATTAACCATAACACTCCTAATAGGCTAACATTCTTATCCTATCCTCCATCATCCTTGCTCCAGCCAACCAAATAGGTTTGGCTGGACAAACCCACTGCTCAAAGAATTCCAAAACAGCTTATTTCAAAGGTGCCATGCAATCTCCTAAAAGAGAGAGAGAGAGTGAAGAAAATAAAAGAAAAAAAGATGACTGTATCCAAATTCCAAACTCTGAAAAAACAACACAGACATCAGGAGAAAAAGCCTTGTGAGGCCTATGAATCAGCAATAGAACATTTGTATTATTCTATTTAAAATAAAACTGCTGTCCAAACAAAATTTTTTACCTTGGGGGAGCCTTCCGAAAAGACTTGGAAAAGGAAAAGTTTTGAACAGTTGGGTATGAATCAAATACTGAAAGAGATATACACTTCACTTTAAATTTATCATCAGCTTCACAAGAAATAGCTCCAAGATTTGAGGGTGTACCAAAAACTCAGCCAACACACAAGAAACATGCTCCAAATGGAGCTAGCTGCTGAACAATGCAAAAATAAATGTGCTGCTCTTATCGACTTAGAGCAACATACCGCATACAATATCAAGAGACGAAGCTTTGTTAGGCTTAGGAAGCTGCAACTTATATTTAGTATTAATTCTATTGAAAACCACAGTCCAAATTAATTATCTAAATGAGATGGAGCTTTGGATTCCTGAGGGCCTTTTCAAGGAATTTCTCTTCATTTGAAGAATGGGTAGGAAAGTGGAAAATGACTTACACAAAAATACTCAAGGAACCAAGTGTTTAAATCCTCCTATACTGGCTATAAGACAAGAGAACAGAACCAAGCAAAAGCAAATGGCTGGGACCTTTATGGGGACCTTAATTAGGAGCTGTCAGGACTTTTTTGACAAATGAAGAAAATTTAGTAGAGAGCAAATACAACAAGGGGATAAGGTATCCCCATAAACAGACAAACTAAAAGAAATCAAAGAGCCGAAGTGGGTAAAAATGCATAAAGCTGGCAAATCTCTCTGCATTTGCAATTCAAAAGATAAAAATATGATTCTTAAAATTATAGAAACGCAAATGCATGTTTGGATCTTTGTTTGGTAGCTCAAGAAATCCTTTTTCAGAGGATTGAGTGTGTTTAGATAGCTTTAGAAACTGCTTTACAAAATTAAAGTCCCCAAAATTACTTTCTCCTAAAATGGAGAAGCAGCCATGAGTTACTTGATCATGACAAAATATGATTTTGACAATAAAATGATGTTGATGACCCTATTAAAATTTTCAAATTATCAAAATTGTCTTACTACCATTTGTTAGTAAATGTTTCACCTAAATAAATATATTTGTATACCCTTTTGACCATTTGACCAAATGTTTCAATTAAATAAATATATTTCTAATCCCTTTTTAGCCATTCAACAACAAAACATTATTTTTATTGAAAATACTCAAACAAACAGTATCACTATCAGCAAGCTTTAGATAAAACTCCAAGAGACAAAAATTGTTCTTTCAAACTTAATTATTGCAAAAGTGATTCCCTTTAAATTTGAAACCTCACAGCACTCCCAAGAACACACTAAGAAGTATATGTACTCTCAGAAGAATTATGTAGATATTCATGAAAATATCAATAGCAGCAAACTTACACTTTAAGCCTCATGCCTAAATCCTGTAAGAATGTGCAGTATGACTTGCGCAGATAAGTCTCTTTCTTCAAGTCAATTCCATCTTTTCTTGATGGCGAATTTTCTTCTATTTCTTTCCTAGACATATACCAGCGACCTAATGCTTCCTCTTGCTTGTCTTTAGAACTTTTAGAAGAGCTGCTATCAGATGCTCCATGATGTGATGAGTCCACAGACACAAAGCCTGCCATACGTACCAATTTTTCTGTGCACTGAAAAGAATATATATGGCACTCAAGCTCAAAACCGTATCACAACTTCAACATTATGTAGCAAAATGATTCTGGAGAAGAAAATAAAACTAAATGAATATAATGGATCTGGAATTCAGAGTACTATAATACAACTTCTGAAATCATAAGATATAACATTTCTTCCATATTTTAACCAAAAAACACAAGGTTAAATAATCCAATAATGCAAAATATATGCAGTGCCTGAGTTGTTTAACTTCTTTACACAATTTCCTTTTAGTAAATATGTCTGAGGTTATGAATGCAGACATAAGCCACTGCCACATTTCCATTAACATCTTCAAAGATGATCCAGTGTAGCTTGATACAGCTTCACGATAAGAACAACTTCAGGACAAAGAAACAGAAAAAGGTAACTCAAAATGATATACTTAAATGCAAAATGATGCTCCAATCTGTCTCTCAAGATCCGTTATGGACACCCATAAGATGACAACTGTAAAATTGCAATTACACAATCCTTTAAGAAAAGCATCACTATAAGTATGACTGATTTAAGTAAAAAACCTCTATAGTACCAAACAACAGTCCAAACACAGTTCTTGGGCTTGGAGAAAGCGATGGCTACTAATATTGTATAATCCTCTCATTTATAGTAGAGTAATTTGGTGGTATGGTGGCTTTTTCTTTATTTAATTACTTACAGAAGGAAGAGCAAATGAGAAAAGAGAAAACGGTAGCTTCAGTTTAATTACCACGTAGAAAACAAAGAAAGGAGAGAGCCAAACGGGGACAATTTGAGACCTCTTTCTTCAAATGTAACCCCTAAGTCTGTTCAAACGATCTCGTTTCCTTAAAAACGTATGAAAGAGTGAACCCTATTTACAAATTATCTTGCACAACGCAAATGACTCAATAGGTCCGCTGTGATATTTAATTTTATAACTATCACTCATGTGTTGCCCTACCCAGATGAGAAAATTCCAAATCTTCGCCTCACCGAGTCCCAAAAGTGTCCGTATAGTCGGCAATTGACCAGAAACATATGAGCAATGTAGAAAACTCAGAATTTTCATAGCAAAAGACGGCATCTTGACGCTAAATTTTCCTATTTCAAACACAGAACTGACAATTCTGCAAATTCCGCTACAAGCTGAAATTTTTCAGTATTTTAGGGTGAGAAATACCTACCCATTACCCAATCCCAAAGAGTTTCAATAAATTGACTTAAAAGACCGAAATTTCCAGGAAAAGATTAATAACCGGTCAATTATAGATGGAAACCAGACGTCAGAAATAGGGAAAATGGTAGATCAAACGCATCAAACAAAGCAAAGAAAAAGAAGTAGAAGAAAGAAAGTAGAACGGATAAAGTTCCAGCGACTTACAGAGGCAGTTAAACCACATGTAGAGGGCGGTCGTCTCCTCGGATTCGAACTTAGTGGCCTTCGATTCTACCCCGACTTTCTTCCTCTGCGATCCTCGCAGCAACCCGAAGCTTGACAATCTCCTATTCTTTTGTGTATGCGCGTGCGTGTTTTTTTTCCTTTTATTTTATTTTTATATTCTCCCATCTGGTTTTGTGAAGGATTATAATTTATTAAAGCTCTAATTATTTAGTTATAATTTTTTACTAATTATTTTAAATCTAAAATATGGTATTTAAGTTATTATATTTTTATAACTCAAATAATTAATTAACTTACATTTATTTATATCTATATTCAAACATTTAGTTTATTGTGTTTTCTTTTTTTACTCTCTCATCTGGTTTTGTGAAGGGGTTATAAACGCTTCTAATTATTTAGTTATATTTTTTAATAATTTTTATATTAAATACTGGTAATTGAGTTATTGTACTTTTATTTAACTCAAATAATTATAACTTAAGTTTATATTCTATATTCTCACATTTGTTGATTCAATTATTCTTGTTTTTTGTAATTATTATTGCACTTTTGTTCTTCTTTGCTTCTTTTTTTTTTACAAATTTAAAATTTTTATGGTATTTTAAATTGTGGAATAATCTTATCCAAGTGTTTTTAAATCTATTATATTTTAATACTTACAAAATTTCCAAATGATAGCTTATAATTAAAATTTTAAAAGTGTCAAAATGAGTAGACCACTGGGCCATCCTAACCCAACCTTGTAAAAGTGGGATGGGCTAGAGCCATGGCTGGAGGTTGATTAGGCCAAGATAGAGTGGGTGGGCTTCTTTTTAGACGTACCTCAAAGTTTTCTAATGATACTTAGAGATCGTTTAGATATTATTTTAAAAAATTTTGTTTATTTAAAAAAAATGTTTGTTTGTAAAAATATTGCTTGAATGTAAATTAATTTTTAATTACTTTTTTTAAAAATAATCAAAAATTTTATTTTTTTAGAGAAATAACAAATATGATATTTAAAAAATAATTAAGTCTAATAAAAGAGACAAAAAATTTTTTAGACACATATACTCCTAAAAAATTTCATATATTTTTAAAAAACTATTTTTATATGTCATTTTTAATAATTTTATATGCTCAAAAGTACTTTTATATTTTTGCATCCAAATACAAAACATATATTTTTTCAGTAAAATCACTTCTATATAACTACATCCAAACACAAAATACCTATTTTTTTAAAAAAAAATTACTTCTATTTGAAGCATCTACTCAAAAGTACAAGCTCATCCAAACAGCTCCTTAGAATTGGTTTATATTGTATTTGTGTTTTTTAGTAAGTGCTTTAAATAGAAGTGTTAAATTTTAAAAAAAATAATAAGTATTTGG
The DNA here is from genome assembly GCA_034509205.1 of Ceratonia siliqua. NCBI lineage: Eukaryota > Viridiplantae > Streptophyta > Magnoliopsida > Fabales > Fabaceae > Ceratonia > Ceratonia siliqua. Next base: position 11,204,111 of record JASKGM010000009.1, on the reverse strand, counting down.
TATTTAGATGTGATTATATAAACGTAATTTTATTAAAAAAATATATGTATTGCATTTAGATGAAAAAATGTAAATACATTTTTATACATGTAAAATTATTAAAAATTACATATAAAAATATTTTTAAAAAAATTTATAAAATATTTTAGGATTATATTTATTTGAAAAAAAATTCTCTTTTATTAAGACCTACTATTTTTAGAAATTAAAAATTTTAACTTTTCAAAATAGCACATACTTCTATTATTTTTCAAAAAAAGCACTAAAATTGAAAAGCCACACAGCCTACTTGCTTCTTCTTTATTTTACCCAAAATAAACTGCTTTTTTGGCACACAAAAAATAGTAGTGCCCAAATGGGCTATAATCAGTAATGAAATCATTCTAAGGGCATAGACCTAATTCTACTAGCCCAATTAAGAAGTTCGGCCCATCTTTAAAATGTCTTCATGATATTTGGAAAACTCCATAATGCCCAAACTTGCCTGGACCTTTAACAAGGTCTCTGGCACGTCGGATTAACAAAATCATCACCCCTCCAAACAAACCTTGAGGAAATTTGGTATCTGTAGTTTTTTTTTTTTTAAGAAATTATAGCTTTTAGGAATAATATTTTTTGAGAACCATGATTCTTAGAAATGTTATAAAATATGTTTAGTTTATCTTAAATATATTTAAAAATATTAGATAAAATATTTTATTTTCATATTTAGTTAAGTATAATTTTTTTAAAAATTTTAAGATTGTTCACAAAAATATCCTTAAATAACTATTTATTTTTTTCTCTTATTCATATATAATAATTGATAAAGGTCCAATATAAATTAATTTATACAATTATATTATTGATTATTATTCTAATAATTTTAATATAAATAATATTTATATTAAATTTTATTAAGTATTTTTTAAAATATTTTTATATTTATAATAATTAATATAAGCTTCTTTATTACTTCTTTCTCTATTTTATTTTTTTATGTTTATTTTTTATATTTTATATTTATATATATAATTTATTATTATTCTAATAATTTTAATATTTTAATATTTATTTTATTAAGTTTTATTAATTATTTTAAAAATATTTTTATATTTATAATAATTAATATAAACTTCTTTATCAATTACTTCTTTGTCTATTTTATTTATTTGTTTATATTTATTTATATTTTATATTTATATATATAATGTATTATTATTCTAAATTTTAATATAAATAATATTAATTTTATTATATATTTTTATATTTATAATAACTAGAAAAAAATATATACATGAGATAAGGGCAAAATGGACTTTTTATATTTAAAAAAATTTTCATATTTATAGAAATTTAAGAATACTACCACTCCCTATGGGAATGTTTTGGTAGGAAAGTTGGCCAAAAATAGTTCATGTGAATTTTAGTTTTCTGGGAATAATTTTTAAAAAATATATACTAAATAAAAAAATCTTCGTTTCCCAAACTAAGATTCCTAATAAACTAAAAAAAATCCTCCTACCAAACGTTTAATTAATCAAAAACCTTTCCCAAGATTCAATTATTTACTTAACATGTGGATAAATATTTTTAGTACCTTCTCTTGTCATTTATATTTTGTTATATAATTTATTTTTAAATTATAATTAAGTTAATTACTAAAAGTTAGAATAATTATTTATATGTTAAAATATTTATAACAGTAATATTAAATTTTTTAATACTACAATAATATTAGAAATGTTCTTTTACTGAACATGTCAAATGACCTAAGTACCTCAAGTCTTTCATTGCCTTCAAATTTTATGCTAAAATTTAGGAAATAATTGTTTATATGTTAAAATATGTATGACAATAGTATTCAATTTTTTAGTATTACGGTAGTACTAGAATTTTCTCTTACTAGACGAGTTTATTTTTAATACTCTTAAAAATATGATATTTTCTCCTCGAATATGTGTGATGTGACACTTTTCATCAAAAAAGTGTCTTATAACACAGATTCAACATAAGGGTAATATTTCTAGGACTATTAAAGTTTTTTTCCTATTGGACATGCCAAATTACCTAAGTATCTTAAGCCTTTCCCTGCCTTGGAATTTTATGCTAAAATTTTGGAAGACATTGCTTGTATGTTAAAATATTTATGGCAATAGTATTTAATTTTTCATTATTACGATATTATTAGAAATGTTCTCGCCATGCCAGATAACCTAAGTACCTTAAGTCTTTCATTGCCTTAAAATTTTATGCTAAAATTTAAGAATATATTTTTTATGTATCAAAATATTCATAATAAAAAATTCAAATTTTTAATACTACGATAGCAATGTTCTCTTTCACTACCTTGAGATTTTATTTAAACACGGTTTGTCCCTTAATTTCAAGTAACTTGACTTCATTACTCACACTAACAGATTCTAAAACTCCTTATCTCTCAAAATTAGGACCATTGTAGTCTTTGACGGAGCCACCATTCGTCTAAAGGCCTGTTCGGATCTTCTTTAAAAACAATGACTTTTATAGAATGAGAAGTTGATTATGAAAAAATAAGGTATTTTTTCAGAAGGAGATACTATTTTACCTTCA
>JASKGM010000009.1:11150951-11201440 GCA_034509205.1 Ceratonia siliqua | reverse complement strand
GTTACAGCTTCTGTTTGGTTGGTTGAAGTATATTCTGACATTGGGTTCAAAAGAGCAATGAAGGCTGAGAGAAACAATAAACGTCAGAATGGTAATGAAGGCAGGGAAAGGTTGGCAATGAAGGCCAAGGAGTTTGGGCAGTGAACACTAAGATCCGGCAGTTGGGTATGGCCGGAAATGGGTGGTCGGGATTTTCTGGGGCAAGATCGACGATGGCCGGAGCCTTCACGCGCACTCACGCGCCGGCGCGTGGATGACGAGGCAGTGGATGGTGACGGTGCGTGGCGGCGTTTCAGATGACGGCGATGGTCAGAATGAACCGCCGGCGTCTTCTGAGGTGACCTGTAGACCTATCTCCGAGGTATCAAGTCTAGAACTACCTCTGTGGTGAACGTCCAGAAGAAAGAAAATGCAACAGAGGAAAAAATTTGCAACAGAGGAAAAAATCAAGGGCAATGAAGGCCAATGAGCTCTGATACCATGTGAAGTAGGATAATTGTATTCCTCATATATGTTTTACAATCAAAAATGTGGTATATATATACACCTACAACCATAATTACACTACTAAAATTAAGCTAGGAATTTAATGCTAATTATAGGAAATAATCAGGAAGCTAATCACTAGCTAATCACTAATTACAGGGGATCCTAATTACTGATTACAAATCATAAACAGCTGTTCAATAATTTCCACACAGGTATTGGAGATATCCAGATTAGCCCCTCATTTATTCTTAGGGATGTTCTCCATATCCCTATACTCTCCACTAATCTTGTGTCTATTCAAAAACTATCCCTTGACTTGAATTGTGAAGTAACATTTTTTCCTACTCACTGTGTATTTCAGGACCAAGGTTCGAGGAAGATGATTGGACGTGTTAAGGAGCAAGGCGGATTATACTACCTTGAGCCACCTAAACATCTGGGTAGTAGCACGAACAAGTCACCACTTTCATTTCTTTCCAAGTATTCTCCTACCAATAAAGATAGAGTATGGCTTCACCACCTTCGACTTGGTCATCCCTCCTTTGGCACTCTTAAAACTATGTTTCCTTATTTATTTAAAGGGCTAGACATTGATAGTTTTCATTGTGATGTAAGTGAACTAACCAAACATAGACGTGTAGGTTTTCCAAATATCAATAAAAGAAACTCTACTCCTTTCTCTTTAATCCATAGTGACATATGGGGTCCATCCATCATTCCAAATATCTCGAGGGCTTGATGGTTTGTTTCGTTTATTGATGACTGTACTAGAGTCACTTGGCTGTTTTTGTTAAAATCCAAATCTGACGTACGTGATGTTTTCCCTCATTTCCATATCATGATCCAATCTCAATTTAGGGTAAAAATCAAAAGGTGTAGATCAAATAATGCAATGGACTACTTCAATCAAACCTTGTCTTCAATCAAACCTTGTCCAGTACTTTAACCAACAAGGGATTATTCATGAGTCTTCTTGTGTTCACACTCCACAACAGAATGGGATGGCTGAACGGAAAAATTGTCATCTTCTCGCCACCACCCGAGCCTTTTTGTTCCAAACCAATGTTCCTATACGATATTAGGGGGAAACAGTTTTTACAGCCACTCACCTCATAAATCGACTACCCTCTAGAGTTTTAGGATACAAAAGTCCTATGAAAACACTTGCTCAGTTCTACCCTGACATTTGTACCACAAATCACTTTGTTCATCGGATATTTGAATGTGTCATTTGTTTACATTCAAAGTCCACATAGAGGCAAACTTGACCCACAAGCCATACGATGCATTTTTGTGGGGTATTCTTCCGCTCAAAAGGGATACAAGTGCTATCATCCGCCTACCAACCAATTTTGTCTTTGCCGATGTGACTTTTGCTGAGCATGAGCCATACTCTACTCAACCTTATCTTCAGGAGGAGACCACATTCTTGGAAGATAAGGATAAAGACCTTTTTCTCCTAGACCTACCTTCATCATCTATGCCCATATCCTCACAGCCCACAAGTGATGCTACACACCCACGATTCTCTCAGGTGTACTCAAGGAAGGCATATCCTGTTTCTGAACCAGAGCAGGTCCCATCATCAACCACTGACTCTATAAATGAGGTAACAGCTGCTGACCCTTCATCTACAGCTGAACCTATATCTGATATTTATTTGCCTATTGCCATTCGGAAAGGAACTCGAGAATGTACTAAACATCATTTATATCCCCTTTCACATTTTTTGTCCCTTGAAAATTGTTCACCATCTCATAAGGGGTTCCTTGTAAGTCTAAACACAGTGTCCATTCCCACTACACTACCTGAGGCCTTATCCTGCAAACATTGAAAAAATGCCATGGCTATTGAAATGGAAGCTTTGAACAAAAGTCAAATTTGGGAAGTGGTGGACTTACCTAGAGGAAAAAAGCTCGTGGGATGCAAATGGGTTTATACTGTCAAGTATAAGGCAGATGGCACTCTTGAGAGAGGTATAAAGCCAGATTAGTTGCTAAGGGATACACTCAGACATATGGGATAGACTATCAAGAAACTTTTGCTCCTGTTGCCAAGATGAACAGAGTCAAAGTCTTACTGTCCCTAACAGCCAATTATGATTGGCAATTGCAGCAATATGATGTAAAAAACGCCTTCTTACATGGGGAACTTAAGCAGTATATATATGAAAATTCCACCTGGCTTCAGTGAGAATCTAGGGCCCAACAAAGTATGCAATCTCAAGAAATATTGTATGGACTGAAACAGTCTCCTAGAACTTGGTTTGGGAGACTGACCAAAGTTATGGTAAATATGGGATATAAACAGAGTCAAGGTGATCATACTCTCTTCATCAAACACTTGAAATCAGAGAGAGTCACAGTTCTCTTGTTATATGTTGACGATATGATTATGACAGGAAATGATGAGATGAAAAAACAAGCCCTGAAACACATGTTGGCAAAGGAGTTTGAAATTAAAGAACTATGGAGACTGAAATACTTCCTGAGAATTGAAGTTGCACACTCTAAACAGGAAATCTTTATTTCCCAACAAAAGTATATTGTTGACCTCTTAAAAGAAGCAGGAAAATTAGCTTGCAAACCAACTAGTACACCAATAAATCCTAATCACAAACTCGAAAAAGCAAAATGGGGTGTAGATGTTGACAAGGAAATGTATCAACGATTAGTTGGAAGACTCATTTACTTGTCTCACATTAGGCCTGATATTGCCTATGCTATGAGTATAGTAAGCCAATTTATGCATAATCCGAAAGAGATTCACTTGCAGGCCGCTTATAAGATACTACACTACCTTAAAGGAACTCCAAGGAAAGGGATTCTGCTTAAAAGGAGTGATGGGCTCTTGATTAAAGCAAATACAGATGCTGACTATGCTGGGTCAGTAGTCGATAGAAGGTCTATGATAAGACTCAACTCAGAAAATGAATAATTTAAGAGACAAAACAATTCTCTGAAATGTTTATTATTCAAGAATGTAATTCATACAGTAGGTAATTCGAGAATCCTATCCTTTTCCTCACGCTAACTCTCCTCCCGAAACTATCCAATCCTTATTGCTGGACTCTTCCTCCCTTTTAAAGAGTTATCCTAGTGCCTAACCAATTAACCGCCTAACTACCAGCAGTTATTTTCCTTTATGCTGTTACAAGGTCCCTATTTCGAACCCCCCCTTTCAATTACTCTTATGTTTATGCCCTCTTTTTACGCCTAACATATGTAAATCTAATAGTAGGCTTATCAATACCCGGTGCCAAAACCTTCACCTTGTCCTCAAGGTGAAAATGAGGAAATTGTAAGGCAATGGTGTTAAAATCCTCCCAAGTAGCATCACATTCTAGTAGTGTCTTCCATTGGATGAGAACTTCAGTAGTAAGTGAAGACCCTGAAGTGGATGGTCTCACGCCTAGTACAGCAGCTGGTTCTAGCACCCATTCCCAATTTGCAGTCAATTGGGGAGGCAGTTGATGTGCTGGCTGATCCGTGCCAATGGCCTGGCGAAGTTGGGAAATATGGAACACTGGATGGACAGCCGAGTGTTCCAGAAGTTGTAATTTATAAGCCACCTGGCCCACCCTTTGTAAGATTTTATTAGGGTCGAAGAACCTAGGTGACAATTTTTCATTACACCTTCTAGCTAGAGACCTCTGCCGATAAGGCCTCAATTTTATAAAAACCAAATCCCCCACTTGATAAGTGATGTCTCTACGCTTGCTATTAGCCTTAGCTTTCATCTTCTGTTGGGCTGTGAATAAGTGAAGCTTCAAATCATCCAAAACATCATCCCTTTCATTTAATTGTTGTTCTACTGACGCAACTAGAGTAGATCCCACTGCATAGCGAATGAGGGGTGGTGGATCTCTACCATATACCAATTTAAAAGGGGTAGAGTAAGCTGCTGTATGATAGGATGTATTGTAGGAATATTCAGCCCATGCTAACCATTTAAACCAGTGAGAAGGTGTCCCAGTGATAAAGCAACATAGATAAGCCTCTAGGGACCGGTTGACCACCTCGGATTGTCCATTTGTTTGCGGGTGGTATGCTGTACTATGCTTTAATGCAGTGCCCTGGAGTTTGAACAACTCTGTCCAAAAAGAACTAAGAAAAATTTTATCTCTGTCTGACACAATTGACCTTGGAATCCCATGTAACCTCACTATTTCCCTTGCAAAGATGGCAGCCACTGTGGTTGCGCTAAAAGGATGCTTGAGGCCTATAAAGTAGCTGTATTTGGTGAGACGGTCTACTACCACTAAGATAGCGTTGTACCCCTCTGATTTGGGTAGGCCTTCTATAAAATCCATAGTTAAATCCTCCCATATTTGGCTAGGGATGGGAAGTGGCTGTAACAACCCTGCTGGTGACAGGGCTGAATATTTTTGCTGTTGACACAGGCCACACTTAGCTACGTAAGCTTCAACATCCCGCTTCATCCCTATCCAATACCACTACTCAACTAGGCGTTGGTAAGTCTTTAATACCCCCAAATGGCCCCCAACGGGGCTGTCATGAAAAACATGTAACAAGGTAGCTTTAAAGGGTGAAGATTGTGGAATGACTAGTCTCCCTTTGAACAATAACCTTCCTTGGTCTAGGGTGAAATTATCAGGGTGCTTGGCTCCCTGCAAAATAGCTTCTTTTACCCGAAAGAGAGTGGAATCCTGATCAATTTGCTGCTGGATTGTTGATAAGTCCCATGGTTGATTTATACTTAATGCTTGTAAGATAGGAGTGGAAGGTCGTCTAGATAAGGCATCTGTGGCAATATTATCTAGTCCTGGTTTGTACTGGATCTCAAAATCATAACATAACAACTTGGTCAACCATTTCTGATGCTCTTGGCTCACCAAGCGCTGCTCAAGTAAGAACTTGAGACTTTGCTTATCTGTCCTTACACAAAATTTTCTTCCTAACAAATAGGGTCGCCATTTTTGGATGGCAAAGACAATTGCCATGAGTTCCCTTTCATATACTGATTTGAGACGAGCTTGAGCTAGCAATGTGTGACTATAGAAGGCAATAGGTTGCTTGTTCTGCATCAAAACTGCTCCTAGTCCTTGCCCAAACGCATCTGTCTCGACCACAAATGGTTGAGAGAAATTTGGAAGAGCCAAGACTGGTGCTGCTGCCATAGCTTCCTTGAGATGATTAAATGCTATTTCAGGCCTTTGGTTCCACTGAAATTGATCCTTCTTAAGCTGCTCAGTCAGGGGCCATGCAATTTTGCTATAGCCTTCTATGAATTTGCGGTAGTACCCCGTGAGACCCAAGAATGATCGAAGCTCCTTGACTGATGTGGGATAGGCCAGTCCACCATGGCTTTTATCTTGTTTGGGTCTACTGCTACCCCATTAACAAACACAATATGGCCGAGGTACTCAATATGGGATTGCCCAAAATCACACTTTTTTTCATTGGCATACAGCTGATGTTGTCTCAAAACGCCCAGGATAGTTCTCAGGTGTTCCACATGGTCTGATATGGCTTTACTATAGACCAAAAAGTCATCAAAAAAACCAAAACAAAATGACGGAGCAGAGGTTTGAAAACGTCGTTCATAAGAGATTGGAATGTTGCTAGGGCGTTTGTGAGGCCAAAGGGCATTACCAAAAATTCGTAATGGCCCTCGTGGGTGCGAAACGCGGTCTTCAGAATGTCACTTGCCTTCATGCGAATTTGGTGATAGCCCGATTTCAAATCCAATTTTGAAAAAATGGCAGCACCCTGTAGTTCATCAAGTAATTCCTCAATGACGAGAATGGCAAATATGTCCAATACAGTTGCTTTATTCAGTGCGCGATAATCCACACAAAACCTCCAACTCCCATCCTTCTTGCGAACCAAAAGAACGGGGCTAGAAAAAGGGCTAGTACTGTTCTGAATTATCCTGGCAACCATCATTTCTCCCACAAACTTCTCAATTTCATCTTTCTGAATCTGGGGGTATCGATAGGGCCTCACATTAACCGGTCCTGTGCCTTCGTTTAGTATGATTGCATGATCTTTGCTTCTTGTAGGTGGCATTCCCCTGGCCATTTAAAAACGTCTGCAAACTCCTGTAACACCCCCTGTAGTTCATTTGGAATGGGTTCTTGGGTTTTTGTTACATCCACATTTAGATGACACAAATTCCACTACAGCTCCTTCTTTGTCATATTTTAATGCTTTGATCATTGTCTTTAGCGAAATCAGCAACTTGCATAACCCAGGCTCCCCTTGCAGAGTGACCGGAATTCCTTCTAATTAAAACTTCATAGTTAGTGTCTGCCAATTCAAATTCATACCCCCTAACGATCTTAACCACTGCATCCGGAGAATAACGTCAAAACGCCCCAACTCTAGAGGTAAGAAACCTTCGACTACTTCAAGTGATAATACTACCCCTCGACAAACGCCTTCTCCCCTGACCGATTTGCCAGTACCCATACAAACTCCATATCCCTCGGTGTTTTCCAAAGGGATTTCTAGTGCTTTAACCAGCTCTGAAGATATAAAGTTGTGACTAGCTCCCGAGTCAACGAGCACAACCACATCTTGTCGGCCAATTTTTCCCCTTACCTTCATTGTTTTGGCCGTTGTAAGCCCCACCACCGAATTCAATGATAATTCGATCACTTCCCCTACTTCCTTCACTCCTGAATTCGTCTCTGAATGCTCTTCTTCCATCATCCCTTCAAACGCTTCATCGTCGACTATGAGCACAAGTAATTCACGATTTTTACACTGGTGACCCCATGTGTATTTCTCGTCACAACAATAACAAAGCCCTGCTCTCAGTTCGGCGTCAGTCAACCTTTTGAACGACGGCCCTACTCTCTGATTTGGAGCTCTCACTGGACTAGGTGGGATTTGTATTGTAGTCATAGGTTTAGAAGTCCAACTCGAGCTATACGAGTTGTTTCGGCCAGAAGCACTAGCCGCTGGTACCTTGGGCTGTCTAACCAGCAAATTCCGTTTTTCCACCCGTTGGGCCAAGTCCATTATCTGGCCCAGACCAATTGGTTTCAGCATCCCCACTTCTACCTTAATGTCTGCTTTTAGGCCATTAACGAAATTGCCTTCCATAATGATTTCTGGAATTTCGCTTAACAGTGCCGCAAGCATTTCGAATTTTCGCTGGTAATCTCACCGTCCCTTCCTGTCGTAGTTCTAAGAATTGTTCGCAAGCACTGCCCTCCTGCGAAGGTCTGAAATGCTCGAGTAGATGAGCTTTTAATTCGACCCAACTCCTCACCGGTCTCCTTCCATCCATCCATTGGAACCACGCAAGGGCCTCGCCATCAAAGCTAACGATGGTCGTATCTAGCTTCTCGGCTTCTGACATGCGATTCATCATGAAGAATCTTTCAGCTCGAAATACCCTGTCTGGATTTTCTCCATCGAAGACGGCCATCTCTAGCCTTCTGCCCCTTGACTTGCGTTGTGGTTCTTCGCTTTGCTGATTTCCTTCACTTCCTGCAGTGACAACGTGTGGGTCTGTGATAGGAACTTCTGCTTGGGGACTAGGGCCTGCGGTGGTTGAACCTCGCCCTTGCAGTACCTAATTCATTTCGCTCAATAACAATTCTAAGTTCTTTTCCAAGATTGGAATTCTCTGCAAGTCTCCCTGGACTGCTTGTAAATCCCCTTGCATTACCTCAAACTGTCTATGTACTGTCTCTCTCACCGCACCCATCTGTTCTTCCATAACGACCAGTCTTTCTTCTACTTTCTTGCTCGCCATTTCCCAAAGATACACTGCTCTGATACCACTTTAATAAGACTCAACTCAGAAAATGAGTAATTTCAGAGACAAAACAATTCTCTGAAATGTTTATTATTCAAGAATGCAATTCATACAGTAGATAATTCGAGAATCCTACCCTTCTCCTCACACTAACTCTCCTCCCGAAACTATCTAATCCTTATTGCTGGACTCTCCCTCCCTTTTAAAGAGTTATCCTAGTGCCTAACCAATTAACCGCCTAACTACCAGCAGTTATTTTCCTTTATGTTGTTACAAGGTCCCTATTTTGAAACCCCACTCTTCTGTTTCTGCCCTCCTTTTACGCCTAATATATGTAAATCTAATAGCACGCTTATCAGTCTACCAATGGGTATTATATTTTCCTTGGTGGAAACCTAGTCACATGGAGGAGCAACAAACAGAATGTTGTAGCTAGGTCCAGTGCAGAATCATAATTTCGAGCAATGGCACAAGGAGTTTGTGAGTTACTATGGCTGAAGATTATTTTGGAAAATTTGAAGATTAAGTGGGATGGCCCTATGAGACTCTACTATGACGACAAGTCCGCAATCAGTATTGCACACAACCCAGTGCAACATGACAGAACAAAACACATTGAGGTGGACAGACACTTTATCAAAAAAAAAACTGGACAGTGATTTGATCTGTACACCATTCTCAACTCGCGGATGTGCTTACTAAGGGTTTGAGTAATCAGCTGTTCCAAACAATTAAGGCACCTTGTGTATATATTAAGGGTGTTATTCCTTTGTAAAGTTATTGAGAAATACAGAGCCATTTCAATTTATTCTCTATTTTTCCTTTTCCACAATCACCATGCAGAAAGACATTCTTAACACTCAACTAATAAAGAGACCAATGAGAGGAAACTGCTAGAGAGATAAAGAGACGAAGGGATGCTAACTTCGCAACCGGAGAGAATGTCTCCAAATAGTCAACCCATATGTCTGGGCATATCCTTTATCTACCAACCAAACTTTAAGATAAGCAATGGAGCCACCAGGATTAACTTTGATAGTGTAAGTCCACTTATGCCCAACTACTTGTTTCCTATGAGGGAAAGAAACAAGTTCCCGTGTGTTATTGTCATAAAGAGCCAGTATTTTCTCCTTTATTGTAGAAGTCCAATCATCATGAGAAAGTGCCTCCCTCACGGTTGTAGGAACAGACATAGAGTCTAGGGAGGCCACAAAAGTCTGAGAGACAGAAGACAAGTGGTCATAGCAAACAAATGAAGAGACAGAATAGGTACAGGAGCATGTACCTCTCCGCGAGGCAATGGAAAGATCAAGAAATGAATCCGGAGACGAGGAAGGCAGTAGTGGCAGCGAGTCAAGAGTCTCTAGAGAAACGACCGGTACATGCTAAAGTGGCAAAGCTAAGGGTGGCTCTAGGCCATGAGGTCTGCGAGAATAAACATGGGTAATGGGAAGGCAAGGGGTTCAGGTGGAGCATCGGATGATGAGTGAACATAATAGACAAAAAAATCTTCAGAGACATCTGACATAGGACTCTTTGACTTGAAAGTGATAATGTCAAAAAAAATGACATCAGCTAACACAATATATTTTCCCAACTTATGAGAGAAATATTGATACCCCTTTTAAGATTGAGGGTAGCCAAGGAAAAGACATTTCAAAGATCGAGGATCAAATTTCGAAGTCTAAGGAAGCACATCCTGGACAAAACAAGTGCAACCAAAAATACGGGGAAGGAAAACAGTAGCTAAGAAGGATACAAAATAGAGTAAGGAATTTGACCATCCAATATAGAGGAAGGCACACGATTGATGAGGAAACATGCAATAGAGACTGCATCAGCCTAAAACGATTTAGGACTTTCATGTGAAATAAAGAGGCAGGAGCAACTTCCATCCAATGTCTATTTTGTTGGGGAGTGTACATACAGGAAGATTGGTGCATAATATCACATCAAGGAAGTAAAAGAAGATGAGAAAACTATGTGGCATTATCACTGCATAAAACTTTGATAATAGTATTAAATTGATTTTGAACCTTAAAACAAAACATAAAGAAAACAAATAACACTTCTGAACGACTTTTTATTAAATATAACCAAGTTGCACGATAATAATCATTAACAAAAGTAACGAAATATCGAAAACCAGTTTTAGACAATACTAGACAAGGACCCAAAAAATCAGAATAAACAACATAAAAAAGACTCCCGAAGGATAAGACCAACAACAATATTTAGCAAACTGACATGACTCACATTCTAACCTAGACACAGAACCGACACTAGGACATAAATGCTACTTTGTAGAGAGGGATGGCCCAAGCATCAATGGAGATCCAAAGGAGACAAGATCCTGGGACAAGCAACTGAGCTAGGAACCGAAGGAGGAGTACACTCCAAGATATATAAACCAAGCCACTATCAATAATCTGCCTTGTCCCAAGATACGAAATACACAATGGTCAAGGAAAAATTCAATATTGCAGTTTAAGGCTCTGGTGATTTTGCTAACAGACATTAAATTGAATAGAAATTTAGTTAAATACAACATAGTGGATAAGGGTGTGGAAGATGTGGGGTAAGCAGTGCCACTACGAACAACCAGTGAGGTGGAGTCATCGGCTAAGGTGACACAAGGTAGATGAGATGCTGGGGAAAAGGAAGAAAGAATACATGCATTTCCTATCATATGATCTGTAGCACCTGAGTCAATGACCCAGCCACTCGGTGTAGAAGAAAGGCAAGCAGTGGAAATAAATGTCTAGGCAGTATAGGCTGTATAAGGTGGAAAAGATTGGGAGACCTAAAATTCTGTATAGCGGGCGAACTTATCCATCGTCATAGGGACTATCTTAGTGTCACTCTCTGGGACATTATCTTGAGCAGCAGTGTTGGCAAATCGTTGATGCTTAGCAAGAAGCTTTAGACAGTTACACTGCATTCCTTATAGTAGTGACACAATATCCTGGTATCCTCCATTCACCTCTAGAACCACCACAGCCACCTTTCCCACTAGCACCCACAAAAGCAGAAGAATCACTTGGTATAGCCTAACTTTTAAAGTACTCCTAGAAGTCTGAAGAAGGCGAAAGTACGCATCTTGTAATTTTAACTTATCAGACCTAGTCAAAATTTGTGAACGGACAGCACTGTAATCATCATAGAGACTAGTAAGAAAACACATAGCAGCCAACTGCTCTCTTTGCTCCCTCATCGCCTTCACATCATTAGTGATGCGCAACAAAGTATTAAGATCTTCGTACACTTTCTTGAATTGCGCAAAATGATCAATCAGAGAGGCCTGTTCTACCAGATGAAACTCCTAAACCACATCATATCCTCCTTCCTTGAATATAGGGACCCTAAGTACTCCCAAAGGTCCTTGACTGTCTACAGTGGGTGGTGATATCCTCAATTCAAGCCTTTAAGGTTTGTCTGATCAGCCCATACAGACGTTTGTCCTCTCGGATCCATTTTTTCTTTGCTAACTCACCTATTGGAGCATCACTAGTCAGATGATCCTCCATCTCAACACCGTACATGAAAATCTTCATTGCCTTCCTCCATTGAAGGTAATTGCGAGGACCCTTCAACTTCTGGTCAATAATTTTGGTGGGTGCAGGAATTAATTCAAAAACCAATTTCCAGGTTTCGACCTCTCCAGGAGGAGGAGGAGGAGGTTGAGTAAGATCAGTGTTTTTCAGCCATGGAAGACTAACTTCACACCAAACAAGCAGAACCCAAATATATCAAAAATTCACCCAAAAAAATGTACCAATCACGCCAAATTGCGCCAAAATCAGACTACTCAAGTGAAATAGCACCAAAGTCAGATTACCCAACTGAAATAGCACCAAAATCAGATGACCCAAGGTCAAATCGCTCTAAAAACAGCCAAATCACCCAAAAATCAGCCACCCACAGTGAAATACCCATTGTTCGTTGCCGGAAACAGCTATTCATCCACCGGAAACGTGGTTCAGCCGCCGGAATACCACCAAGCAGCCACCATGGTATTAGAGCCGAGACTCAGTGGTTCACGCTAGGTATCGGAGACGTTTTCCATTGTGGGTGCACTCCTCCATCATGAGGAAGAGTGTTAGAAGTCCCACATCGCCAAGATAGAATAGTTAAGTGGGGTATATAATTCCTTAGGCACCCTCCCACCAATGAGCTAGCTTTTGGGGATAAGTTCTACCCAAGGTGGTTTGTTAACAGGTTTTATTCTTTGCATTCATGTCTTCAAAGACAGCAGCCTTCCAATTTGGATTTGCAAGGGCTTCTTGGATGTCCTTTGGTACTTCATGCTTTTCCTCCACTTTATGCTTTCTCACCTAATTTGTCAAAGCTCGGAAAGTAGGGGATAAACAGCTATAAGACAGATAGTTGGAAATAGGGGGCTTTGTATGCATGCTCTTACCCTTTTCTGAGAGATATTGGAGGTTTGATTTCAGCTATTGCAGAATAATAGGAAGTGAAATAGCATGGTCCCAAGGCCTCTCTTCACTCAGTCTCCCCCTAAAAAGTGGGGTTTGGTTAGAAAGGTTGATCTTCTAGAAAGGAAACATCTAGAGAAACAAAATTTTTTGTGGTACAACAACAGCATTTGTACCCCTTATGATTTGGAGAGTTGCCAATAAACACACTTTATGACTCTAGGATCCCATTTCTCACGATTGGGATGGGTGTTATCGGTGAAGGAGATGCAGCCAAAAACTTTGGGAGATAAGGAGGTGAACATCAACATCCTATTACAGGGATAGGATTTAAGGAGGATACCCAAGTGTTTGAAAATTAAGAATCTTTGATGGTAACCAATATATCAAGTAGGATGCGGTTATGACAGCTTCTCCCCAAAACTAATTAGGAACATTAGAGGTGAACATAAGGCATGAGCAACCCCTAACAAATGGCAATTTTTATCCTCAGCAATACCATTGTGTTGGGGTGTTCTGACACGGATTTTGCTGGAAAAGTCCTTTTTTTCAAAAAAAAATTTGCCAAGGATAGAATTGAAGTACTCTTGGCCATTATCAATGTGGATAATTTGAATGGATGTTTGGAATTGTGTTTGTATCATTTTATGGAATTGCTGGAAAACAAAGGCAGCCTCAGATTTTTCTTTTAGGAGGCAAACCCAACATGCCCTTGAATGGTCATCAACAAAAGTTATGAACCATCTATTCCCAGAGATATTATTATGCCTTGAAGGGCCCCATATATCACTATGAATGAGAGCAAAAGGTTTGGAAGATTTATATGGTTGACTTGGATAAGGAGTCCAGGTATATTTAGCTAAAATACAAGTTTCACACGGAAAGGAATAAATATCTTTATTCTTGAACAGAGAAGGGAACAAGTTTACTACGATGGCGAAGCCTATTATGGCATAACATTATTTCAGACAAAGGTATAGGGGAAGATTAACTATTTAGAGCTAAATCTTGATTCTTCATATGCCCATTTTCCTCAAGGTATTACAAACCGTCACCCAACTTAGCATTGCCAATCATCCTCCCCAATAGTAAATCGTGAACCCCCCAATAAGAAGGGTAGAAATTAGCCACGCAATTTAAGTCTCTTGTCAACTTGCTAATAGACACTAAGTTACAAGTTAAATTGGGAACATGGAGAATAGATTTGTGTCAAATTAGGAAAATTTATGGACCCTTTTCCAGCAACAGTAGATAAAGTCCCATCAGCAACTTGAATTTTTAAGTTTCCTGGGCATGGGGTATAAGAAGAAAATAAGTTATAAGTCCCAGTCATATGATCTGAAGCTCCTATCCACAATCCAATTGCAATTAAAAGTTGTACTTAACACGGATAATTACCTTTCATGGGCTAGAGAAATTTGATGCTTGGCCAGAAAAATTTGGTTGAGATCTTGGATTTCGGCAAGAGCATGTAATTGTTCTAGTTTCTCTTTGCTGAAAAAGCAGTCACTCCAGTTTTGCTATCATCTGAAACTGCTTAATAGTCTTTGCTTTGTTCACCATGTTTGCGTGGCTTCTAGTTTGCTGTTTTTCCATGTATTTTCAACATGTCTCTCTGGTGTGATTTGAACATTGACAATGATCACACCAGAACTTGTCATTCTTTCGGTTTCCACGCCGTTCCGATTCGTTTTTCTTTGAGACCAGAGCAGAACTTTGAGGGAGATTGTCTGAACCGAGTTCTTTAGTCCTTACAACATGAAACGCTTTGTACTCTCTTCCCTTCTTACTTCTGCAACTGCTTCTCTGACATTGGGGAACGGTTTTGTTCCCAACAGTCGACCTCTAACTTCATCTAACTCCTCTTTTAGGCCAAGAAGGAAATCAAACACCTGTTCTTTTTCAAGCATTTGTTTATATTTTAGGCTGTGTTTGGGATAGTGCCAATCTGTCTAAACTTGTCCATCTCCTGCCATAACTCAGTATTGAAGCATTCTGTGATAGAGAGGTAAACTTGTTTCATATTGTTCAAGGTGGATCTGATCTCAAAGCATTGAGCGGAATTTTCAAGGTCTGAGTACATTTCTGTTAGAAGCAAATTTGGCAGGGCATCATAGTCACAGGCAAACGACTAGGAGAAGGGATGTGGTATTAAAGGACTGCATTTAAGAGCTAATTTCTTGGCTGCAATAGGGGTCAGTCAATGAGTGAGCTGTTGGTACTAAAGGGCAACTTGAATTATGCAGCAATTATGTTTTTCCTTTTATGCAATTATGTATTTTCCTTTATTATTTCTTTCCTTAATATTTGTAAGCCTTGAGGATATTTAAAGGAGTTTTCTCCAGCGATAAAGGTATGAAACTATTTTGCATCTCAACTTAGTATTGAACCTAGGAGACTCAAGGCACCTCAAATTATCTTAAAAAGAAGGTTAGAATCCCTCGAAGTATCCTAGAAAAGGGCACGTAACAATGTCATGTACTATCTCCCATATCTCCTTTGTTGTCTTGTAGAACAGATAAGTCCGGCCAATCTTTGGGTCCTTGGAATTTATCAACCACGCCATAACCATGGAATTTTCCTAATTCCCAAGTTGAGTAGCCTAGTTCTCCTTCCTTTGGTGCTTTTGTTGACCCCTTCACACAGCCAAGATTGCCTTTGCCTTGGATCACCAGTGTAACGGACCAAGACTATTCTAGAAAGTTGGTCCCGTTGAGTTTGTTCTGAGTTATTTGGAGAGAATGAATGTCTCCAGTATTTACCATGGATGGTTGACTTTTTCAAGAGTCCGGAGGATGCCTCCAAGGATCCTTATTGGGTTACATACCATGGCCGTTTTGACCATAAGAGGAAAAAAAAAATCAGTATTGCTGCTTTGATACCATGAAAGCAGAGAAGAAATGATATTCTCTAATCTCTACTCATTTGAGTGAATAGGTACAGATTATATACAAGAGAAATTACCTAAAATAGAGACCCTACAAATTAGGAAAAATTACAAGAGACAAGGAAGCTAAGAATCTGGAAATAAATCAGGCTAGTAAAGGAAACAAAGTTCCTAAATAAATTCCTAGAAATAAGGAGCAGAGTCTGGACAATTAATAGGGTGAGTTGCCGACAAATTACAACCACATAGACACATGTACTACACCATTCTAGGTACATACACTAGCATTCAACTTGAACATAATCGAATTATTCAATTCAACAATAGTGCTAGACTTGTATACTATTTGCATATTTATTTTGAGTCTTAATTGGACTGATTCTATTAATAGTCTGTCAATTAGGTGTTTCCTACATTCATCCAATCAATTCTTATAATGTTGCCTAGAGTTAGGTTCTATCTTTTCATTTATTTGACTTTAATTTAAGCTAGGATTTAATGGACCTTAAGTATCTAAGCCCAGGAGGCCAGGAGAATCATGTCAAAACAAAGCCCAGCATTTTGGCAACTAGATGAAGAAAAATATAGCAGCATGAGGTTTATATATGTTGCCTCTTCGCTAACATCCTTATTGCAATGAATCCATTACAATGATTACTAACTTGTAAGACATTTTACCCCAAGCCATTTACTCCACATATAAAAAAAAAACTACAAGATATATGTAAGCAGTCTACAAACAAGAAATGAAACATGGGCGACAACTAGATAGTTTAGCATACCTTTCTAGAAAGCACTGTAAGAATTTCCAACCTCTCATGCCAAGATGGAAAGTCACAGAATAGAAGTCGATCTAACCTGCCTGGTCTCAAGAGTGCTGCATCAAGCAAATCTGGTCTACTGCTTGACAGGAAAAGCAGGTATCAGAATTACAGAAGATTAATATCTGTTAGCCCCAAAGTTTCAATAGAAGAATTTATATTCCTTTTTATTATATTCACATTGATATTTGTGGTCCTGCTCCAATTCCAAATATATCTGGATCACAGTGATTTGTTTCATTTATAGATGATCGAACAAGAGTTTCTTGGATATTTATGTTAAAAAAACAAATCAGATGTGAGTTATTTCCTGCCTACTTTCCATTCCATGGTACAAAATCAATTTGGTACAAAAATCAAAAGGTTTCAGTCTGATAATGCAAGGGATTATTTGAATCAAATCCTATCTCCATATTTTCAAAAAGAAGAGAATCATTCATGAGCCTGCATTAGTACCCTATAACAAAATAGGGTAGCAGAAAGGAAAAATGGACATCTCTTAAACACTACCAGAGCCTTTCTTTTGCATCAAAATGTACTAAAAACTTATTGAGAGGAAACTGTTCTCACATCTGCATACATGATAAACAGATTGCCATCATGAGTCCTAGACTCAAAAAGTCCTATGGATTCTCTATCTGAATTTTATCCCAATCTGAGAACTATAAATAATCTTGTACCTAAGATATTCGGCTCTACCTCATATGTTCATGTTCATAACCATCATAAAGGTAAACTTGATCCTTGAGCTATAAAATGCATTTTTGTAGGATATTCACCAACTCAGAGGGTATATGAGTGCTATCATCAACCTACTAGAAAGTTTCATGTCTCTGCCGATGTAACCTTTGCTAAAGCGAAACCGTATTTTTCCAAACCTCATCTTCAAGGGGAGTCTATATTTGTTGAAGATAAGGATTATAAGGATTTCTTCGATTTGTCCTTGTCATCTTTCTTACCCATGTCATCTTCTTCCTTATCCATGTCATCACCCGTGTCCAATTCTGTGTCAAATTCAGAACCTGTTCAAAATGACGAATAGAGCTATCAAAACATTGGCCCAGCCGGGTTGGCCGGCCAAGCCCATTTAAAATGGTGGGTTGGGTTTATGGTTGGCCAGCCAATTAACAACCCGCATGGAAACCCAACCCACCATCCAAGAGGGTTGTTAACGGGCTGGCTGGTTTCCTCTTCTTTCTTTCTTTTTTACTCCTAAATCCTAATCCTTGTAACCTTGGCAGTGTCGTTTCACTCGTGTGGGATTATGGGAAGTCGTTTGGAGCCATGCAATGTCATTTTTGTTTTTGACAAAATAGAAACTTGAGATGACGCTACAAGGAATCAAACTCACATCCTCAAGACCACTAGGTGACAAGCTTACCACTATGCTACAGCCTCAAGATGTGATTTAAAATTAAAGATCTATTACATAACTTATCCTGCCTAACCCGCAGCCCACCATGGGGCGGGTTGGGTTGATTTTTTCCAACCTGGAAAAATAGTGGGCCAAGTCGAGCCCGCTTGACAACTCCAATGATGAGTCTAACCCAGCTGTGCCACATCCTGAGTTCATGTTAAATATTGAGATGGATACAAAAAACACTGATATTGATGATAGAATACATGGGATAGTATACTCAAGGAGGAAAGCTACTATTCCTTATTTGACATAGGTTCAAGATTACAATTCGAGTTCTATACATGAAGTAATCTTTGAACCCATTCACCAAGATAAACTTGTGGAACCTAAAGCCCAAAACAGTGATCTTTCACTCCCTATTGCAAAAAGGAAAGGAATCCGACAGTGAACTAAATGGCCTTTATATCCTTATCTTATTCGGTTCCCTTCCAAAAAATTTCACCATCCCATAAGACCTTTCTCACCAACCTAAACACTATCTCCATCCCTAACACCCTATCTGAGGCATTGTCCAATGAAGAATGGAGGAAAGCTAAGAGAGTTGAAATGGATGCAACAAAAAAGAACAAGACTAGGGAAGTTATTGACTTGCCAACTGGAAAAAAACCAGTTGGACGCAAGTGGGTGTTCAGCTTAAAGGATACACCCAGACATAGAGAGTATACTATCAAGAAACCTTCGCCCCAATTGCGAAATTGAACACCATAAGGGTTCTCTTGTCTCTGGCAGCCCACTTTGCTAAGTTACAAAAGTTTGATGTTAAAAATGCATTCTTACATGGTGACTTAGAAGATGAGATATACATGAGTATTCCTCTTGGTTTTAGTGAGAATATGACAGGTGATAAAGTGTGAAGACTAAAGAAAGCTCTCTACAGCCTTAAGCAGTCACCAAGGGCATAGTTTGGATGATTTGCCAAGGTACTGCTTGCTATGGGGTATAGGAAAAGTTAAGTAGACCATACTTTTTTTATTAAACACAGAGACAGAGGGAGTCACAGCCTTGTTGGTATATGTTGACGACATAATCATAACAGAAAATAAAGAAAAGGAAAAACAGGCAATAAAGAAGTGTTTGATTAAGGAGTTTGAAATAAAAGAGCTGGGAGATTAAAATACTTTCTGAAAATTGAGGTAGCTAATTCAAAACAAAGAATCTTTATTTCCTAACAATAGTATGTTACAAATCTTCTAAAGGAAATAGGAAAACTAGCTTGCAAACATTTGTTTATGATTGAGGTAGAAACTAAGAGGAGAGTTGAAGAGAGAAATGGGATGAAAGATCTCTATATTATTCTCACTAACAAAGAATACAGACAACTACAATATAGATAGGGCAACAAAATAAGCAGAGAAAAAGAAAAGACAAAATTGTCCTATCTACCTAAGCCTATTTAGAGGACTACCATTAAGATAAAAATAAATAGATATTCTACACTCCCCCTCAAGATGGAGCATAGATACCCCTCATGCCCATCTTGCAAACACAACTACAAAAAATTCTACTAGGAGGGCCCTTGTAAGTACATCAGCAATCTAGTTGCTAGAATTGATACAGAGAACTCTTATTATTCATTCAGTTATCTTCTCTTTGATAAAGTACCAGTCAATCTCTATATGTTTCGTTCTAGCACGCTGAACTAGATTGTGAGCTATGTTTATAGCGGCCTTGTTGTCACATAATAGGTTGATAGGGGACCCATCATAAACTCCCAACTCTTGAGTAAGTCTTCTCAACCACAGGACTTCACAAACCCCTTCAGCCATGGCTCTATACTCAGCTTCTGCAGTGGATTTAGCTACCATTGTTTGTCTTTTGCTCCTCCATGTAACAAGATTCCCTCCAATAAAGGTGCAATATCCCCATAGTGGATCTTCTATCATCCATAGAACCTACATGATCTACACTGTATAGGCCTCAACCTTCATGTGCCCCATGTTTGGAAAACAATAATCCTTTTCTAAGTGAAGACTTTAGATATCTTAAAATTCATAATACCGCTTCCAAATGTGCAAAGCGAGGCTCATGCATGAATTTGCTCATGATACTAACTGCGTAGGTTATATTGGGTCTAGTATGAGATAAGTAGACCTTTATCAACCATCTCACCAATATCATTCTCAAGATGATGGTTTTCAATAATTAGAGTCTTCGCTAGCATACACCTAACATACCATTTTTTTTTGGAGAAGATCCAGGACATACTTTCTTTGTTTGATGAAAATGCCCTTTTCAGAGCGAGCAATTTCTATTCCCAATAAGTAGCGCAATTTTCCCAAGTCTTTAATTTCAAATTTTTGAGAAAGATTTGCCTTCAATGCTGCCATCTCTTCATTATCATTTCCTGTCACCACTATGTCATCGACATAGACAATAAGAACAGTGATCTTCCTGTCATTCTTTTTAAGGGACATGGTGTGATCAACATTACTTTGTTTATAGCCAAACTTCAACATCGCCTTATTGAATCTGTCAAGCCACGCTCTAGGTGACTGCTCCAGACCATATAGAGATTTTCTCATTTTACATACTTTCCCTTTGGTTTTTTGACATGAGAAACCTGAAGGAATGTCCATGTACACTTCTTCTAAATCTCCATGGAGGAAAGCATTCTTAACATCCAATTGTTGTAATTCCCATCCAAAGTTTGCAGCACATGACAAAAGGACCCAACAATATTCATCTTAGCCATTGGAACAAAGGTCTCTTCATAATCCACCCCATAGGTTTGAGTGAAGCCTCTAGCTATCAATCTTGCTTTGTATCTATCAAATGATTCGTTAGGTTTTGGATTTATTGTAAACACCCATTGCAGCCAATTACCTCCTTGCTAGAAGGAAGAGTGGTAAGTTCTCATGTGTCATTCTTTTTTAAGGCATTCATTTCCTCTATCATCGCTGCTTTCCACTTTGGATCTATGACAACTTCTTTCCAGTTCTATGGAATATAAGTAGCAAACAAGGAAGATACAAAGGCTCTATAGGATGGGAATAAATGGTTATAAGATATAAAATTTGATATACGATGCTGAGTACACTTCCTAATTCCTTTTCTAAGAGCAATAGAATCATCATTAGAAACAGGAATAGGATTGGACTTACTTAGAGGAACTTGAATTGAAGGCGAAGGAAGTTCTTGACAAGGTAAAATATTATTTTGCTTTTTCTGCCTTCTGATGTAGACTATTGGTTCCTTACTTCCCTGTTTCTGTACCTCAATAACTTCTTTATATTGTTCTCCAAGTGTGGTCTCCCCCTAATTCTCAATAGTCTTCCCCTGAACTTCAGGTTCAATAGCTTCTTGAGTAGACTCCTCCCCTTGTCTTACAACAGGTAATTGATAATAGGAAGTGGGTACCAACACCTCCTTATACCCATGAATCTCCCTCTGAAGAGGTGGATGGTTAACAAAAAAGTAAGCTTCCTCTTCTCAAAAGATAACATCCATACTCACAAGAACTTTCCTTGTTGAAGGGTGAGGTCATTTATAGCCTTTCTATGTTAGAGAGTATCCAATGAACACACATTTGAGAGCTCTAGGGTCTAACTTCCCTAGGTTTGCTTTGGAGTTATGGACAAAGCATACACATCCAAAAACCTTAGGGGCAAAAATATAAAAATTAGTTCTCTGGAGAAGTTCAAGGGGTGATTTCATTTTCAAAGTTCTCGATGACATCCTATTTATCAAAGAAGCAGCTGAGAGGACAGCGTCACCCCAATATACCTTGCGAACATGATGGAAAACATCAAAGCTCTAGCAACTTTCAAGAGGTGCCTGTTTTTTCTTTTAGCAACTTCATTTTGTGCAAGAGTGTTTACATGGCTAGATTGATGAATTATACCACATTCACTCAAATAGCTTTGAAACTCATTGTTTTTGTACTTTATCACTTCAAAGAATCTTTACCTTTGCTTCAAACTGGGTGCGAATCATGGCATAGAAGTTTTTTAAGCAAGAAAAAACTTCTTTTTTTAAGTACATTAAGTACACCTAGGTGGTTCTACTGAAACAATCAATGAAAGTAACAAACCATTTATAACCAGATAAAGAAGCTATTCGACTAGGGCCCCAAACATCAGAGTGAATAGTCTCAAGGAATAGAACTTTTATTATCACTTGTTGAATATGAATTTCTAGTATGTTTAGCATACTCAAAAGCATCACATACTAAGCTATCTCAATTACATTTTCCATAATTACAAAAGAAGGGTGCCCTAATCTTGTATGCCACTGCATCAACTGATAAGCCGAGTCAACAAGATGACTTTGGGACATAAGACTGCAAGAAGTACTCTCCTGATTGTCTTCTAGAACATATAAGCCATTCCAAACTCTACCACTACCAATCACTTTCTTCATCTCCAATTCCTAAAACACACGATATGAAGGGAAGAAAGTGAGTTTACAGTTTGAGTCCCAGGAAATAAAATTAATGGAAAGAAGGTTATTTGGGAATTTTGGAACACGAAGAACAGAAGACAAATTCAGTGAAGGTGTGCATTTCAAAGACCCCTTTCCAAGAACTAGTGATAGAGTTCCGTCAACAATTCTTACAGTTTCCTTCCCAGAACACGGTGAGTAGGTAAAAACCTTGGGGTGCCAGTCATATGATCAAAGGCACCAAAGTCAATGATCCAAGGTATATCCTTAGGCGAGATCATAACAAATAGAGTTGAAGAAGATATACTTGAGTGTGCAAAGTTAGAAGTGGAAGTAGAGGTAGGCACATCACCCTTTCATGATGATGAGGTATCCAGTTTGGTCATAAAATGTCTAAGAGTCTGAATTTCTTCCTTGGAAAGACCTTCATAAGCCTGAGAAGACAATCAACACTATTAGTTCCAGAGAAATGAGCCTGAGGTCTGGAAGTACCACCTCTTTTTCCCCCACATCTCCTCGTAGGTTTACCCTTGAGTTTCCAACAATTCTCTAGTGTGCCTCATTTTTCTACAATACTCAGTTCAAATTATCTTTATCTCCTCTGTCACTAGAAGGGAAGGTTTCAATAGGTTCCTTTGAAGTGCTAGTATTTAGGGCATATTTGTCCAAGGCTGCAAGGACAAGAATGGACATTCTCCAAAGGCGATCCTATGACTTCTACAAGTGAGCAAATACACATTCTCCCAACATCGATATGTGACACCCACATCATACTGCCAAAGCCTTCCCAACAAAATGTGAATGTCGTCCATATCTATGACATCACATCATACTGCCAAAGCCTTCCCAACAAAATGTGAATGTCGTCCATATCTATGACATCACACATAACTTCCTCCCTGTAGTGCTTCCTAATCAAAATGGTAACCCCGCAGACATCAGTTACTCTCACTGTTGGTCCCTTCTTCACCCACCCAATTAGATAGGGCGTGGGATGGTGTTTTGTAGGCAAATCCATATGCTCCACCAACTTACTTGCCACAAAATTATCCCAGCTCCCATTCTCTATAATCTAATCACAAATCTTCTAATAGTTATAACTAGCGGGCTCCAGCTTCTAATAGTTGTACTATCCTTACTTGACCTAATTTTAATTATAAATAGACACACAGGAAACCTGGCCCTTCAAGCCAGTAATCTCATTCCCATTTCTCTCTTTCATTGACTATTATTTTCTACAAGATGCAACTACGCTACAAGGGTTAATTAGGTAATATAGTCTCTACTCTAGATAGTAATCCAAAATCAGGGTAGGGTAGAAGCAAATTAAACTTGAACCCACAGACTTCTGATTCACTCTTTTGTCCTTTGAGCTTTTCTTTTATTTGTCTGTCATTTTCTTTCTGACTAATAAATATATGCTAGAGAAACAAACCTGGTCGCAGCAAACACAAATACACCGGTTAAAATCTCAACACCATCTAACTCAGTCAGAAACTGTGAAAAAAATATTAAGATCAGATTACAATCAATATAAGATAAAACCAAAAGTGACAAAAAAGACACTGACTTGATTTACAACACGATCAGTTACTCCAGTATTGTCAAGCCCTCTCTTGGGGGCAATAGAATCAAATTCATCAAAAAAGAGTAGACATGGTGCTGCAGCAGCTGCTTTAGCGAATATATCCCTAACCTGAAACCAACAATCAAAATGGCTCTTGAAACTTGACTAGTATATGATCATTCAACCTACTTCAAAATACAGTTAAATATTTCAGGACTCACTAAACGTGCTCTAGTTTTTTAACTGTACCAAACATTTTCCTCCACTACAATAAAGATACTCAAAAATTCTAAGCAAGCAACTATTAGCTTCAACATGATAGAATCAAATTACTGTTATATACAAAAACAGAAGAATCAGCCAAGTTCTCGTGAAGAACATTCAAAATAAATTTGTTCATGTGTTAAAAATTTAGACTCATTCAAGCCCCAATGAACTTCAGAAAAACTAGAAGAAGACGCATATATCAAGAATACATACTTTTATGTAAGCAGAGAGTTTATGGATTAAGAAACATAAAAATACATTCAAAGATAGCTCATACCAATAATAGTTTAAAGAAGTCTTAATAGCCTTACAGCTTGTTCGGAAGCACCAATGTATTTGTTCAAAAGCTCTGGCCCTTTCACTGATATGAATCGTAGTGAACAAGCAGCAGCAGCAGCACCAACAATGTGAGTTTTGCCACAACCAGGAGGCCCATATAAAAGGACATTTGACCGCAACCTCAAAGGAGCTTGTGCAAAAGTTTTTGGAAACTTTGAAGGCAATTCAATCATCTGGCAATAAATTAACATCACGAGAAATATAAGAAAACATCCAAAGCAAGCAATAAGAATTAAATTATTCAACTACTGCTGCTGATTGATGCCTCTAGCTCCTACATACATTTGATGGGTAAAAGATGTACATTATTTTCAAAAATAAACCACTTAACTTTTTGAAATATGTCCACTAAAGATTTTTGTGCTTGAAGTGTAAACAAAGTAAATACATGTTACTCTGAATATAATACTTCAATGTTAAAAAAAATAGTGGAAATAAACTGAGAACAACAGCATTTGAACCTCAGTAGCTAGTACGTCATATATTTCAAGATTCAAATTGTGAATACTAACATGAATTCCTAAATTGCAGAGTTTGAATTGCAAAAGACATATCACCTCCTTAATAGCATTTTGAATGTCAACAAGACCACCCACATCATCCCACCCGGAACGTCCACCTTCGGAAGCAGATTTCGTAATATCACGCATAGCAACTGGAAGAAAATCATGCATTGCCTGAGAGAAATCCTCCATAAGTAAATCAGGACTCTCATGTTCATTAAGAGCAGCATTTGATGGCAAAAAGCGGCGAACAGCAGCAAGGACAGATCTGTCAACCAGTATTTCCTGGAAAGGGTGAACTTGTTTAATATTTAAATCTTATATATAACTCAGACATGATTATAGCATTTCTTGCATTAAACGATATTCAGGTGTCACTAGTAAATTGTCATACATCAAAGAAATTAAGTAGACATGTATAAGATGCAAATTCTGGCATTGACATAATGATTGAGTTGGGTAGAAACAAGACCATCTCGGAAGTTTTTCAAGTTATAATTAAATATTTTCACATTCGTTACCTCCAATAGACCATTTACGTACCAACCTTTTTGTTATATATAAAAGAAGCAATTATAGTAAGAGAAAAGAGAAGCACAATTCAGGAGGATAGGTATCCCCCTAGAAGATCATAAGCCAAAAGTTAAACACGCAGCAAAACTGCCCAATCTCTCTATACATATCTAAACAAGACACTCCCTTAAAAAGGATTTGAGTTGAACACCACAGAAAAGAATGGCAAATCGGATTACTGACATAGACTGTCAAGTTCCCCTATGTATCTATTTATAATTAAAAATTAGGTCAAGGACAGTACAACTAGTACTAGCCCGGCCCACTAGTTATTGACACAATATTTAACCTCGCTGTCATATTACTTCTAACACTCCTAAAATCAGATACAACACCAATCACCAACCCTTAATGAGACAAGAGGTCAAAAAAGAGCCATATTACTTCTAACACTCCTAAAATCAGATACAACACCAGTCACCAACTCTTAATGAGACAAGAGGTCAAAAAGAGCCATAACCCTGAGAAATAAATTTCCAAAGGCTAACATGAGTAGTAGTAATTGCCGAGTTGGCATTTCACCCCTTTTGATCCAAACTGAATATGATGCCATAAAGTGGTTTAAAGACGAAAATGCCATAGGCATTTGCTTGTCAACACAAAGTTCTTAGATACCAAATTTCCAAGATCCAAACCCCATTTGCTTTTCGGTCTACAATAGATTTCCTAGTTAACAATGCGATCCCTTCTTATCTCTCCCACACTAGACCAAAGAAAATCCTGCATAACCTTTTCTAAACCCTGTGCAACCCCCATTTGAATTCAAAAGAGGGAAAGAATTTTTAAAAAACTTATATTACGAAGGAGAAAAGATATGAGAGAGGACGATAGGGTATCCTCCGAAGAAAAAGGACCAAAATCATTACAACGAACAGAAAAGAAAATTAAACATGCAGTATAGTTGCCCAATCCCATTGCATATTTGCAAAGTAACTCCCTTAAGGGCCTATTCGGATCTCCTACAAAAAAAAATACCTTTTATAGAAAGAGAAGTTGGTACTGAAAAAAAAAAATGCATTTTATGACATGAGAAATTGTTTTCCGTTCGAATGCAGTAATTGAAAATGACTTTTGAATCACAAAAGGCTTTCAGATACAAAATTGTAAAAGGACTTTTGACTAATAAAATTATTGAAAATAACATGTACACAATCAACCATCATATAGATAATATAATTTATGAAATTTTTAATTTTTAATTAAAAATAATCAAGTTTTAAAATGTAACCAATAACTAATTATAATTATATTAAAAAATTAATTTACATTTTTAATTAAACATATTCATAAATTCAAGTTAAATAAATTTTATACATTTATTTATATGGTATTTTTTTATTAACTAATTATTAAAAATCATTTATCTTAAATAAAAAATTTTATGAAAAAAATACATCTTTTCCCCTTTTTCACTTCCTTAAGCAACCTCCCTTTCTCTGTTTGTTTTAGATTTTTTCTGCTTGGTAAATTTGGATTATGGGAAGACTTCAGGGAGCCACAGTTTAATGCGATGGGAGTCGAGGGAGTGAGAGGTAACCGTGGTCACCGAAAATTTCTACTTGCTTCCATTTTCTCCTTTTGTAGAAGTTAGAAGATTTGGCACCTCCTAAAAGTTAATTACCCCCTTCTCAACTGACTTCTTCTCGCTTGAAGGAGATTCGAACGCCCAAAACCATATGAGAAGGCCTTTGTTTTTGAAATCAATTCCTTTTGCCCAGAATTAAGGAGATCCGAACGGGCTCTAAATAGGATTTGAACCATGCATTAAAGAGATGCTGAAAAAATTATTCTATCCCCAAAGGCATCTAAAGACAAAGAGACATCCCTAAAAATTTGAGCATTCCGTTCCAAGCAAATGTTCCAAATCACAACATAGACCGCACAATGCCACAAGAGTTTACCCTCCTTTTTGTCCAAAACATTTGAAACATATAAGGAGGAACCTCTCTAAGTTCCATACACATCCAACACTCATCGAGGACCCCAAACAACTTATTCAACAAAAAACCAGCCACTTTGCAATGTAAAAACAAGCAAGCCCCCTTTTCTGCACTATTTATGCACATAATACAAATATTAGGAGACAAAGCTGTATGAGGTCTACAAATATGCAGCATGATATTTGCGTGAATTCTATTGAGTACTGATGTCCAAATATATGATTTGACTTTGATGGAGCTATAGATTTCCATATCGGTTACTCAAGAAGGAAAATTTCTCTAGTAGGAGTGTAAGGAAAAGAAAATAGGATTCACAAGTGTACACACGATGAGTTCAAACTCTCATATCCTTAGTTGTAGATCATAAACTAACAGGAGCAAGAAGAAGTAAAAAGGGCTCAATTTCAGCTTGATCTCTATCAGTAAGATCCCTTAGAAAGTAGAGTTCCATACTGCATATTCCACTGAAAAAGCAAACTTTGAACTGGGGCAAAATAGGATTTCCTCCAAATGGAACTCCTACATGAGTAAGAAGTCAATGAAGGAACTAGCACCGTGCTAAAGCAGCCCGAGAAGAAACGATGTCCATATCAACATTAATCCATGCCAAATCACTCTTCACCAAATTAACATTCGGGCCTAAAATATATTGGAAATTCCATAGATCACTTAGAGTATACAAAAGTCTTGCCCTGTCCTGTTTTATAAAAGAAAGTCAATTTACTTTAGTTACCAACTTTCAGCACTGAGATTTCACAAAATGCTTCACGAACAAATGCTCTAATTCTCAATATAAAGTGGGGCATATGAAAACCCCTAAAACAAGTATAGTATTTGGAAGAAAACTCCTTTACACTCACAAGTACTCCAAATCAACGACGGACTACGGGGTTTTGCCGGTCAGAACTTTATGCCCTTGATGGTAGAGTCACCAGACTGATATCTTGGCCGGAGACAGCACCGAAGAGGCACTAGCCACCTGAATAGGCACGGTAGTTGCTGATATCAGAAGGTATTTGGGAATCCTTTATAGGACCCTTATGCTAATGAATTATTTATAGAACAACTTAGAAGAATCTGTGGAAATTATGAACAGCTGTTGTGATTTGCATTCAATCCCCTGTAATCAGTAATTAGTGATTAGCTTCCTGATTATTTCCTATAATTAGCATTAAATTCCTAGCTTAATTTTAGTAGTGTAATTATGTTTGTAGGTGTATATATTCACCTCTTTGATTGTAAAACAAAAATAAGAAATAGAATTCCCCTCTCTCACATGGTATCAGAGCCCATTGGCCTTCATTGCCATTGTTTTTCCTCTGTTGCATTTTTTTTTTGCTTTTGGACGTTCACCAAAGAGGAAGTTCCAGACTTTATACCACGAAGATAGGTCTACGAATCACCTCAGATAACGCCGGCGGTTCATTCTGGTCATCGCCGTCGTCGAAAAGGCTGCCACGCACTGGCACGAGAGCTAGTGAAAGCTCCTGCCCAGAAACTTCCGACTACCCATTTTCGGCCATACCCAACTACCATATCCTAGTATTTACTACCCAAACTGCTTGGCCTTCATTGCCGTTTCCTGAAGCCTTTTTCCTTTCTTTCTCAGGCCTTCATAGCCATTTCTTTTCCCTTAATTGCTATTTTGAACCCAATGTCAGAAAATATCTCAACCAACCAAATAGAAATCGTGACCTCTTCTTTGACAGAAGAAAACCAGCCCAAACAAAACTCAAATGATCTCCAGAATATCCATTCTTCCTATCGCCTAAATGGAAAAAATTATCTTAAGTGGCGTCAGCTGGTTAAAACACTGTTAAAAGGCAAAGGGAAACTCAGTCAATTACTAGGAACTGGTCCAAAAGAGGGTACTTCGGGATTTACAACTTCGGATGAAGAAAATGCCTTAATTATGTCATGGCTCTGAAATTCTATGCAACCTGACATAAGTGATACCTATATGTTTCTTTCCACTACGCAAGACATATGGGAAGCTATCCGTCAAACTTATTCTAGAGTCAAGGATGTTGCACAAATATATTACCTCAAAGTGAGGACAGGGTCTACTAAACAGAGAGGTAAATCTGTCACTGAATATGCTAATACTTTGAAAGGTTTATGGCAAGAATTAGATCAGTATCAAGTTCTTAACTTAAATGTCATGATTGTTCCACTGTTGTGAAAGAATTTCTTGGAAAATATAGTGTGTATGTCTTTTTGGCTGGGTTGGATTCTGAGTTTGATCAAGTGCGAGTCCAAATCCTTGGAAAGGATGAAGTTCCTTCCCTTCATGAGACTATCTCTATCATTCGAGCTAAGGAGAGTCGCAGAAATGTAATGCTGGAATCCTGGGTTGTGGAAGCATCAGCGTTAGCCTCCACACAAATTCAGAGGAATATTGACCAACCAGCAGCTGTGATCTCTACCATTGATCAGACTCAGCAGAAAACATAATGGGGAAAAGGACAACAAAACCGGGACAACAACGATAATTTGTGGTGTACTTACTGCAAGAAACCTCGGCACACTAAAGATCGATGCTGGAAACTTCATGGAAAGCCAAATAGCCGTGAATTGGGGAAGGGAAAGAATCAAGGGCAAGCACACATGGCAACCCAAGATGATTCGGAAAATATGCAGGAACCAGGAGGTCTCAATAGTGCAGAGCTAAAAACACTGCGAGGTTTGTTGGGTGCTCTTGACAACTCTACTGGAACTTGTTCATTGGCTTCCTCAGGTAATATCAAATACCTTAGATATAATGCCTCATTAGAAAAACCGGATAATATACTCTTAGACTCATGGGTTATAGACTTTGGAGCTACTGACCACATGACCAATTCTTCACACAACTTCAGTACCTCTACACCCTGTCCTAGCAATAAAAAGATTACTATCGCTACTGGCACATACACAATTGTCGCAGGCATAGGAGATATTAAAATTACTCCTACATTTGTTTTAAAGAATGTTCTCCATGTACCGAAATTGTCAAATATCCTCTTGTCCATCCAAAAACTTACCAAAGATATGAATTGTCGTGTTATTTTTTACCAACTTACTGAATTTCAGGACCTAGGTTCAGGGAGGAGGATTGGACTTGCAAGGAAAAAGAGAGACTTTACTACTTGGAGTCAGC
Source organism: Ceratonia siliqua (assembly GCA_034509205.1). NCBI lineage: Eukaryota > Viridiplantae > Streptophyta > Magnoliopsida > Fabales > Fabaceae > Ceratonia > Ceratonia siliqua. Next base: position 11,170,945 of record JASKGM010000009.1, on the reverse strand, counting down.
ATCCGTTAATTCCATTGCCAATATCAGTTCTACTGTGTCTTTTTTATCTGCTTCCAATAAAGATGCCATTTGGCATCATCATTTTCGTTGGAGTCATCCATCGTTTACAACCATCAAAATTATGTTTCTTTCTTTTCTTCAAGTTGATGAGTAGTTTACATTGTGATGTATGTGAATTTGCCAAACATACAAGTGTTTCTTTTCATATTGTTAATAAAAGAACTACTGCTCCTTTTCAATTGATTCATAGTGATATATGGGGTCCCTCTCTTACTCCCAATATATCTGGTTCAAAGTGGTTTATCTCCTTATCGATGATTGTACGAGAGTCACCTGGTTATTTTTGCTAAAACATAAATCTAATGTGGGTCATATCCTACCCAATTTTTTCTCCATGATACATAACCAATTTGGTACAAAAATCAAGCGATTTCAATCTAATAATGCCAAAGATTATTTCAATCAAATTCTATCATCCTATTTCCAAAAAGAGGGCATCATCCATAAGTCATCATGTGTTAATACCCCTCAACAAAATGGGGTAGCCGAAAGAAAAAATGGGCACTCTTAAACACTACTAGAGCTCTCCTTTTTCACCAAAATGTACCAAAATCCCATTGGGGGAAAGCCGTTCTTACATCTGCCTATATGATCAATTGATTGCCATCACATGTCCTTGATTCTAAAAGCCCAATGGAGTCACTCTCTCACTTCTATCTAGATGTGCGATCCACCAACAATGTCACCCCTAGGATATTTGGCTCTACTTCCTATGTTCATGTTCATAGTCACCAAAGAGGAAAACTTGAGCCTCGTGCCATCAAATACATCTTTATAGGATATTCTCCTATTCAGCGAGGTTATAAATGTTATCATCCTCCCGCCAGAAAGAACCATATCTCTGCTGATGTCACCTTTGCCGAGGGAAAACCATATTATTCCCAACCTTATCTTCAGGGGGAGTCCGTCAATGTTGAAGATAAGGAATTTTTTGAATTGTCTTCCCTTCCCAGCCAACAATTTGAACCCAACTCTGTTTTTGCTACCGATAATACTGATATTGATAATGAAAAATATGGGATAGTGTATTCAAGGAAGAAAGCAACCACTTCGGATCTGACGCTAGTTCAAGACTCCAATCTGAATTCTATAACTGAGTTAAATACAAATTCTGAACTTTCTTCACAGAATGAGCCCATTGAACTTTCTTCCCAGAGTGAACCGGTTGAACCAGAAATTTCAGACATTGAACTTTCTCTTCCTATTGCAAAAAGGAAAGGAACCCGAGAGTGTAAAAAAAGGCCTTCATACCCTTTGTCTTACTCTGTATCCTTCCAAAATTTCTCACCTCACTATCAGGCCTTCCTCACTAGCCTAAACACCATTTCCATACCCAATACCCTAACTGAGGCCTTGTCCAAGAAGGAGTAGAGGAAAGCTATGAGAGTTGAAATGGATGCCCTTGAGAAAAATAAAACGTGGGAACTGGTTAATCTACCAAGTGGAAAGAAACCAGTCGGATGTAAATGGGTATTCACTGTGAAGTATAAAGCAGATGGATCCCTAGAAAGATATAAGGCTAGGCTTGTAGTATAAAGATACACTTAGACTTATGGGGTGGATTGCCAAGAGAGACCTTTGCTCCAGTTGCAAAATTAAACACTAAGAGAGTTCTCCTGTCCCTGGCTGCTCATTTTGAATGGAAACTTCAGCAGTTTGATGTGAAGAATGCTTTCTTGCATGGGGAATTAGAAGAATAAATATATATGTCGATTCCTCCTGGTTTCAATGAAGGTGTAGAAAGAAATAAAGTGTGCAAGTTAAAAAAGGCCCTCTATGGCCTTAAACAGTCACCTAGGGCCTGGTTTGGAAGATTTGCCAAAGTCATGCTTTCTATGGAATATAGGCAAAGTCAAGGGGATCATACTATCTTTGTTAAACACTTGAAAACAGGAGAAGTTACAATATTGCTAGTATACGTGGATGATATCATCATAATTGGGAGTGAAGAGAAGGAAAGACTAGCAATAAAGGAATGTTTAGTTAAAAAGTTTGAGATAAAGGAGTTGGGAAGACGAAAATACTTCCTCGGGATTGAGATGGCTCACTCAAGACAAGGAATTTTTATATCTCAACAGAAGTATGTCACAAATCTTCTAAGAAAGATAGGGAAATCGGCGTGTAAACCAGCACCAACTCCTATGGATCCCAACCACAAGCTTGGACAAGCTACTGAAGATTTGGCAGTCGATAGGGAAATGTACCAAAGACTAGTTAGGAAACTAATATACCTATCACACACAAGGTCAAATATTGCTTATTCAGTCAGTGTAGTCAGCCAGTGTAGTCACTTACAAGCTGCCTATCGAATACTACACTATTTGAAAGCTAACTCGGGAAAAGTAATTCTGTTTAAAAGAAACATGAACTCGAATCTAGAAGCATACACTGATGCTGACTATACAGGATCTCGTACGAATAGAAGGTCCACATCAGGATATTGTACATTCCTTGGTGGGAACCTTGTGACATGGAAGAGTAAGAAACAGAATGTTGTAACTAGATCAAGTGCAGAGGCAGAATTTCGAGCAATGGCTCAAGGAATTTGTGAGTTGCTATGGCTAAAGATCATTCTCGTAGATTTAAAAATCAAGTAAAACGGACCTATGAAACTGTATTGTGATAACAAGTCAGCAATAAGCATTGCCCATAATCCAGTACAGCATGATAGGACGAAGCACATAGAGATTGATCATCATTTCATTAAAGAGAAACTTGACAGCGGCTTGATATGCACACCTTATATTCCATCTGGAAGCCAATTGGCAGATGTCCTTACAAAAGGACTAAACAGCCCACAGTTCAATGCAATCATATCCAAGCTGGGAATATAAGATCTCTACTCACCAGCTTGAAAGAGAGTGTGGAAATTATGAACAGCTATTATGATTTGCATTCAATCCCCTGTAATCAGTAATTAGGATCCCCTATAATTAGTGATTAGCTAGTGATTATTCCTATAATTAGCATTAAATTCCTAGCTTAATTTTAGTAGTGTAATTATGTTTGTAGGTGTATATATTCACCTCTCTGATTGTAAAACAAAAATAAGAAATAGAATTCTCCTTTCTCACATAATCCTTCATAGGACTAAAGCATGATTTAATCTTCTAGCACCTAGCAAGATAGCAAAGCAGGCATAACCTTCTTTCGGAAATAGGAGAGGACTTTAGTACACAGGCGAAGAAGAAGGATAAGGACAATTTGCTTGTGATTATAAAGAAACAACATTTCAGGATATTTTTGGGCGCTTATATAGATAATTAAGAGTTAATTATTGACTGACTCTTTTTTTTAATTGGAATTATGTGTAACTTGTTTCAAAAATATAATAGAGGTTTACATAGATTTTAGAATTAGATGGGAGGTATGGGTAGAATCAGTAAAATATAAGAGAGGTTGAAGTATTTTACTCTTTAAAAAAATTACTATATCCTGCATCAGAACCCATGCAACATAGCCACTGATGTAGAACAAGTTGGCTAGCCACTGATGTAGAACAAGTTGCTTTAGATTATGACCACTTAGATGCAAAGAAGTCCAGGAAAGGGAGTGTCTGACTGTGTTGTATTGTTATTTCTATTTCTGGTGTGTTAGTTTACTGTTTTAGTCAATCAGTCTGTTTTATTTCCTTTCTTGTAATTCTGTTATATTTTAAGGGCAGTTATGTCTTTCCCTCTTGCCTGATCCTATATCTCTATATCTGATGTAAGACTTGTATCTGAAAATTCAATGAATGATCATCAGAGTATTTTTCCGAGAGAACCTTCTTTCTCTTTCACTGTTCATCTTCTGAATCTCTAAAATTCCAGAGCATCAAAGCTTAGCCGTGACCCAAGTCCTGTAAATTTACTCTTCTACTGCACCAACCACCCACATACCAGTAAGGTGCACAAAAACCCCATAAAAAAGCTTAACTCTTCCCATAAAAAGGAACGCACTTCAGGTATAGTAGGACCATAAACAGAAGTGAACCACCATTGTCCTCTTCCTTTATTGCCCAGCAACACCGAAACTGAAAAATTCCCATGAAAAGAGACAATCTTGGTAGCTACCCCAATATCCCATAATAAAACCATTCCTCCAGAAGCCCCAATTCATGGAAAACCCTCCCAATCCTTGACACAACTCCCATATACTTCTTACAACCTGTCCATCTATCACCTCCAGCTTAGTCTCTTGAAGCATAACTACATCAGGGTGAACCTTGGAAATCAGCTGTTTAACCTTTTCCCTCTTCCCTGGTAACCCAAACCTCGAACATTCCAACTGAGAATTTTCATTGATATCACAAGCTTTTGTAGCAAGCTTACCACCCATAATTCACTGATGTAGCAGGCTTTTGTAGTTCATTCTTTAACCGGTTCTTCCTACACACATAATTCTTAGGAGACTCTGCTAATGACACCCAAAACCCACCCAGAGAGACAAACTTAACACCCATCACTTACATAAGGAATTGTGACTCTCAGCTGTCTTTCTCATTGTGGCATTTTTTGGCATTGGCTTTTTCCTCTAGATTATTGCATTCCAAAGCATCATTTAAAACAGAGCACAGAATTCGGAAATGGAAGTCGCAAAAGGCCATCACCGCAATGCTCACCCTTACTTTGACCACCAGGTAAATCATTTTTGAAAACAATGGGATTGTCAAGTGAAGGTAATGAACAAGGAACAATTGTGGAATTGGAAATTTGTAAAGGAATAGAAGAACTACTCCCTGTTGTTGGCAAATATTTTATTTGATTATCCATGTTACCCAAAAGATTAACATCAACATCCTCACAGATAGGAGACCCAACATATCCAGCAGAATTCCCAGCACATGAATTTTCCCCGAACATATGTGCCAAACCAGCTAAAGCATCTGTTTCTGTGATATCATATTAAGCCGTATTAGACAAAGGGTCTGTCAACAAGCTCTGTAATTTTTCAATAAATAAATCAACTTCTGAATCAGATTTAAAGTCCCCCATTAAATCTTCTGATTCAGAATATGAATCTTCATTAAGTACATTGTCCTGAAAGTCTTTGTTGAAGATTATAATAAAAGTATTTATGAGTCTTCTCCTAACAACTTAAGCTTTTGGGTTGAAATGGTTCTTGAAATGGAATCAAAACCTTTATGACCAAGTGGTCAGTGATTTGATCCTTTCCGCTCTCACTCTTTATAATTAAATTGTCTATGTTTCAAGCCTAAAAGTGGCTTTTGCGTGAAGGGGTGTCTTAAAGATTATAATCGGTTGAAATGGTTCTTGACAGTCTTAGTAGAACCTATATTCATCATTTTTTACCCTCCCTAAAATCTTGTTCATTATTTAGAACTGCAGAACCAAGAACATTTTCCCTTGTGACATTGAATTAGAAAGAGTAGATGGAGACTTTTGTCCCTCCTGTCTTGCAGAAATCCCAAGGTTCACGTACCAATCACTTTCTCTTGGTAACTTAAGTCATTGATGCCCACAAAAACGTACTCTAGCCCATTCGCGATGCAACCCAGGGCTGTAGAAAAACAATTGGCCAATTCAGTCCTGCTCTCAAGATCATCCATTTTGGGGCACCAAAAGTGATTTTAGGGCCCTAAAAAAGAAAGCGAAGCCAAACACACGGCTATATGGAAACAAATATATTTGAAATATTTCTAAAAAACTTAAATTTTATTTTATCTTAGATATATAATTATAAATTGCTTAGATAGTTGAAAAATGAAAATTACTTCTAGATAACAAAAATATATTGAATAACCCTTTAACATCTTTTTTCCATCTCAGTTTTAATGAAAGAGAAGAAGGAAAATTTACAAAAAAAATTACATAAAAACTGGAAAAAAAAAACAAAAATTAAGAAGGCTTGCCAACCCTTGCACTCTCCTTTCTATGGAAGATATAAAAAGGATTAATATCTTACACAGAATCATAACTTTGAATAATTTAAAATACCTAGCATGACAAACTTGCTTTGATGATCTCATTGGTTCACTTTCTCTAATTCTCTCTCGCTCTCTTCTTTTGATAAAAGAGTATATTAAGAAAAAGGTGAGAAGTGCATTGAAGGAGGATAAGAAATCCTCATAAAACAACCAAAAAAAAGAACAAAGCAAAAAGATAAAAAAAAATAAAATAAATAAAAAAAACTTCTAATCTCATTTTGAACATGTTATAGTCATCTTCCCAAAGAAACCATGGGCTGACACCCAATGAGAAGTCAAGAAAACAACTCTAGCCCATAAAAGATGCTAGGGAAGAATAATGAAATCTCCCAATCCCATAAAGGCATAAACTGTCTTTCTTTTCCTCTCTCTTCTCTCTCTTCCAATTTCTCTAACATGCACCCTCTAATGTTGTCAACTACATAAGGGCACACATAACAAAAGGAATCATTGGATGACACGTAAGAAGAAATCAGATAATCACTAATTTTTACACCAGAAAAGCCTTATGAATTTCAACTGTCTAAAGCACAAGTGAAGAAGAAGGTGAATACCAGATCATAGCCATCATAACCATCACATTTGACAGCCACATCAAGCAGGATGTCATCAGCACATTGCAAGTGACGCCTTTGTATTTCATGCTTCAACATTGCCTTACGCTCAGAAGCAGCAGGAGTAGGCAGCTGTATGTGAAAGTCAAACCGCCCTGATAAAAATTAGCACCCAAAATATTAAATAAAATGCAAATGAAGAAAGATAGCTCTAGAGCCAACATTCTTTTTGGATTTCACTCTATTATGTTATCCATTTTATATACATAAATTAGTAAACCTGAAGAACTCAAAGATTGTGGTATCTTCTCTAGTGATTGTACAGAAGCTATGAAAGCTATCGGTCCAAATCCACAAGATTTTCGCCTCCGCACCTGTTGCCAATAAGACAAAAGTTCCATTACAGAACTAAGTAAAACATTTGTTAAATGGAATGAGCGTCAAAGTGAAGATCTTGTACAGTTCACCTATTAAGACCTAGTTGTGATAGTTCTTACTTTGTGCTCCAATTATCATTAACCCTAAGAGACTGAACATTCATCTATACTAATGTGTTTGGGGTGAACCTTCACCAACATACCAAATTTGTCATAACATTCCCATATTACCCTTCAATTGTGTGTCCATATACTCTAACATGTTGGTTAAATAGTGAAAGTACCAACTCCTACTCCCATGATGTTGTCCTTGGAAGTGGGGGAAGGTATAATTGTCTGCAAAACTTGAGTCCCACTCCTACAAACTACTCATTAAAAAAGAACCACTCCATAAAAAGATTAACTTAACTCTATTTTTTATTTTTAAATAATAATAAAATAAATATAAAATTATTAAAAAAAAGTGAACTAACATGCAAGTAGTGCATATCAAGACACTAGTTTCTATTTAGAGTGTGGAAATTCTACTGCTAGCTTTGAATGTTTAACTGAGAAAACATCCAAAAAATTTCTATGTAGAAAAGTAGGGTTATTTTGTTTTTTCATTATTGGTTGAAAGACATTTGTTAATAAAAGAATAACTTTTTATAGAAAGGAAAAGAAAAATATAAAAGCAGAGAACCATGTGTACTCTTAAAAGTAACAAAGAAAGAAAGAAAAACAAACAGAAAAAAAAAAAAAAAAACAGTGAAAGAATTCAAGCTTGGTAAAGTGAACGAATGCTCTGCAAACGAGAAGAGAAACTAGGCATGCGTTAGAAGCTAATTTCCTAATAATCCATTTGCATCCTGCACCCTTCCCCTTACTTTTATGCTTTCCACAAGTGCTCTCTAAGTATATTGATAATATGACAGTCAGCATTTGTATTTTACTAGGTTCTGCATATTGATTGAATTTCTTGAGTATACTCTTGTTTTACTCATCTGAGAAAATACAAAAGAAAGAAATCATGAACCTATTAATGCAGTATTCCTATTATTTCCTCTTCAGTCCTTCCCTTTCCGATCACTCTTTCTCTCTCCTCTCCTCACCTCCTCTTTCTCTATTTGGATTTCTCTTTTTTATTCCACATCATACCAAACTCTTGCATAGAGCACAAAACTCTAAATAGTCTTCATCTTTCTCTTAATAAATTCTTCTTTACTAAAAAAATAAAGCTAACTAAAACTACACTTCTAATATAAGCAGGGATGTTTTGACATCTAATTTGACCTTGTTGCATCAAGGTTAGCATGTGCCTACATGTAAGTAGTTCATTTACATAGTCGTAGAAATGCACCTTAGCTTCCTAATAATTTTCCTCATCATATTTTACCTTCCTAAAATAAATATTAAACTTCAAAGGTTACAACTTATAGCTATGCCAAATCAGGATTGGAATTATACTTATTAGAAACTACCTCGTGTAGAACTCACCCTTAAAAACTAGCTCATTAGTAAGAGGGATGCCCAAGGTATTACCTCACTTAACCAATCTACCCAAACGATGTGGGACATCTAACACTCCCCCTCACGACGGAGCAATGTACCAACAATGGAGAACGTCTCCAATGCCTGGCATAGACCAGCGAACCTCGACTCTGATACCATGTTAGAGACCACCTTGGGTAAAACTCACCCCCAAAAGCTAGCTCATTAGTGAGAGGGTGCTCAAGGTATTACCTCACTTAACCAATCTACCCACGCAATGTGAGACTTCTAGCAATACTCTTTCCTTTCTCATTTTTACCACTTCTAACAATACTCCAAATGAAAATTTCCCATAATGGTGATGCATACCATGAGTCTGAGATTATCACACAAGTAAAAATACATCATACATTAAATTTTAGGGTATTTACCGTACATAACACCCAAGTCAACTTTCTTACCCCATATTCATCTATAATGTCAACCAGAAAACCAGTGAGTCCAGCAACAGAAATAGAGAGTTGAGAAGCTTCTGAATCAGAGGTAGAAATTATGCTATCAAGATCATCAAAGATAACAACAGAAGGTGCATGATCTAAAGCTTCCATAACATGGTTAGCAAGTTCTTCGCGGATTATTGGGACCTTCTCCGAACCAAGTTTTGAACAAGAAACAAAAATTCTGCATAGTAATATATGATAAAATTTACTCTCAATCCCAACAGAAGCAATTGAATAAAAACAAGAGTGGTGAAAAAATCAAATCAGAAAGGCATGAATGAATTAGAATAAACTTAATACATGTGTGCTAAGATGTTTTCATGTTTCTCAACCGATTTCGCAACAGTCCTTGCTAATAAAGTTTTGCCAGAACCCTGAAAAAATAGGATTTAAAAGTTGTCAAAAGTAATGATTATTCACTTATATTAAAGGAAGCAATCAGAAAAATATAAGGAAGCAACACTAAGCAAAATATGGAATCGCAGTATGAAGATCCAGATCCAATTCTAGGGATTAAAGTCCACAACCAAATTTGTATCAAGATCTCACAACTAAAATAAAACATTAAAGTATTGGGTAAGAAAAAGAAATCATAATATATGCTTACGGTTAAAGTCAACGTTTAGAGGGAAACCCATATCCTCAGCCATTGTAGCTTCCTTTATTTACAATATGTTGGAAATTCGGGATTGATTGAAATTCCAAGATTTATGTGAATAGCAGTAACTGTAGGGACAGACTCTTATTTCTAATTATAGGTGATTAGCAGTAACCGTGGGACAGACTTTTATTTCTAGAATAGTAATTCCTTACTGTATAAAGATTTGTATTCGATCATTTTCAATAATAGAATTCCAAAACTTTTGTTCATGGTATCAGAGCCTTAGGCTCCATTTTGGGATCAAGAAACCGTATCACACCGGCCTTCATTGCCAAATCCATACCACTGTGTCTTTGTGCCCTGTTTCTACTGTGGTTTTTAAAGTCCAAAAACAGAGTATTTTGCACTCCCTCTATTCGGCCTTCATTGCTGAAATTCCTTTGGCTTCCATAGCCCTTATTCAACATGTCTTCCACAACCAAGAAAGCCCCTTCCGGAGAGGAGGTAACACTCAATCAAACAAAAGGAGAATTACAGAACATTCAATCTGTAGGCAGATTGAATGGCAAAAATTATATGAAGTGGTCTCAAGTTATTCAGACCTTTCTAAAAGGGAAGGGAAAATTTCAGTCATCTCCTTGGTACTGGGCCCAAGAAGGGAGATCCAAAATTTGATGCTTTGGATGAAGAGGACTCCATGGTCATGTCTTGGCTATGGAATTCCAAGCTGCCAGAAATCAATGATACGTTTGTGTTTTTATCAACGGCTAAAGAAATGTGAGAAGCCACTCAACGGTCTTATTCTAAGGTAAGGGATGATGCTCTGGTCCTTGCAATTAAAATTAAAATCTCAGCCACCAAGCAAGGAGATTGCTCAATCACGTAGTATGCCAATCTATTGAAGAATCTATAGCAAGATATGGATCATTATTGGTGCATTGTGATGAAGTGCAGCGAGGATGCAGCTACATTAAAGAATTTCATTGAAAAGGATCGAATTTATGATTTTCTAGCTGGTTTAAATATTCAATTTGATCAGGTGAGAGAATTCAGATATTGGGAAAAGAGGATTTACCTTCTTTCAATGAATCCATCTCCATCATCAATGCTGAACAAAGGTGAAGGGAAGTTATCCTTTACTCTCAACTGATTGAAGGATCAGCAATGTTGGGAAGAATTAACGCTCAAAAATCAAAGATTATAACTGAAAAGACATCGGCCTCCAATATTACAAATTCAGAACATGGGAGAATGGTGTCTTGGTCCTCAAAAAAGGATAACCTCTGGTATACCTACTGCAAAAAGCCTCATCATACCAAGGAACAGTACTGGAAACTTCATGGAAAACCACAAAGTTCTTAGTGGGATAAAGGACCTAGAAGTGGAACGCAGTGAAACCAAGTGCATATGACTCAATCTAGGGAAGATAGGTCTTAGGATGCTGTTAATTCAAGTGGGGAAGAACAGAAAGAATTCAACAAAGAAAACAATGGAAGGCTGTGATCACTTCTTGATTCATTAGAGAAGTCTACAGTTACCTGTTCATTGGCAAATTCAGGTCAGCTTCATTCCTTATATGCTTTAAGTGCATCTGGTTTAGAATTTTCAAATTCCTAGATTATTGATTCTAAGGCAACTGATCATATGACCCATTCTTCACACAAATTCCTCACATACCATCCCAGCCCTAGCAACAAAAAAATAGCCATTGCTAGTGGACCCCTTGCTATTGTTGCTGGTTAAGGAGATATTGTTCTAAATCCATCCATGATTCTTAAAAAAGTGCTACATGTCCCTAAGTGATCTACAAATCTTGTGTCTATCCATCAACTTACAAAAGATCTAAACTGCAGTGTGGTATTGCCTAATGATTCTTGTGTATTTCAGGACCAAGTTATGAGGAGGACGATTGGGCATGCTAAGGTAAGACATGGTCTTTATTATCTTGAGTTACCTAGCGGCCAAGTGAACAATAGGAACAAATCACCTCTCTCGTTTCTATCCAGTAGCTCTCAATCCAATAAAGACCAAATGTGGCTTCATCACCTTAGACTTGGATACCCTTCTTTTAGCATTCTTAGTGTCATGTTTCCATTTTTGTTTATGAATGTCAACGTAAATGATTTTCACTATGATGTTTGTTGAAATTGGGGCGGCTACCCTTAAGTAGAACTCACCCCCAAAAGCTAACTCAAAGAGGGAGGGAGCCTAAGAGGCTTATAAGCCCCCATAGACCAACTCAGACATCCTATGTGGGACTCCAACACTCTCTCACATTGGAGGTTAACGAGTGGGACCCATCACAATCGGGAAAAGAACCTGACTTAGATACCATCTTGAAATTGGAGCAACCACCCTTAGGTAGAACTCACCCCCAAAAGCTAGCTCAACGGGAGAAGGAACCTAAGGGGGCTTATAAACCCCAACAGACCAACTTAGACATCCAATGTAGGACTCCAACGTTTGTGAATTTTCTAAACACCGAGATTTTTCCTTTCCTTTGAGTAATAAAATAACTACAATTCCTTTCTCTTTGATCCATAGTGATATTTGAAGTCCATCTTGAGTCCCCAACATTTCAGGGGGTTGCTGGTTTGTCTCGTTCATTGATGATTGCACTCGAGTTACATGGATTTATTTGCTAAAACCAAAATCTGATGATTTTTCTTATTTTTCATACATTGGTCAAAACTCAATTCAATGTTAGAATCAAGAGGGTGAGGACTCATAATGCTAGAGACTACTTTAATCAAATTTTGTCTCCATACTTTCAAAAGGAGAGAATTATTAATGAATCTTCATGTGTCAACACACCCCAACAAAATGGGGTTGCCGAAAGAAAAAAATGGTCATCTTCTAGGCTTTCTTTGTGCTCTTTTGTTTCAAAAGAATGTTCCAAAAAAAAATTTGGGGGGAAGCTACCTTAACTGCAGCTCACCTTATAAATCGTATTCCATCTCATGTCATTGATTTTAAAAATCCAATGGAGGTGTTTTCTCAATATTTTCCAAACTTCAATGTGTCCACCAAGCTAGTTCCTAAAGTTTTCTGGTGTGTTTCATTGTTCATGTTCACTTTCATAGTCAAAACAAGCTAGATCCTAGAGCCGTGAAGTGTGTCTTCATAGGATATCCACCTACTCAAAAAGGGTACAAGTGCTACAATCCTACCACTCATAAAACTTATGTTTTTGTCACATTTGCTGAACATGAAAGCTATTTTTCTAGTCCTTATCTTCAGGGGGAGACATCATCTATAGAAGATAAGGATTTGTTTTTGACAAAACCATCCATGTTACTCAAAACATCCCCTATGCACGCTGAACCCACTGAACTCACTACTGAAACTGAACCCATTGCTAAAGCTGAGCCTATTGAGTCACCTCCTAATCCTTCTGCAATAAATCCTACACTCACAAAGCCAATACAGGTATACTCAAGAAGAATAAAGTCCATGATCAATCCTGTGCAAGTTCAAGAGACTGAATCGTCACTTGGAAATGAGGTAAATCCTTCTACTTAAGTATAACTGTTCTTGATTTAGATCTGTCCATAGCCACAAGAAAGGGTGTTAGAAAGTGCACACAATATCCTTTATCCCATTTTGTGTCCTTCGAAAAATTATTGACCTCACACAAAAGTTTCCTTACTCATCTAAATATTGTAGCCATCCCACAAACCTAATTTGAGGCACTAGGTAAAGAGGAACGGAAGCATGCAATGAGAGTTGAAATGGAGGCCTTGGAGAAAAATAAAACATGGAAGCTAGTGGAATTACCGACTAGGAAGAGCCCAGTAGGGTGTAAATGGGTCTTCACAATCAAGTATAAGCCAAATGGATCCATTGACAGGTATAAAGCAAGACTAGTAGCCAAGGGGTATACTCAGACTTATGGGATGGATGATCAAGAGACATTTGCACCAATGGTGAAGATGAATACAATAAGGGTGCTGTTATCTCTGGCAGCAAACTAGTTGGACTGCACACAAAGGCACCCAACGACACAGAACTCCCTTACTAGTGCCAAAGTCTTCAATACGCAACTCTCAAAATCTCCACTCCTTATGACTCTCCAGCTTGAGGGGGAATCTTAAGAGTTATATTCTAATTAGGATAGTATAGTTTTCTAATTAGATTAGTCTTCTAGTTCTAAGGTTACTTCGTATTTCAGCATTATCTCAAGGAGTTAGTTTGTAGTTAAATCTATTTTAAATTATTATAAATAAAGTTAGGTACAAGGGCTGAGGTGTGGATTTTCCTTCTGACCCTATTTCCCATTACCATGTAAGTTTACAATATGATCCAGCTTGAGGGTGAGTATTAGAATTAACTTTTAATTAGGAGTTATCCAAGTCTTCTAGTTTCATTAGTTATCAGATTATTTTATGTTTCAGCTTATCTCTAGGAGCCTATCTTGTGCTGAAACTCCATCTCATACTATTATAAACAAAGGGAGTTACAAGGGCTGAGTATGGAGTTTTCCTCCAGCCTCTAAACATTGGATTTAATCCTAAATATCAACCAAACTTAATAGGTTAACTCTTTTCTTATCCTACAAGACTTTCCTAAATTATTAATACCTCTTAACAGGGATTTCAATAGTGGGGATTAGGGACTTTATGGCGGACAATAAGAGGAAATTGTTTAAGGTAATTTATGTTAACAGTATGTGTGCTGCTTGGGACTGTGAAAAGCCTGACTCAGACGGTTGTTCAGTGGCTACAAATGGTAATACATGGTGCTGGAAGGACCAGTTACTTTTGTTTAGGTTTCCCAATACCATGAAATTGTTCCAAAGAACCCATGGCTCTGCATAAAATTCATTCACAGCCCATTGTAGAATTCAGATTCCCTTAGCTTATTTAACAATACAAAGCCCAAATTGTTGTGATCAGTGTTGGGACAACTTTAGCAAATACTAAATTCCTATAATACAACCACATTAAAACTTCCAGGGGTGGGGACTGAGTGTTGGTGTACCTTTTAAGAAACTGGGGCACTCAAAACCATCACAAATCAAGCAACAAGAGCTCAACTTAGACTTCTAATATCAGTGACCAGGGTTACTAGTTACATTACTACACTAGTTTTAATCCGAAGATAATGGTGGCTAGAACAAACTTTGAAAACTTAGTAAGAAATTGTTCATTTGCTAAGAGAAACTATCCAGTGCTTGCCCCTATTATAATGACAGTATGCTCTTATATAGACTAGTGAAATAAGTAAAAATATATGGTCAATTATGATTTCTAAATTGCAAAGATATGTGAATCCTTTTATAAATTATGACTCAAAAAGATCAACCATGAAATCTGAAGCAAAAGTAACAATGCAAAACACATTACAAAGAAGTGCAATATGTGCAAGAGAGTAAACAAGTACTTGTGGGCTCTTGAAATTAACCATGTAGGAGTGAGGCCTTCTTGCCTTCTAATACATTAAACATTAAACTAAAAACAAAGCTGTACTCACTGGAGGTCCATATATAAGAACATGTCCAGGGAGTGGTAGGTTGTAAGAATCAAACCACAAACCAGAAGGAGAAGATAACAATACCGTCATCCCTGTAGTCAGCAAAAAAACAGCAAGTTAAATATCACTACTAATAAAATATAGAAAGTTAGTAGAAATCAAATTTAATGATGCAGCATTAAGGAGAAAATCAGTTTAAATGCACTCTTTAATGCGCTTCTCAATTTTGAGGAATTTAGAGAGTGACACTTTGTGAGACCCGTATGCAGAGCCCAAAGCTGATAAATCCTGCATGACTCAATGAATTTTTTCTTTCTTTAATATGTACAAAAATTCATGAAAAAGAAATAATCAGATAAGGCATAAACATTGTACAACTTTTATTTTATGAAAGAAGAAATTTTATTAGAGAAAAGTAGTTACAACTTGTTAGAGGATAAGAAATCCTCAAGCAAGAGAGAGCAAAAACAACAAAGAACAAAATGAAAAAATGAAGTCCCTGCAAAGCTTATACAGGTAGTAGGGCAGCCCAATCTCGTTGCATACCAGTTATCATGACTCCCCTCAAAAACTTATGTGCCAAACAACAAAGGTACACCATATGAATAATTCTGTCCCATAAAACATGTAAGGAGGAAGTTATGCCCTTGAAGATCCACGCATTCCTCTTCAACCAAACAAACCAAAGAATTCCAAACACCATACATTGCCAGTAAACTTTATTCTCCTTCTTGTCACCAAAACCATGGAAACAAATTAAGAAGAACTGCTCCAAGGTACTAGGTAATGGAGGATCTAATAAGGAATGGAAAGCATCTCATAAGCATAGATATAGGGCTTAGAGTGAGGCTTAAGTTTAGGGATGTTAGTTGATACTTAATTTGAGGGATACTCTTCATTTCTTTTATTTATTGTAGCATGTGTTTTCTTTGTCTTAGGGTATAAACCCAAGTGCTGTAGACTTTTACTCAGTTCGTGATTTATAATTGTTGAAGGAAAAGACAAATAATGGAAAACCTAGTCTTATCAGACAGGTGATCATGTATATATAATAGAAAAAGGAAATACTGTCTAATAGAAATAATGAGACTAAAAGACCAAAGACTAAAATACCCTTACTAATATAGCTTAAATACTCTTAACACTCCCCCTCAAGTTGGAGCATATATATCAATCATGCCCAACTTGTTACATATGTATTTGACCCAATTCCCATTAAGAGCATTCGTGAAAACGTCAGCTAATTGTTCACTAGTCCTGACATGACTAGTAGATATTAGTCCTTGATAAATCTTCTCTTGAATAAAGTGGCCATCGGCCTCAATATACTTCATTCTCTCATGAAAGACAGGGTTGGACGAGATATGAAGCACTGCTTGGTTGTCACACTAGAGCTTCATAAGTGCAGAAGTGTGAAAACCAACCTCACCTAACAATTGAGATACCGACATAAGCTAGCAGGTTACTTGAGCTATGGCTAGATACCCAAACTCTGCACTCGACTTTGCTACCACATTCTTCTTCTTGCTCTTCCAAGACACAAGATTTTCTCTAACAGAAACACAATACCCAAATGTGGACCGTCTATCTACGAGGGAACCTGCCAAATCAGCATCTAAAAAGCCTTCAACCTAACAATGTCCATGATCACCATAAAGAATCCCACAACCTGGCGTACCTTTTAAGTACCGGAGTATATTCTGAATTGCATCCTAGTGATCAGTACGAGGAGAAGACATAAACTGGCTCACCACACTTACTGCAAATCAGATATCTAGACAAGTCACCGTAAGGTAATTAAGTTTTCTCACTATTCTTCTATACATCTCAGGGTCAAATAGTAACTCTCCACCATCAACTGTAAGTTTCAAGTTGGGAACCATGGGGGTTTCACATGTTTTGGCTCCAAGTAAACCCGTCTCACACAGAAAATCTAGAAAATATTTGCGTTGACGTAGAAAGATACCCTTTCTACTGCCAATTACCTCAATTCCAAAGAAATATTTTAAGTACCCCAAGTCTTTGGTTTGAAATTTGAACTGAAGAAAGTTCTTTAGGGCAGAGATGCCACTACTGTCACTTACTGATATCACAATATCATCAACATATACAACCATTAGGATGCAACTACCACTAGATTGCCGATAGAAAACAGAGTAATCATAACTACTCCGTTGCAAACCGAACTCAAGGACCACGCCACTTAACCTCCCAAACCATGCCCGAGGAGATTGATTCAATCCGTACAATGACTTCCGGAGTTGGCATACTTTCCCACTCTCCCCCTGAGCAACAAACCCAAGTGGTTGCTTCATATAGACTTCTTCCTGTAAGGCCCTGTTTGTTTGAACTTATTTTAAGAATAAGTTACTTCTTTTTAAAAAATAATACATTCTGATAAAAATATATCTGCATGATTGGCCTTATAGAAAAATGATAAGTTAATGAAAAAGGAGAAAACTTCCTATAAGGAAGAAGGTAAAATTTTATCTTCTGATAAGGAGAAAAATTAGAAGAGAGAGAAACTTTCATCTCTAAAATTGTCTACCCTTCTCCAAAAGCTCTTCTTAATTACTGTATCCAAACACAAAACAATTTCTCCTTAAAAAAAAAAAACCCTTCCTCATGCAGGAGAATGAGAAAATACATTTTCTAATAATCCCATATAAACAAACCCTAAATCACCATGCAGGAATGCATTCTTAACATCCAACTGATAAAGCGGCCAATGAGAGGAAGCTGCCAGAGAGATAAAGAGACGAACGGATGCTAACTTCACAACAGGAGAGAATGCCTCCAAATAATCAACACCATATATCTAGGCATATCCTTTAGCTACCAACTGAACTTTAAGACGAGCAATGGAACCATCGAGATTAACTTTGACCATGTAAACCCACTTACACCCAACTACCTGTTTCCCAGGAAGGAGAGAAACAAGTTCTCATTTGTTATTGTGATCAAGATCCAGCATTTCCTCATTCACTGCAGAAGTCCAACCATCATGAGAAAGTGTCTCCCTCACGGCTTTTGGAACAGACACAGAGTCTAAGGAGGCCACAAAAGTCTGAGAAACAGGAGAAAGGTGGTCATGGCAAACAAAAGATAAGATAGGGTAGATACAAGAACGTTTACCTTTCCACAGGGCAATGGGAAGATCAAGAGACGGATCCGGAGACGAGAAAAGTGATAGTGGCTGCGAGTTAAGAGTCTCCAAAGGAAAGACCAGTAAATCCTGAACTGGCGGAGCTGAAGGTGGCTTTGGGGCACGAGGTCTACGGGAATAAACATGGGTAATAGGAGGGCAGGGGGTGTAGGTGGAGCATCGGATGGTGAGTGAGTACGATAAATCAAGAAATCACCTTCGGAGGCATATGACACAAAAGTCTCTGACTGGAAAATGGTAGTCCCAAAACAGTAGAAAGCCATACGATTAATAAGGAAACATGCAGTAGAGACTGCATCAGCCCAAAACAGTTTAGGGACTTTCATGTGAAATAAAAGAACATGAGCAACTTCCATCAAATGTTTATTTTTCGTTCAGCAACCTCATTCTGTTAAGGGGTGTACACACATGAAAACTGGTGTATAATACCACGTCATGCCATAAAAAAGTAAAAGAGGAGGAGAAAAATTCAGCGGCATTATCATGACGTAAAACTTTGATAATAATATTAAACTGATTTTGAACCTCAGAACAAAAATTAGAGAAAACAGAGAACACTTCTGAATGATTTTTTATTAAATATAACCAAGTTGCACGAGAATAATCATCAACAAAAATAACGAAATATCGAAAACCAGTTTTAGACAAGACTGGACAAGGACCCCAAACATCAAAATGAACATCAAAAAGGGACGCAGCCCGTTTATTGACTCTCAAAGGATAAGACAGACGACAATGTTTAGCAACCTGACAGGACTCACAACCTAACCTAGACACAGAACTGAGACTAAGACATAACTGTTTCAAACTTTGTAGAGAAAGATGACCTAAACGATAATGGAGATCCAAATGGGACAAGGTGCTAGGACAGACAACTGATCTGGGAACCGAAGGAGGCGTGCACTTCAAGACATACAAACCTTTTGACTCGCGGCCTCTACCAATAATCCGCCTCGTCCCAAGATCCTGAAAAACACAATGGTAAGGAAAAAATGCAATACTGCAGTTTAAGGCTTTGGTGATTTGCTAACAGACATTAAATTGAATGAAAATTTGGATAAGTATAACAAAGTGAATAAGGGTATGAAAGGTGTGAGGTAAGCAGTGCCACTACCAACAACAGGTGTGGTGGAGCCATCGGCTAAGGTAACACAAGGTAGATGAAATGCTAATGTTAGTGTGGTGTAAGGGCACTTTCAGTAATATAATGTGTTATGAAGGGTATTATTGTCTTTGTATTTTTATGTAACCCTACTCAGTATATATATGTATTTTACTGGCCGGCTCCTTATTGAGTTTTACGGCTGTTCCAACTCTGTCTTCATTCTCCTCTCCTCTTCCTTCTAACATTACATGGTATCAGAGCTAACCGTTGCTACCGATACTGACCCAGCCAACCCAGCTCCACATCTCCTTCTTCTTCGTCTCTTCTTCTCTCCATGAGAACTGCGCAGTAGTCGCAGTAAGCAATGCGACCAGCGGAGTGTCGCAGAACTGCTGTTGTGGTGTGCAAAGCCAGCGAAGTCAATGTCGAGAGTGACTGCTGCAGAAGTGTCGCAGGAAGAAATGCTTGAAGCCCAGAGGAGTGTCGACGTCAGAAATGCGACCAGAGGAGTGTCGCAGAACTGACGTTGTGGTGCGTGAAGCCGGTGAATTCAGTGTGGAGTGCGACTACTGCAGAAGTTGCACTTGGGAGGTGATTTCCGGCCATTTCTGGTATGTTTTTAGGCCTTTTTGAATATCTCCAGCCCCTTCTGGTTGTGCGTGGCTACTGCGCTGGTGATTCTTGACTCCATTGAGTAGCTTCGCACCTCTCTGTATCTCTTCTGGTATTTGAAGTGATCCATTCTGAATCTGTGGGTTGT
>JASKGM010000009.1:11121256-11150851 GCA_034509205.1 Ceratonia siliqua | reverse complement strand
AGTTCTGATTCTCTTAGCTGTAAATATCCCTAAAATAGATGAGCTTCATCATCTATATAAAGGGGGGCTTGTAATCTTCTTAATTAAGATAGTGGAATAACACTCTTTCTTCCACAAACAATAGACATCGTTGGCTGTTTCTGGACAAGTTTGTCGATGATCAGAGCTCTCACGCTTCCTTATGCTCCTACGCGAGGACGGTGAGCAACAAGTCCTAGTTGGCGCGTGGCGAGGTTTCTAGTAACGACAAAGACTCCAATGATATTGCCGACGTTATTTAAGGAGGTTATGGGACTTACTACTCAGATATCAGTATTGGAACACAAACTCTTTGAACACTCAGAAACGAAAAACTGGAAATGAAGGCTCAGCGTTTCAAAATGGAAATGACAGGCTCTGATACCACGTGGGAAAATGGTAAAATAGAATTGTATTACTTGTTATCATCTTACAACCAAAAGGGTATGTTATACACCCGGGAAACAATTACAAAATTACTGCTATACCCACTACTGCACTATTGCTATACAACCTATTTTCCACACAAACATGTAATGCTTTAAATGTTTTTCACACAAAAACGTTGGACAACTTGTTTTCCACACCTCTAACTTACCCTGTTCGCAATCATTTATGTGAAAGAGATATCTTGTGTGTTGGAAGTCTCACATAGCTTGAATAGGGTGATTAAGTGTTGTATTAAGTATATGACATCCCTCCCTTGACAAGCCAGTTTTTCAGGGGGAGTTAGGCCCAAGAAATTTCAACATAGTATCAGAGTTGAGGTTTGGTGCTACGCCAGGCATTGGTGGTGTCGATCCACTGTTGTGGGTGCACTTCCTCCATTTGTGAGGAGGAGTGTTGGAAGTCTCACATTGCTTGAATATGGTGGTTAAGGGTTACATATAAGTATGTGACATCCCTACATTAACAAGCCAATTTTTCAGGAGGAGTTAAGCCCAAGGCAATTTCAACATTGTGCCTTGGAGAACCTCGATATCATTGTGCGACACGGTTTCAATCCTTGAAGTCCTTGCAAAGTATTGGTCGTGTCCTTGATCTTGAACGTCATGGTTAAGTTTTTCTAGTCATGTTCCACTGTGCTCAATGTTTCAAGCCATTGCACTCCTAGGATCATTTGGCAAGCCGCCACTGGTAAGACATAGTAGTTAACTGTGACCTAAACCCCTTGAATGCTAATGGTTAACCTGTGACATTGCCCCATATAGTTAGGTATGAAATAAAGGCATTAAAAGCAGCCAGGGGAAGGGATTTTAGTGACAATTATGGAGACAAAAATCCAAAATAATAAAGCCCCAAATTCTCAGGGATTAGATGAGGATTATTAGCTGCTGTAGCGTTAATTATGGAAGGGAATTAGGAGGTCAATGAAGTTATTGCATGGGATTGCAGTCTGGGTTATCTTTTATGAAAGGAATCTGTTAAAAATCACAGCAAGTAGAACTCACCCTAAAAATTAGCTTGTAGGGGAGGGTGTCTGCCATGGCTTATAAACCCCATTATCACCCCTTTACCAGGCAATGTGGGATTCCTTGCGGACAATGGGATCCCAACAACCTTTCCTCTTTAGACAGTAACATCCATGGTGCTGGCTGCCCACTCGGGAAACCTTCGTTTAGGGAGCCTTAGCTCTGGCCTCTCTCCTACCCGGCGCTTTCCCCAGTCGCCCCTTTCTAGCCCGCCGCCACTGCATGCTTGGACCGAACTGTTATGATACTATTGTTAGAAACCACGGCAGGTAGAACTCACCCCAAAAGCTAGTTTGTAGGGGAGGGTGTCTGTCATGGCTTATACCGGGCTACGTGGGACTCCTTGTGGACAATGGGATCCCAACAATTAGAGAGGCCATAGCGAAGGCTTCTCGAATGAAGGCTTCCCCTAATGAAGGTTTCCTGAGTGGGAGCCAGCGTCTTGGACGTCGCTGTCTAATGAAGAAGGATTGTTGGGATCCCTTTGCCCATAAAAAGTCCCACATCGCATGGTAAAGGGGTGATAGTGGTGTTTATAAGCCATGACAGGCATCCTCCCCTACGAGTTAGCTTTTGGGGTGAGTTTTAACTGCCATAGTTTCTAACAGAATCCGTTAGTTTTTATAAGTTTCCTTGTTGGGTTTAATCCTGATTAGCTGGTTGTTTTGCTGATTTATTTCCCTGCCTTTATTTGAATTATTGCCTTTTATTGTAATGTTTATTTCCTTTTCCATTGTAAGACTATTTATAGTCAGCCATTTTATGAATAAAGGTATCCAGAAAATTATAAACTCAACTCAGTGTTGAATTTGGAGGTCCAAGCACCTTGAATTGCCTACCTAGAGGTTTTAGTATCCCTTGAAGTATCCATGAAAAAATAGGCACGTAACATCATCAGTACTACATAACAAACATACGAATTTAAGGCACAATAATCTCTTTTTGTCCTTTCATTTAAGACAAAGGGTTGGCTTACGCTTTACTTTAATGTTTTTACTTATGATATTTTTTGGTAATATAAATAGAATAAATTGCTTTTTATTTCGCCTTCTTTGTAGAGCATAAAGAACAAATAGAGAAGGCAGAGGAAAAGGAACGTTTACTGAAGGAAAAAGAAGAGAAGCAGAAAAAGGAGGCTGAGAAGAAAGCTAATGAAGAGAAATTTAAACTGGACGAAGAAGATACAGGGCACAGAAATGAAGCTTTGAAGCAATCTGATGGGGAAGACAATGATGTGGCAAGCAACCATGATAAAATTGGACTTCTAGATGATTCTCCTACAGATCAGGTTTGAGCGTGTTTATTTTTTTGGTGCAAAGACTTGACTGTACAATGAGAATGTGATATACCGCAGAACATATTTTTTTACTTTTGAACTCATTAATCTGGTATTTGGTGTGTCCGCAAGAGGATGTGCTATCTGTATATACTTATCCTTATCTTTCATAAACTTCTTAATTTCCCTGATTGGCTATATTATAGTGGAAAAAATTTGATACCATCATCAAGTTTCTTAATGTGACGGTTATTATCTCTAATTCTCTACATCTTAGTAAAAGGCAAATATTTATTAAAGATGTTGTGAAATCTTTATGTTTTTTCTGTACCTCCAAAGAACTATAGAAAAATTAGGAATTATCATTTTTCAACCATCCTATTGGGAAGCATATTGTTTCTTTCGTTCTACTTTCTTTCCACCTCATTAATTTACCAAATTTTCTTTCTATAGTCATAGTTTGCTAGCCCATTATGTGGTAAATGCTTTACTTGTTCTATTTTTACTTTCATCAAATCTTTGTTTAGGATGCAGTAGAGGACATGAAGTTGGCTAATGTACTTGATAATAATGATGGAGCCACTAATAGTCCTGGAAGTGAAGGATCCTTGGTTAATGGAATAAAAGAGGTGAATAAAAGCTGTGTGGATTGCAATTTTTCTTTTCTTCTGAATTTATACTAACTAAGGAGGCATCTCCTGGCATGCACATCAGATATGGAACTTGCTAAGCATTATATTGTATTTCCCTCTCAATGTAGAATACAAGGGAAGTTGAAGGAGAATCTGCTGTTAATTTTGAAACTGATATTAAGGATGGAAGGAAGGAGTCTTCCGATGAAGTCATCATTACAGTATCTTCTTACTCTAATAGTATCATTTAGAATTTACTCATATTTTGCATTTTTCTCATGATTACATATTTTAACTGATTTTTACTCCTTGATCACTTTCCTGATATGATTGGCTTTGTATACAGGCACTACTAGGCTTTGGCATTCTTATAGGTTATTATTTCATGACACTCAGAGACAAAATAGTAATGTTTTATGGCAACAGATTTTAACTGGAACATAAGCTAGAAAAAAAGTTGAATGGAATGCAGTGAATTGTCTGGGTACTTAGTTTGTTTTAGCTAGAACTGTTGCACTGGATCGTCTATGTAGTCATATGTTAGCCAATAGTTGGGATATCTGGGAGATTTCATCAAGGATATCAAAGTATTTCTGGTGTGGCAAATGACTTCACTGCCCTTGTTTTTACCGATTTTTATCTCATGTGAATGCTGTTTAAGATCTCAACCATCCATTTTCATTTTCAAATCTGCCATATAACAACCATGGATGGGCTTTAATGAAAACAAATCATTGAGATTTGAGCTTGGAACATGAGGGAACCCAAATCCTGTTTTTACACATTGGCTATTGTCAAGCTTTTTCTTTTTAGAAATTGATATTATTCTTGTTTAACTTACTGTGAGTATTTTGTGTATAACATTTGGGTTACTGGCTCTTAACTCTCTTTTTTTTTTTTTGCTTTCCTTTTTCCTTTTATGGTGTTGGCTCTGACTGTTTTTAATATATTTATTCTGCATAATTCATCAAATGGTGTTTTCAGAGATATGACGTTGCTTTAATGTGTTTATATATATTTAGTGCGTTTATCTGAATTCACTCCTGCTGCCTTCGTTTGTGTATATGGGTCTCCTACTGTGTTTAGCTACTTGAAAGCTATATATATTTTATGAATATAAGAAGCTATCTTTATTTCCTTCTAGTTGTATTAATGATCTTCTTTCTTTAAGACGAGGAGATAAAGAGTAACTGATTAGGTAATATCACCTTGAACAATTCTTTTAATTTGGAGTCAGCTAGGTTAATAATAAGTTGATGAACTCATTATAGAATTGTATGTCACAATATTGAGTATGTCACAATATTGCATTAATAAACTCTTAATCACTCCTTAATTCTAGCACTTATCAATCACAATAGTCAACAGTAACAAAGGTAGAATGTTTTTAGCATAGAAATTTGCCCACTCTTCTTATTGAAATAGCATCGTTTTCCTAGGTTCTTTCTGGACTTTTGCTCATATTTTGTTTTTTTTTTTTGGGTGGGGGGTTGTTCTTTATCTGATTTGCAGAGAAATTGGAGGGCTCTTTTGAACTAGTTTATCTTGTTTTCTTTTGTAGTTATTTTAGTTGTCATATGAGGATCTCATACTCTCTGCCCTTGTACTATTGTCTTCGATAAATAAGTTCTTCTGTCAATAAACAATTAGAGAAAAAAAGAACAACAGGTTCTATTGAGATACAGAAGAGCGGGATTAATGAAGTTGTTTTTTTTTTGGTTCATAAAGTCCACATTTTGAAGATCTGTTTCCTCTATTCAGGATTGAACATTGATTCCAATTATTTGTTAAGTAGCTCACTGGAATAGATGTAGATGAATTTTTATCAATAATATTTGGAGCCCCCATATAGATTATGATTTGAATCATAATATCACATTCCACAAGGCATTCTTTAAATTTATGACATCTTAGATATTGTCTCCATGTTGAATATTTGTGCACTAGAGTTTCTGATAAGGATTTCTGATTCAGCTGGTCACAGTATTTTTCAATAGTGTTTACCTCAATGAATTTATCCATTGATTCATAATATCATAACTCACTTTTTATTATTTTGCAATTTTAAGTTTTTGCCTTTTTGGCTTTTGCATGTGTGACAAAAGGAGTGAATAGAATGGAGAATTTTATGTGGGGTCATTTGGTTACATTGTGAAACTATTGTACTTTCTCTCATAGTGATCTAGGATGAAGCTATAAATTAAGGGGGAATATTCACTTTTGCTATTCTGGAATTCAGGTTGGAAAGTTCTATTTACACAATGTTATGGAAATATGAACCATGTTATAAAAGTTCATATGCATAAAAGTTCCATATACATCATGGCTTGCGCTGTAGAAGTCCTAGTTGTTGGTGTCATAGTAATTTGTAGTCAGTGACATTAGTAATGAAAATAATGAAGCAATCAGTCTTCAACATATTGTTAGGATTAACAAGTGTACCTTATATGATGTAGTCAATTTTTTTTTCAAAAAAAAAAAAACAAAGTGCTGCTGGGTGTTTTGCAAGTGAATTTTCACAGAATGGAGGTTGTGAATATGCAGCAGATAATTTTGTTCAGCACATTTAGGTTGATCTTGAGCTGATGTTTTTGCACTTAATTTCTATAAGCTTTTAGAAATTAAATATCCGTTCTTCTCCTCTCAGGAGATTCTGTTCTTTCTTATATGGGGTAAATTGCTTGAAGTCCCATATTATTTCTTTCCTTTTGAAAATTTTAATTCAGAAATATCTTAAACTTCGCATTTTTCTCCACTTGTCATGTTTGCTTGCTCTTAATTGAGTTCACAACTGTTCCTTTGTGCCATATCTGTAGGGAAGTGATGTACATGAAAATACAGAGGGATTGTCAAGGGAAGAGTTGGGCCAGCTTGTTGCTTCTCGTTGGACAGGAAAAAATCCTGGTAAGCAAAGTGCTGAAGCCGATGCAACAATAGATAAGGGTGATGAAGATAATGAAGATCTTCCAAAGGAGGCAAATCATGAGGAATATGAAGGCTATGTATCTGAAACTGATGATGACAGCCGCAAATATGACGATGAGGATGTTGAAGATGAAATTGATGAAGATTCTCAAGAGGAGGAGCATGATGACCTTAGTTCCTCCTACAAATCTGACTCTGATACTGCAGTGGACTTGTCAGGTTTGTAACAGCTATTAATTCAAATTTGTTACCTAAATATTGTGTTATAGCTGAACTTGTAATAAGATAATTTGAATGAATTCCAGATGACGTCACAACAAATAATCCTTCTTGGTTAGAGAAAATACAGAAAACTGTACATAACATTTTCCAGGCTGTTAATTTTTTCCAGACTCCAGTGAACCTGTCAGGTACATATCAATGTTTTATTACCCATTAATCCATTATACATAGATATAAATATATATAGATTATGCAATTGTCTTTGGTTCTTTAGATGCTGCTCATGTACGCAAGGAGTATGATGAGTCAAGTACCAAATTGTCTAAATTACAGTCAAGAATATCAAGTTTGAAGCAAAAGCTAAAACATGATTTTGGTTAGTATGATGTTAATAACATTTGTCATTATTGTAGCTTTTGAATTAGAGAGTAATAACTTATGGAATTGGAGTGAAAAAAGTGAAGTTGACTATTACAGGTCCAGAGAAGGAGTTCTATTCATTCTATGATCGTTGTTTTGAGAGCAAGGAGAACAAGTTACATTCTTTGTCCTCTACTGCTTTATTTTCTGTTTATATTGTATCTGGCAATTTTTTGTACCTGCAGTTATGATAGTTCCAATTTTTCTCACTTTTGGGTGATGAAAATTTTGGTTCAGGTACACTTATAAAGTCTGCCCCTACAAACAGGCTTCTCAGGAGGAGGGCTATAGCACCACACGTTTGGGGTAGGTTTTGGTTACACCCTGTTGCTTAATAAGCCTTGCAGATTCCTTCATTTTTGCACTACAGCTGTCAAAATAAGTAGATCGTTGAGGGGCTATTTTAAATTTTGTATAGCTCGTCTTTGAACTCTTCCATATGGGTTGGAAGGTAACTAGTTTATATGACCATAAGAATTGGTCATTTTTGCTAAACTGTTCCCCTTATTAATAGTTTTATTATAATGTCTAACATGACCTCTCACACAAATAGCCTTTTGGGCTTGAAGTGCACAAAGCACAAGCCAACCTTACATTATGCTGAAATTTAATTTAATTAGGAGAATGGGAGGCAACAAGGATTAAACTCTTGACCACTTGGTGAAAGAGGCTTTCATACCATGTCAAGGACCATTTTATCCCAAAAGCTTAGGCCGTTAAGTGGAGGCTCATAAATAGTTTTATTATAATATCTAATTGAATGAAATCATTAAATGGCAAATACCATAGTTGTTGAACTTGAAACTGTACTGTTCATTGTTCAAATTGTACAATCTGTAACTATAATAATAATAATACTGGGTCGAACAGACAGATCCATTGTGACCCAGCATAACTTTGTTGTAAAAAACTCACTATGAGGCATCATGGTCTCCCTTACTCACCATTAGGTGAATTGAATTTGATTTTTCTGATCCAATTTGATACAAGGGATTATGAACGCAGAGCTTTCTTCACCTTTCTGAGGAAAGTAACTCGTTTATGTTATTTTGCTTTAATCCCATTTTTATCCATAAAATTTAATTTTTTTATCACTGACAAATTATGACCCGCCACTGAGCTAATTATATGAAGCCAAACCCCAAGTCCCAACCCATAGTCTGCTTCATTGTTGTAAGGAAAAAGAAGTAATTTTATTATAACATCAAGTGTAAACTATAATAATGTTAATATCAAAACTACTATTGCTGTTGTATCTTTTGTATCAACTAGTATTGTTGTATTTAGGTACATGCATTTAATAATATGTATCTATATTTAAGACTAATATATGAAACCTGAAAATAGATTTGTTGATGCATATATTGATATATTTTATTTATATTAAAATGAATTAAAGTTTCAGGTAAGAAGTGAAATTATCTGAAACTAATATCAAATTTAGATATATTCTATTGTTTTAAGATATTTATCAATTTGTTACCACATCTTACATTACATTCTTGATTTGGAATTAGTTTGTCTAATTCATGATCCTTATCACAATTTCGACACCCATGGTGAAGACAAATATAACTGATTTGTCTTTTTTAACAGGCAATGGGACAAGTTTGAGGACTCGTACAAAGTAATGGTTTTTTCTAATGGTGATAAATGCTGGAATGGGCCTGATAGGAGTTTGAAGGTATTTGCTTGTGTTATAATGTTTTGCTGTTGTTGCTTACAATTTTAATAAGAATCCTTTTTGTCTCTGTTCATTTTGACAAATCATAACACTTTATTCGATGGCGGGGCAACTGCAGGTTCAGCCTCTCATACCCCTGTCTGAAGAAAATAAAAAGAACAAACATGTGAATAAGAACTTGAAAGTTTCAGATTTTCGGACCCCTTTGTGATTAATGGTTGTGGTTTAAACAGGTCAGGCTAAAATGCGGGTTGAAATATGAGATAACTGATGTAGATGAACCAAGTCGATGCGAGTATGGATTTTTTTTTCACTGCTCTCCCCCCCCCCCCCTCTCCAAAATCCGTTCTTCCTCTATTTTTCATACTTTATGATGCTTTCTCTTTATTGTTGGCTTATCATGGGCGTTGTGCCAGGTATGTAGCTTTATTATCTACCCCAGCCCTTTGCCAAGAGGAAAAGCTTAAGGTACTTACTTGATAGCATGATAAGTTGATAACTAACTCTGTCCTTACCTCTTGGTTTCTTCTTGTTTAAATATCTGATATTCTTGATTTAATGCGAAATGTTTTAGGAGCTACAACACAAGCTAGACTTGATGAATAAAGAACAACCACAAAGCCATGATGAGCTGTGAGCAATAGGAATTGATTTAATCAGGTAAGTTTACTGGTCAATGTGATTTCTCGTTCTCGAGACTGATGTCCTGATATGATCAAGTAGTTTGAAGAGCTTCAAGAGACTGAAGAAGGGGTGTCTTAGTAGTAGTATGCTACAGCTCACCCAAACCGATTGTCTCAACTGAACCTGTTTTTGGCGATATTTTTACATTTAACTGCTTTTATTTTGTTTCAATTTCAACGAAAAGGCTGCGATGAAATTCATACAATATCATCTGTTGTATTTAGATGAATCTTGTGTTAGATTTGACATCAATGAATGTTAGTTTAATGTGATGAAGATTTTTGTTATATGAGGAAGGGCGAGCGCTAGAGGAATGCTTCCCGTTAATATTAAAATATAATTTAGCGTACTCAACACAATGGGCCATGGGGATTTTTTAAAATGATATTTGTGCACCATATACAAATTATACTATTATACACCATCACTAACACTGGGGACGGGTGGTAACTTCTCAAAAATAAAAAAAAATTCACTTTTTCTTTTTCTCTTCTCATTTTCTTCTCTGAAAAGCCGAGCCCAATCGGAGACTGAAATTTGGATTTATTAATTCATGAAGAAGACGACCAACTGGGATATTCTCTGCTATTGTTGGTGAGTGAATAGCTATTTGAGTGGATTGAGTATTGTGCTTGACTTTGTCTATCAAAAGTAAAAGAACCAACCTTCAAACGGCCAAGCCCATTTCGCCGCCCTATTCGGATCCTTGGGGTTCAATTGAGCAAGCGAAATGATATTGGGTTATTGGTTTTTGATTGTAGCAAACTATTTCAAGCCTTTCGGTGAAGAAAATGGGGAGAGAAGAGAAGGGAAAGGATAAAGTGAAATTTTTTTTTTCTTTTTTATAGAAGTTGTTGTGTGTTACAATTTTAGTGGTAATATATGATGGTCTAATTTTTTTATGGTATATAAGTATTATTTCTAGGAATTTTTATAATAATAATGATATTTATATATTATTTTTTCTTATATTATTAGTACACTTTATTTTTAATCATTAATATATTATAAAATAATAATAATGGTAGGTAATAAATAATAATAAAATAATATATATGATATGTGGTATAAGGATAATGTAAGAAAAAGTAACGTGTGAGTATCATTATTTTTTTTATAATTTGAAAGAGTAATGACTTTCATATATTATTTTTTCTTATATTATTCTTACAATTTCTTCTCACATATATTATTTTATTATTATTAATTATCTACTATTATCATGAATATTTTATAATATATCAATAATTACAATAAAGTGTAAAAAATGTATAGAAAAAAGTAATATATGAGTGCCATTACTCAATTTGAAATTATTCAAAATTTTTGAGTAATCTTGATACACTTCACTTAGGATCACAATTGTGGCGAACCATTTGATGTAATTAAGGATGTATCTAAATTCAAGTGATTTTATATATATTTTTATTTAAATTCAAATGTACTCATCTTAATAGATTATACACAATTTGTGAATGAAATTAATGTAAATAACATTAGTATTCAAACTAATAATGCATACAATGATATAACTGAAAGTAGTATAAAAATTAGTATTCTGAAAACCGAACCGATCTGGCCAGTTGAATCAGTAACTGGCTATCAGATCTATCTGAATAACCCCTAAAACCTGGGGAGCAAAAAATCGGTGACCTGGTATTGAACCAGTAAAAACCCGGTGAACCGGGCGAGTCACCGGTTCCATCGGTTTTTGAATTTTTTTCTGATAATTTGTGTTGCAGATATTCGAATAAGATGAAGAAGAAGAAGAAAAAGAAAAGAAGTATCAAAATTATGATTAAACATATTAAGAACAACAAAACCAACTAAAAATAATTAATATCAATGTTCAATCTTCAGAACCTAGCTCAAATATACATAAAAATAAAATATATTTTTTTTTGAACTATGCAGATTGTAGAACACTAAAGTAGATAATTATAGATTTATTTTAATTGTGATAAAATTATTTAATGTATTTTAAATATATTAGTATTTATTAGTTGATTATTTTTATTTTTATTTATTTTAATTATTCTACATATAATATATTCTATAATATATATAATATATAATTAAAATATATATTTTTTAATTCACAATGGTTCGAATCCTATTCGACTCCAGTTAAACCAGTAACCCGTGACCTCCACCGATTCAATAACCGGTTTAGTTTTCTGAACATTGATAAAAACATAAAATACAAGTGGAGCATGTCTTTGAATAATTGACTACTTATCACAAGATGTGAATTTCTTCATGATTTTTATGAGAACTTATTTTCTACCCAAAAAAAGAAATCGTAAACTAAGGTAAATGGAACGAGTAAATGAGGCGGAGAGATCCACGCCCCTTAAGCATAACTAGTAACCCCCATTAGGTGAATCCATATTCCAAAGTTTCCTTCCAATTATCTATAGCCTTCTGAGAAATCTATATTGGGGATACGTTTTCATTTTGGCACTTCCAAATCCCCCCATCTTGTGGCTGGATTTTGACTGAGTTAACGTATGATAGAGGTCCGCCAACATTCATGCATGGATCTTGTGAAGTTTAAGATGCAATAAAAATTTAAAGTTTGAACACATTTTTTTTACCTGTAATGCTACTATTGCCATCAAGTCTAACAATCACCTTATCACTATTGCTGACTTCTATTCTCGCATCACCCGTTATCATCCTATACATAAAAGTTCTGATGTAATTTAAACCAAAAAAACCTTTACATAATTTTCTTAATAAAACAAATAACAAAATATTTTAAAAATTAAATTCAAATACTAAAAGTATAAATAAAAATAAAGCTGGCTCGGTGGTAAGTGCGAACAGTCCACCAGACCAAACAATTACGGGTAAGGCCCCCGATCCCACATAGTAGAGAAGAAAAAGTATCAGCGCGTCTATATGCATACCGGGAGAACAGAGACGACGCGGGCCACCGGAGAGATAAAAGGGGAGATTTGGAGACTTTCTAAAGCCGAAACGTGAAAATTTTTCTTTGTGCAAAATGAACAACTAAGATTGAGGACAATCGTAGAATCAACAACCAAGGTAAGACCAAGTTCTTACTATGTTTGGTGTGCTTTGCTTATCACAGGTTTTGAACCTATTCCTTTGATTCATTCTTTGTTTCAATTGTTTTTCCGAAAATCTTTTCAATTTTCCTTCTTTCTGGCCGCTAATTTCATCCGTCTCCGCCGTTCGAATAATCTTCTATGCGTCAATATGTACGTTTTGGACCCTGATAATGATTCCACTTTGGCAAAAGAATTTGCAATTTCTCGCTACTAAGTATATCATAGCTCTCTTGCACTCAAGTCATACATTTGTCCATGTGTGTTAGATGATACAACATGCAATCAATTCTTGCCAATCTATCTGGTGAAGAATTCTAAATTTTTATTTTATGGGAGGGGATAAGGAGGAGTAGGGATGGAGTTTTATATGCTGTCTGTTATTTTGGGAATTACAAAAAAATGGAAAATTATTGAATGAAAACAATAATTCAGTTTTTTATTTACGTTTACATTGAAGGGTCAGTTAAATACATTTAGATTTAGGCTTAGTATTATTGTTATTAATATTATTGGTAGAAAATAGTTTCTTACCAAACCTTTCAAATTAAAAATATTATCTCCGAAAATGACACATCATCTTATAATTTTCTAACATTTGTTTTGTGCTGGATAATGACTTGTAAAAGGGAAGTCATTTTCCTCTTCTTGAAGGGTTGTCTTTCAGTTACTAGCAAGTAGCAAATAATTTTTGTGATGGATGAACCAAACACAGAAAATAACATTTTCTGCACCAAATATCATAAATTACGGACGATATTTACTAGCAAGTTATTTCTCTCAAAACAAACATAGCCTTAAGTCGTAATCACTTCAATTAGAACCCATAACATCAAGTTCACCTCAATCGAAAGACTGAGTCTGGTTCCATGTGAGCTATCAACTCATTGGCACACAATTTTAGTATTTGTTTGAAATGACCGGATATGATATGCCTAATTTTTGTTCTGTTTGATTTTTGTTTCAGATGGAAGAAGTTTGTCTAAATAGTGAGCCAGTTTTTGATGAAAGTGACGAGTTTGATGTTGAGGGGAACTCTTCTATAGCAGAGCATGATCTTGAATCTTCGGACTCAAGATTGAAGAACCCTCCCCCACCTACTGTGGGTTTGGAGTTTGATTCTTTTGATGAAGCTTACAACTTTTACAATATTTATGCAAAAGAACAAGGTTTTGGCATAAGAGTGAGCAACTCATGGTTTAGATCCAAGAGAAAAGAGCGTTATAGAGCAAAACTTAGCTGCAGTAGTGCTGGTTTCAAGAAAAAGAGTGAAGCCAATAATCCAAGACCAGAAACAAGAACTGGTTGTCCAGCAATGATAGTCATTAGGATGGTGGATTCCAAAAGATGGAGGATAGTGGAAGTTGAGCTTCAGCACAACCATCAAGTGAGTCCGCAGATCAAACGGTTCTATAAGTCACATAAGAAAATGATCCTTGCAGCCAGAAAAGCCCAACCACCACTAGATCCTATTACAGAAGTACATACCATTAAGTTGTATCGAACAGCTGCCATGGATGCTGGTAACAATGGATATTCAAATTTAGTTGAAGGAGAGGATATCAGTTTTGATAATTTAAAATATTTGGAACTTAAAGAAGGGGATGCCCATGCTATTTATAATTATTTTTGCCGAATGAAATTGACCAATCCAAATTTCTTTTACATATTTGATATTGATGATGATGGGCACCTAAGAAATGTGTTTTGGGCTGATGCTAGGTCGAGGGTGTCTTCTGGTTACTTTAATGACACTGTTACTGTAGATACAACTTGTTTGGCAAACAAATATGAGATCCCTCTGATATCATTTGTTGGTGTAAACCACCACGGACAATCTGTGCTATTGGGCTGTGGTTTCCTTGGCTATGAAACGGTGGATTATTTTGTTTGGATATTCAATGCATGGCTTAAATGTATGCTTGGTTGCCCACCACATGTTGTTATTACAGACCAATGCAAGCCCTTGCAAACTGCAGTTGCTCAGGTTTTTCCTCATGCTCGTCATTGTTATTCTTTGCAGTATATCATGCAGAGAGTTCCAGAAAAATTGGGAGGATTGAAGGGATATGAAGCAATCAAAAGACAATTAAACAAAGCAGTTTATGAGTCCTTGAAGATAGTTGACTTTGAAACTTCTTGGGCTGATATGATCAAACAGCATGGACTGGGAGATAACAAATGGCTTCAGACATTGTATAATGATAGGCATCTGTGGGTTCCGGTTTATCTAAAAGACACTTTTTTTGCAGGAATGATCCCAACAAAAGAAAATGAGGGCCTGACTGCATTTTTTGATGGATATGTACATAAACATACATCCTTTAAGGAATTTGTTGACAAATATGACCTAGCTCTACACAGGAAGCACTTGAAAGAAGCCATGGCAGAGTTTGAGTCAAGGAAATTGAGCTTTGAATTGAATACAAGATGTAATTTTGAGCTGCAGCTCTCAAAGTTGTATACAAAAGAGATCTTTAAAAAGTTCCAGTCTGAGGTTGAGGGTATGTACTCTTGCTTCAACACAAGACAGGTAAATGTTAATGGATCTATAATAACATACATAGTCAAAGAACGAGTTGAAGTTGGGGGAAGTGAGAAAGAAGTAAAAAAATTTGAAGTTTTGTATGAGACAACTGAACTGGATATTCGGTGTATTTGCAGTTTGTTCAATTACAAAGGTTATCTATGTAGGCATGCATTGAACGTTCTCAATTATAATGGTGTGGAGGAAATCCCATCACGGTACATCCTGCAACGTTGGAAGAGAGATTTCAAACAATGTTTTATTCAAAGCCATGTCTCTGGCAATGTTGATACATACAACCCTGTTTACTGGTATAAACATCTTTTTAACAATGCTCTTCCAGTACTAGAAGAAGGGACACAGTCACAGGAGCATTATATGATTGCTTTACAAGAACTGGAAGAGTTGCTAAACAAGTTTGATCTAGTGGAGAATAACTTATTGTAACAATTTATGTAAGGTCCACAATTTAGTTATGCTGCTTCTGCTTGACTGTATCTACTCCTCCCTTCCTCTCTCTCTCTCTCTCTCTCTCTCTCTCTCTCTCTCTCTCTCTCTCTCTCTATATATATATATATATATATATATATATATATCTTGTATCTTGTATTTAGATGTTCCAGCATGTCATATGGAGGATCCCTTCAGATTTTTCATGCAACAGGTTGATGTATAATTTTAAATGCCGGTGCCAATCAGTGGTATTGTTTCATTATTTCATACTTAGTTCATCATGTTATATATGGCACAATTTTTAATTTTTCCCTCAATGTTGTTACAAATACAGGAGAATATTCCAGCTATTTGCCTTTCCTGATTTTAGTTATACTGGGTATATGATAACCAACAACCTTATTTCTTTCATTATTATGCGTTTGTGCTCGTAATTTAATTCCTAGCTGTGAAATTTTCTTGTGATCATGGATTGTAATTTTGTTTCAGTTTCTGATAGACTCATACCCTACATTACAATTTCATTTTTTTCAATGAATTGTTTATATATTTTGTGATGTTATGTTTTAAACCAAATCAGCAATTCAAGCTCTTAGGCAGTTTGTGTTTTGGCAAATCAGAGCAGGTTGTGTAGGCTTGGCTTGGTAAAGTTTCAGTTCTATCCTTTTGGGTCATAGTAGGCGGGATGTTTCATTTTAGAGAATATTGCAAAGATTTGGAGTGACGGCCTGGGATTAACTAGAATATTAGTGGAGAAAACGGCAACATGAGGAACGAACAACCCTGTGCTTCAGGAAGCAATCATGCAAGCAATATGATCTATGATTTTGTGATTCTCTGGACTGAACATCTTATATATTAATATATAGGTCGAAAGTTGCAGTAGATGAGAATTACCAAGGCTTCCTCTTTCTCCATGAAGCATTAAACAATAATTTTATCTCATTTTATTCCTGAAATTACCTACCGGACTTTTCACCCATGAAAAGAGCGTAAACATTGTGCTATTTAAAAGATGAGTTTATTTATTCAGAATCCAAAGTGTTTTATTGGTGTTGTTTCAAAAAAAGGTAACTAATATATATAATTCTAGAACTTCTAATACATGATAAAAAGAAACTTTTAACACTTGAAATAAAATCCCAAGTATTCCAAATTTGGACCTCAGAGAGAGCAAGATAGTCGGCACTTGGTGTTTTCAAGCACCTTGTCACCATTATAGCAAGATAGTCGGCATCGACGTCAAATGGCGTCTAAATTCTAGCCGTGGATTTCAAAACCCAATTGCCATTATTCAGCTCTGCATCAAGAAAACTTGCCTCATATTGCAACTCTTCCAAGCTTCCTTTGTTCTTATGTCTCTGTACAGAGCACTTAGTGTTTTCACAACATTGATAACCTAAATATAACTTTCACAGGGGTGGGAATCTCCCAAGATGCAGAGAAGCTCGAGGAAGATTATGGGTTGGAGATAGCAAATTTTGAAGAGATTCTGTAACAATCCCATAGTCTTCTTGCCTGAGGGATCAACCCTTCTGAACCAACTTCATCGCCAATGTAATAAACCGCCATAATTAAGAGCCTAACCATGTTATCCGTCCACTTGATTCTCTGCCACGGTGATATTTTCCTTTTGGGATATCCGAAGCTTTCATTTGCTGCAAACCCATGCTTGTCTTCATCTCTGAGGGCCGTTTGTTGCTTGGTCTTGGTCCAATAGGAGTACCCATGTTTGATGGATTGCTCGACTTCACCTATTTCAAGCTACCACCTTGCCACGTCACCAGTGACGTGTCATCCTTAGTGCCACATGTACTGCCATATCAACAATTTCGTAAGTTTGTTTAACGGTGTTCGTTATTGGAACTAACTTAATCTATTTTTGAAACACAAGGGACCAAAATGAAATAAATTAAACGTAAATGACAAAATTGAAATATAGTGCAAACGTAAGGAATCAAAAGTAAACTTTTGCCAGTAAAATATGCAAATAGTTGATTATTTTGCCTGGTGAGGTAGCGGCAGCGACAACATTCTCTGGAAACCGACATTAACAACTTCCTTTTCTTGGAATAAGATACCATATACGTAAGAAGTAGTGGAGAACTTGTGCATTGCACGACTATACCAATTGATAATAGAAGTTAACATAAAGAAAACAAAATAGTAAAATAGTAATTAATTATAATTTTTTTCATAATCTTTTATATATGCAAATAACTTCAAAGTTTTAACCAAAAAATTATACAACTTAATGAATGCTGGGGTGGTACATCATATAAGTGAACAGTACAATTATAATGTGAACTCTCATGTAGAGAACTTGAATTAATCTTAGTATTCACATGCACTCTGTATTAGTTATTTTTATTTTTAGATAAAACTCTTTAAAAGCAGTTCCTATATTTCATTATCATTAAAACCCAAAATATGTAATAAGCCTATGTGCAAAAGTATGAAGTTATTACTTATTATGCATCTTAATGACCAATTCATTTTTTTTTAAATTATTAATATTAAAACAATCTATAATAACATAAACAAACATAATTATATTGCTGTATTACAATTATTAAGTAATTTGTATAATATGAATAACAAAGATAAGAGTCAACTTTTTAGTCTTGTAATATTATTTTTATAGAATTAAAATCGGTGGAATCACTATAACCAGTGGCAGACCCATGTACTCTTGGGTGGGGGCAGTTGCCCCCACAATTATTTATTTATTTATTACTATATATAAGAAAATAAAATTGCCCCTTAAGAAAAAAAGATTTAATCCTACCCCATTGCATCCCCAACTCCACTGCAGTCCAATAACATTTAGTCCAGTAGGTAGTAAGTCCACTGGCCCATTTATTTCACCTTCAGTCTATTAGCATGGTTCCCACTTCCCCCTGCCCCACAAATCACAATCCCTACTTACTCTGTTACGTGATTTAGTTATATTTAATTAATGGGTATGACTATACTATAGTCTACCGTCCCATAGCATACTTCTTTTACCTCTCACCTCTCTTTCTTTTGTAGCATACTTCTTTTACCTCTCACCCCTCTTTCTTTTTCTTTTTTTTTAACTTTTTTGTATTACTTAATTATTTTCTGTCATATTTTTATAGAAAATTTTTAAAATGTTTTGAATTTTTTAAAATTTTTTATACTTATTAAACTGTTTATTCAACATTTTTTTAAAATTTACTTTTTTATAAGTAAAAAATTTCAAAAAAAAATGACATAAAAAATAATTAATTAATAAAAAATAAAAAAAACAATAAAATGAGGAGTAGGAGGTAAAAAAAGTATGTTACCGCCCCAAAATGGGGGGTAACATAGTAATACCTTTAATTAATTTGTGATTATATGATTTATTTTTAATGTGTTAGAAATGGAGAAATACTTTAAAAGAAAATCAACATCAGCTAAGTTCAAGAACTTATTAAAGTAAAAAATTCACCAATACTATTAAAGCCATCCATAAAAAAATAATTTTTAGAAGTTGATTTGAAAAATCTTCCAGCTGATCTAGAAGAGAGGAAAAAAATATCATATTATCATCCTAATGATTGGGATGAAATTCGAAGAGCTTATTTCCAAAAAAGTTCTTGTCAACCAAGATAATAGGATTTTCCACAACGACATATATGCATATCTTTTCGTAAGTTTAACCTTGATTGATATATTACATTTGACAATTGATTAGAATATATTGCATCAAAATATGTTAGGGTTGTCAAACAGACTAACCCGCCCCAGTCCTTCAAAATTAGGTGGGTTAGCACTTAAAGTAACTAATATATAATAAATATTATTTTTAATGTTAACTGACACAAGGACATGTATAACCTAATGGTAAAGCTTTTAGACAATGGTTATGGGGAGTTGGGCTCGAATTCCACACAACCACAGCTTGCCTTTTATGAATTATTTAGGTTGCTGCCTCAGTCATGCCTCATGTGTGCTGGAGTGCTAGTTCTTGATGCTGAGTTGGCTATATGGAGTCATGGAGTGGAGAGGGAAAAAAAAATGAAATAAGAGAGGAACCTATAAAAAAAAGAAAAAAGAACGAGCCAGCCCACCTTCAACCTACACCCAGTTTGCCAAAATGGCAAGTTGGCCAATCATCAACCTATCCTGTCATTTTAAACGGGCTAGGCAAGCCAACTCGGTGAGCCCAACCCATTTTGATAGCTTTAAAAGATGATGTACTTTGTTTATGTTGTTATCTCATGAGATTATATATTTTGTATAAGTAACATTGAGTGTAATTGAGAATTTGGTAAGCATGAAAATTACTTTTGTAATCTCTCTTTTTTTCTTAATAGTTTTTTTTTTAATTTAAAAAAAAATTGCCTCCACTACTCAAATTTTTTGAATTTGCCACTAACCATAACGTGGCATAATTCATGTTTGAAGAATCCTAACTTTGATTCTCCAATATAATCTAAGAGGACTTATATTAGATATATATCATCAATCCGTGAGGCAATTTTTCATAAATCACCTCTAATTATGATAGATGAATGGTCAAAGCTTTGAGAATGAGAGAGAAGCGATAATTGAGAGGAAAGAATTTGAAAATTAAAAAAGAAAGGAAATAAAATACCCTTGAACCCTAAGTAATAAATCCCCAAATATAAAAAATTTGTTTGTCTATTTCAAAAATGATTGTTATATCCCACTTTTTTAAAAGAAAAATAAAGATAAAATGGCTACTTGGTGGGCAAACAATCACCCAATTGAATACCTCAACTATCCAAAAAATACCACATCGAGAAAGAAGTTAGGGTCAGAAGCAAAAATAATTTCATATCAAAACATAAAGAAAGGAAGCAAAATCAAAGACAAATCCATGTTACCAAAATTACACAAATATGTTAGAGAAACGTCCACAAATTTGACACATAGGAATAAAACAATATTCACAAAGCAAATTAGAAATAGACCCGCTAAAAATAAATAATTGATTCACCATAGATGAATGCTTGAGTGCGAGAGTGGCCACAGAAGCACCATAATAAAAAAAGGACAAAAATAATAAAGATGAAGAGTCACAAAATTGTATTATATAAATAAAGTAATACAATGATATAATGGTCTTTGATATCTAATTAATATTTCATAATTTAATTGGTAATTCATAACTTTTATTTTACTAACTTAATTAATTTTTTTTAAAAAGGCTTTAGGTAATTTATTATTTATTACATATATGTAATCATCACAAAATCAAACTTTATTGCATATATGTTTCAATTATTGATTTGTATTAAATTTGACTTATTATTTCAATAACTGAATAATAATAAAAGATATTATCAAATATAGAACATGAAAAATAAAAATTAAAGAAGGAATTAAAAACAATAATTAAAAAGAAAATCATAATAAAATATATTATTAAAAATAGAGCAAGAGAATTATTAAAATTAAAATTAAAATTTTATATAATAGATTACATGAGAGATTACTAAAAAATAGAGCAAGAGGATTATTAAAATTAAAATTAAAATTTTTTATAATAGATTACCAAAGAGATTACTAAAAAATAGAGCAAGAATGAACCTATATAAAAAATTTAAATTGTTATTATTGAGAAAAAGAGACAATAAATAATTAAAATATAAAAATATAAAAAGAATAAAATGAGTAAAATTATAAAAGTCAGTTCATTTGAGTGTCACTCCTCTCGAAGGACGTATTACTTTAAAATTAAGGATAGATATATAGATATATTAAATTTCTCAGCCCCCTGCCAGCTGTAATTGAATATTCGATTCAATATATTCTCATATTCTCATTCCCATTTCGTTGCGAAACTGTTTTGTTTTACTTTTGTGGCAAAATGTGAAAATTGATGATGACTTTTTTTTTTGACCTTTTCTTAAATCTTTCGACACATTTATAATCCCCAACAAAACCCATATACCTTTATTGTAAATTGTAATCTAAGCCCACAGAGTTTAAGTAGGTAAATGGTGGGACTGTGGGAGGGAGGGCCAAGCCAACAGTTCGCCACAAACCTACGGCCCTCCCCCTCAAACCGACAACAATCTTTAAATTCTCTACAATTTTGTAAAAACTACTCTTTCTCTTCGGTTACCAAAAATATTTTAACTCGATAGTCATATATTTGCACAATTTTATTTTAAAAATAATCATTTAAATATTTTTAAGTTATATTTTAAAAAGAATATATTTTGTAAATTTTTTTTTCTTTCGTTGGTCAATCACTTAATAGTCATGAAAATATTTAAAACGAAAACGAAAGAACAGTAAAAATCACAATATTTTAAAATAAATTATAGGGCTTTACGCGTGCGAGGCATCCAAGACCCTTCCTTTCTGTCTTCCTTTTTCTTGTGTGTGTGTGAATATATCTAGAATATAGTCCAATCAACTTGCTGAGCTCTTTTATTATCAAGCAACAACTGCTTTTGTTATAGGTTTGACATTCAATCAAATCTCTCCTCTCCTCGCCCCCGGCATATTCAGCATCTTCTTCGTCGACGATCTAAGATGGCTCTCTACGAAAACGGAGAGGTCGTGATAGAGAAGAAGCCCAATACAAAGATCGTTTGCACTCTTGGACCGGCATCCAGGTCCGTGCCCATGATCGAAAAGCTTCTGCGCGCAGGCATGAACGTCGCTCGCTTCAACTTCTCTCATGGATCTCATGATTATCACCAGGAAACCCTCGATAACCTTAGGACCGCTATGGAAAACACCGGTATTCTCTGCGCCGTTATGCTCGATACCAAGGTCTTTCGTCCCCCTTTTAGTACTTGTTTAACATCCTTATCTATTTTCCCTTTCTCTGATTTATTGTTTGTAATATATTCTGATCACTGCTGCGTTCTATGATTTGTTTGTCTTCATTCTTCGGTTTCACCCAGTTGTGCCAAATCTCTACAGTCTAACTTGTATGGCAGTTGTACTTTATATCTGATATCCATTCCACACTTGATAAGGGCTTTGTATATGAATTTCCTGTAATTTCAATTCAACATATGTTGCATTCATTCTATCCGTTCGGATCATTCTATTTTATCAATCAACTTATTTCTTTTTCTGATCAAAGAGAGTGCCAAGCATCTCTCTACTTTTTTGTCTCTTTTTTTTTTCTTCAAGAGTTTTCGAATCTACTAATGTTTCTCTGTGGCATTTAATTATGCTTCCCATTTTGTATGTTTCATTATTTGGAAGTTTGCAGTTTCCAAAGGCTAAATTCTTTCTTTTCTTTTTTAGTACTTGTCTTCAAGTAATAGGAACATGCTATGCCAATTGCGGCTGAAGTTTCTAAGGAGATGTGTAGATACACGTGTCCAGAATTTTGCGATATAAAGGCAAAATCGTCAGTCTGTTTGAGCTGTCTTATTTATCTTATGTTTTCTGCATGCCAGTTTTGGTGTACATTTTAGGCATTCCTCTTTATCAGGACTTGCTGTCAAACAAATTTTATGCCGTTCCTTATCTTTCATTTTATCTGCAATGTTGTAGGGCCCAGAGATTCGAACTGGATTTCTGAAGGATGGTAAACCAGTTCAACTGAAACAAGGTCACGAAATAACCATATCAACTGACTATAGCATAAAGGGAGATACGAATATGATCTGTATGAGCTACAAAAAGTTGGCTGAAGATGTGAAGCCTGGTAGTGTGATACTATGCTCAGATGGAACTATCTCATTTACAGTCTTATCATGTGACAAAACTTTGGGTTTAGTTAGATGCCGCTGCGAGAACTCTGCAGTTCTTGGCGAGAGAAAGAATGTTAATCTTCCTGGAGTGATTGTGGATCTCCCAACATTGACAGAGAAAGATAAGGAAGATATCTTGGCCTGGGGAGTTCCCAACAAAATTGACATGATTGCTCTTTCTTTTGTTCGAAAAGGTTCAGACCTGTTGGAAGTTCGGAAACTGCTGGGAAAGCATGCTAAGAACATTCTTCTCATGTCGAAGGTATGTTCTTTCTTCATGGAAAAGCTAAAATGATTCTAGATCTGGTAAAAATTATGGGGAGGAGGTGCTGGATTCATCATATTCTGTACCAGTAATGAAATTCACCTTCTCCCCCCTTCCACTTTGTGCTCTTTAACACGAGTTTGGAGACTGTTCATTTACTGGAGCATAGAACTGCCTAATTTAGTCATACTAATGTATGTTATTGGATATCATCTAGAAATTAGGAATGTTCTCTAAAGAAACTATCTTGAATAATTACTGAATTTTGCTATCTATGTTACATGCTATGTTTAATTGCTTGTTCCTGGTATGTTTTCCTGTCATTGTCTCATCAAAATGCATTTGGCAGGTTGAAAACCAGGAAGGGGTTGCAAATTTTGATGACATTCTTGCAAATTCAGATGCATTTATGGTCGCACGTGGTGACCTTGGAATGGAAATTCCAATTGAGAAGATATTTCTTGCTCAGAAAGTAATGATTTATAAGTGCAACATTCAAGGAAAACCAGTTGTGACTGCAACCCAGATGTTGGAGTCAATGATCAAATCTCCCCGGCCAACAAGAGCTGAAGCTACTGATGTTGCCAATGCAGTTCTTGATGGCACAGATTGTGTGATGCTTAGTGGTGAAACAGCTGCTG
Organism: Ceratonia siliqua; assembly: GCA_034509205.1. Lineage (NCBI taxonomy): Eukaryota > Viridiplantae > Streptophyta > Magnoliopsida > Fabales > Fabaceae > Ceratonia > Ceratonia siliqua. The sequence goes on along the minus strand of JASKGM010000009.1, from coordinate 11,126,858 downwards.
GGGCTTATCCAGAACTTGCAGTTCGGACCATGGCCAAAATATGTATTGAAGCAGAAAGCACCCTAGACTATGGAGATGTATTTAAAAGGGTTATGGAACACTCACCTGTACCCATGAGCCCTTTAGAGAGTCTAGCATCTTCTGCTGTTAGAACTGCTAACTCAGCTAAAGCAGCTCTTATATTGGTTCTAACTAGAGGAGGAAGTACTGCAAAACTAGTGGCTAAATACAGGCCAGGCATGCCTATTCTTTCTGTAGTTGTTCCTGAGATTAAGACTGATACCTTCGACTGGTCTTGCAGCGATGAGGCTCCTGCAAGGCATAGCCTGATATTCCGTGGGTTGGTTCCGATATTAAGTGCAGCATCTGCTAGAGCTTCTCATGCAGAGACAACAGAAGAGGCAATAGAGTATGCCATTCAACATGCCAAGGCAAAGGGTCTCTGCAAGAATGGGGATTCTGTTGTGGCTCTGCATCGTGTGGGCACTGCATCTGTCATCAAGATCTTGACTGTGAAATGATCACCCATTAAAGGAGTTCTTTTTTAGCTGTCTTGATTTTTGCTTTCCCCCCTTTGCAAATTTTTGAGTTGTTAGATGTCTGATGATGCATCGAAGCTTGCCTCTTTGAATCTCCAATTGGATGCAAAAACATCAGTTACTAAATTAGAAGCATGAATTAGGGCGGTTTCCCTGTTTTCTGCTTAACCGCATGCCACTGTTCTATTGTTATTTGCCTTATTGTGGGAACCTCGTTCCATTCGTAGATGTTTTAGCTATGGCTTTTGATAAACGCAAAAATTGGCCAATTTCTCTTTCGTGATGGTCTAAGTTGTGGGAATACTATCTGTTTTGCTTGAGGGTTAAAAGGGCATGATTCTGATCATTATTTATGGGTAACACATAATTTGTTGGGCTTTTTAAAATTATGTATGATATTAATTGATTGGCGCGATTCTTGTAGTTTAAGATTATGTAAACTAAGTCTATATAAGAATGTAGAATGTTTTTGATGGTATATATGATTATTAAGGAAAGCGATATATTAATGATACATAATATATACCATCCTTGGGGAGTCTTGCATACGTAGAAAATTGAATTGTGTGTTTCTTGGCATTTTATATATGCATTTCTGAGTCAGGACTCAGGAAACAGTAACAAGAGTTAAGAGGAACTTTGATGCTAGGATAATGTGTACAATAAAATAAAATAACATGTTGCTATGATAGCTAGTTGTTCGTGTTGAGTTGATAGATTAGTGGCTGGTCCCAATCATATACTCTTTTTTGCATTTAAACTATAGCATTTGATATGGACGGTATTTTAGTAATTTATGAAAATAAAATTGTGTTGCGACTAATAATTTAATTAGTCTAGTAATAAGCACATGATATAAATATATTCTCCCAATTTTTAGAGTATGATCATGTTACTTCACTCTAATATAAATTAAGTACTAAATAGAAGAGATATCAATTTTGTTTTCTTCAAAGGCTGTTGAAGATTTTGCTATGCTTTTGAGTGGAGTTGTCCATTCTCCAATACACAAACTTATTGGGGAATTTTAAGCTCCTCCTGAGGCTCAGTTAATTAGGTTTGGCCCGATTACTTAGCAAGTTAAATTCACAAAAATACAAAAACACGTGGGTTATGTTATCAAAGTGCTAATCTATTTAAAAAGCGGGTATGTTTTTTTTTTATGACTTGTCTAACTTGTGGGTTAAATAAGTTGAGTCCGATTAGCCTGTGGGCTAATCCACTGGTTTTTTTTAAGAGCCCCTTTTTTTTCCTCCTAACATTAATCTTATACAATACCTTTTAGATTTTAGTATTATTTATATAATCATGATTTATCTTATTCTAATATAATGTTCTAAGTAAAATATGACCTAAAGTCTAGATATCTCTTTTCATAAAAAAAGAAGCCACTTAATATTAATAATTCAAATTAGTTAAGAAATAAATTTGACAAATCTTTAACATTTAAATTAATTACAGAAATATTAATTTAATTTTTCAATTTTATTTGAAAATCAAGTTTTTTTCTCGTTTTATTTTTTTTAAAAATATATTAATGTGATTCTTAAAAACTACATAATCATAAAAAATGAATATTTTTTAATTTAAATATAAAATTATAATTGTAAAAATGTATAATATTTATTAATTATTATTTGAGTATTATTTTTTTAATTTTTAAAGTATTTTTATTATTATTATTTTATGCTAGGTTAAAAGAGCTAGTCCGTATAACCTATTAACCTACCTTAAATAAGCCAAATTCCTCTATTATTAACTTACTTAAAAACTGCTGTCGGAACAGCGCACTTGGATTAGGAAGCAGAAGCAACCCATTTTGACAGCTACAGCTTAGTGCCAAACTCAGTTGTAATAAAAATTTTAGCCTAAGTTATACCAAACTTGATCATATATAAAATCTTCATTTAAATTCTATCTATATTAATTATAATTCAATGAATTCTGGACTTCGATGACAATGATTTCAATCTGACCCATTCCAAACTCAAGTTAGCAACAAAACAAAAAACAAAACAAAAGAAATCACCAAGAAAATCGAATTTGACACATCAAATATATTAAAGCCAGTTAAAAGATATTTATGCATGATATGTATGTACAGAATAAGAAAGACTTATACAGATACAAAGTTGGGGAGAAAACAATGAAAAGAAATATAATAACAACTCGAATTCTAAGAAGCCCCAAGTCTAGCAAAAACAAAAGCAGATGAAAAACCATGGGAATTCTTTGATCAGCCAGACACTATGTACATAAGACGAGAGATGCAAGTAAACCCAGTTATCTTCTGATTCAGTACCATTTCTGTTTGTAATGGACCTAGATGAAGATGATGAAGAGGTGGAGGAAGAAAATAATGCATTAAAAGGCCATGGAAATGAGAATCTTGTACCCCCACTGCCATTTCTCCCTTCACCGTCTCCATCTTCATTCTCCCTTCGGCTTTGGTTGCTGCTATTCCTAGACATATCAGAATCTCGCTTGGATACATCCACATCCACAGGCAATTGAGACCTGCAGACTGGACAAGAACTATGAAGCTCAAGCCAGGGCAGGATACAGCCACTATGAAACCTATGTTTACAAGGCATCTCTTTAGCTTCAGAACCAACCCCAAAATCACCCAAACACACAGAACACTGCAAATTCTCATTGATTGTTACAGTAGGTAGGGCTTCAATGGCCTCCTTCTGCGCAGGAGGAGTTCCATACCTGTTGGGATCATTCTCTGCCAAATGTTGCAAAAATAATTCCAAGCCATGCCCTATGAAATAGTCACCTAGAGATCCAATGGGTCTGTGGTTTTCAATCTCATTTTGACCGTAGGAACCTTGAACAATGATAGTTTGATTAAAAGGATTGATCAAGGTTACTCTTTCCCTTTCCCTGTCACTATCGTCACTTTCTGAACTATCAGATGCCAATCCTGCTCTTATGCCTTGGAGCAATTGTAGAATGGTAGTTGAATTTCTCCTCCGCCTTCGAAGGATTGACTCAATCTCTGAATCATATTCAGTTTCTCCACCATCACCACCATCATCATCCAGCTCTATTCGTCTAAGTCTTAGGCGATGATGCGGATTGCCCATCATGCCTAGCAAGATGGGGGCCCAGAGGGAGAGGGCCCGACCGGATTCAAAATCAGCTTCTAGCATATTCTGATTGTCGTTACTCATTTCTTCAACAAATCCACTTTGGCAAAACGGGCATTTCATCTCCACTTCCATGATAGGATTCACCATTTGAGAGCACATATGACACCAATACCTTGCTGCTATTGCTTCCTCCATAATCTTCTGTTTTTCTGCTCTCCTCACTACGCTTGATCCCTGAAACATCCAAACAAATACAACTTTAAATCAAAAGCAGGGGCTATGTAATCACAGCCATCCAGAATTCGTCAAATTTCCCCATTTCATTTCTTAAAATAAAAACATTTTAGATTCTCAATACCCTCACAATGAAGCTGGTATTTTTCTTTCATACTTAAAAACAGAGATGAACAAATTCTGAAACCCAGAAAAACAATCCCCAAAGGCACACACAGAAATCTATTAAAATCTTAAATCGCCATAGATCAAAGTAAAGAAAGGAAAAGGAATCAAGAAGAATCTTCTTACCAAAAGGAGGAAGAAAGAACAGAATATCTAGAATTAAGTTTCAAAATGTTGAAATTTTTTGCGACGGGTTTAATCTTTTATGAATAGGGAACACATAACAAGGGTAGGAAGAGGAGATATTCTTGAGTTAGAAACAATTAAAATTTATGGAATTAAATGAAGGATCTGGAAGAATCGCGTTCTCCTTTAAATTCAACTGAAAAATATAGCATTTAACATAACGAATTCACCACCCATAGATACAATACAAAATCGTTGACCATTAATAGTACAATGACAGGAAATAATCAAACAAAGCAAAGAACCTACAACTACAAAGCAAGAAGATCATATTTCCACGCAAAGTAAAATAATTGAAAAGTAACAAATATTATTACACGAAAGATAGCGCTGGAACTGGGATTATATAGAAAGTATAAGAGTTTTGAGAATTGGAGGTGAGAAACAACAAAACCAACGAACAGTCACAACCCTTTTCGATTTTAGATTCCCTAGATTTAAGGAATTTTGCAAAAGATGATTGATATCAAGGAAGAAGAACCAAAGAAAGAATTTGGCAAACGACGAAGATTCCCAGTGAAAGGAATCAGGACTCAGGACCACCAAACCATATCTTCTCTCTCTCTCTTTCGTTCTTTCTTTAATAAATTTTAATTTCTTAAAATAAAGCAATGCTATTTAGTATACTCTTGTCTTTTTATATTTTTATTTATTATTATTATAACAAAACCAAAAAGATTTTTAAAGAGCTACAGTCCTAAAATATCTGAGAGTAAACTTTATTACATATATCTTAATATTGGCAAAGCTATTGTCACTGTTAAATTTTTGTTGGTATTTTTTTCTAACAAATATTTTAATAAATATTATTTTATTAAATTATTTTTTATATTAATTTTTTCTAACAAATATTTTAATAAAATTTTATAAATATTATTTTATTAACTTATTTTTATGTTAATTAAATTTATACAACTTATACAATTAAATTTATTCTTTTATTAAATAAACAGTTAATTTATTTATATTTTTATTCTTCTTCTCTATTATTCTTCTTTTTCACAAAGCTAAAGTAGTTAAATTTTTCACGTAATCAAATTATGACATAACATCAAAATATTAATAAAAATAAAGATACTGATGAAATAATTTGCCTTGATAATACAAATAATTCTAAAAATAATGAGTTCTTATCTTGACATACTATAAGATAATTATTTTTAAATATGAGTATTAATTTTTAGATTATAAAGTTAAATTATACTCCTCACTAATAATGGTAAATTTTACTTATTTAAACATTTAAATATATTTATTATCATATATTCTTAAAGATAAATTTTTTTAAAATAAAGTAGTACTCCCTCTCTCTCTCTCTCTCTCTCTCTCTCTCTCTCTCTCTCTCTCTCTCTCTCTATATATATATATATATATATATAT
>JASKGM010000009.1:11107385-11121156 GCA_034509205.1 Ceratonia siliqua | reverse complement strand
TCCTTCACCTTGATCATGCACAGTCTTCATTAAGGCCTTCAAGGAAACTAATGTTTTTGATAATGAGGGATCTCCCTTTAGACGAATCAGTTTGTGTCCTATTTCAAATTCCATGAATAATTGCTTCCAGTCCATGCATACCCTTCCCAATGAGCTCAACCAAGTTACATCGAGGATGACATCCGCCCCTCCTAACTCAAAAGGATAAAAGGTTTGGGTGATTCTAATGCCTTGGAGCTCTAACTCAACTCCCCTGCGCATGGTATTTCCCATTACCCTGTACCCATCCCCAATGGTAACCCCAAATTGCCGAGTTAACTCTGCTGGTAGTTGTAACTTCCGAGTGATGTCTTGAGAAATAAAATTGTGTGAAGCCCCACTGTCCACCAATACCATCACCTCCTCACCCCTAATCCTTCCCCTGAGTTTCATTGTTTTACTGGAGGTGAACCTAATTAATGAGTGCAAGGACACTTCTAAAGCCATGTGCTCCCCAGCATCATCCTCCACCATAATCTCAGTTCTCCCATGTTCCTGCTCAGTCTCATCTTCCACTCTCACTGGGTTCGCACTACCTTCATCTAGAATTAGCAACTGTAACTGCCGGTTTTTACACACATGGGTAGGAGTATAACGCTCCTCACACCGGAAACACAGTCCCAATTCCTGGCGTCTACGTTCTTCTGCCTCAAATAGCCTACGTGCATTCCCATACCCTCTGTTCACACCATTCCGGTTAGGCCCAGTTCTCTCCGACGTGTTGGCCGGCTATCTCTGGCCGTCACCGATCCTTCCCCAATTCCCGAAGTTGCGCCCAGGCTCCCGGGTGCCAGACGTGTGCGTTGCATTGCTGAAAGCACTCCCCTGCTGTTGGGTCACGCGGGTTAACGGGTTTCCCTGGGTGTAACGGTTTTGGTTTTCAGAAAGTCCAACTCTCGATTTCCTGGACCTATCCAGCATCATATTTCTTTCTTTCACTTTATGGGCCAGCTCCATTAGGTCTTCTAGGGTCACGGGTCACCCCATTTTTACCTCTGCTCTTATCTCCTCCTTCAGTCCGTTCAGGAAAGTGCCCAATAGCAGCTCATCAGAGGCGTCCAGTAACGGTGCAGGGAGGATTTCAAAATCTTCATGGTACTCGGTGACACTTCCCACTTGTTTCAAGGCTACTAACTTTTCATACCCTTCTCCAGCTTGTGAAGATTGGAACCGGTCCATTACCTTCCCCTTGAACCCTCGCCATGACAGGTATGGCTGTCTCCTTTCCAGCCATTGATACCAGTTAAGGGCCTTTCCTTCCAAACACACTGCTACATCCCTCCCTCAACTTTTTCAACTCCCCCAAACACCATGATTGTTGAACCTTACCCTGATACCAATGTTGGGAACCACACCAATAAAACAGTATAAATCAATGCTAATAATGTAAATCAGGATAAGCAAAGATGCAACTTGAATATATATTGATAAACAGTGGCTAAATGCACTGAGAATACATTGAATCAACACTCATAATCAGAAAAGAAAGACATTCTCACAGCAAAGCAAATAAACATAGTTAATCCTAGTAGAGCCAAGCCATACTAGACTTTAATGGATGCTAGTCTCCCCTCACACTCTCCAATTTTTCCACCCCTTCTCCTCTGGTATATATTCCCTTCCCTTATATGGGCCTCCTGCCATCCAGCGTGCCTTTCATTTTCATCCCATTCCACTACTTGCTCTGCATGCGGATTGCTTGCCATGTGTCCCTGACAGTTGTTGGTGTTATAGGTACCATTTTTGCCCTTATTTCTCCTAGAATACGTTTTATATAGGTGGGGTCCATCATTATGGGGTCCATCATAGTATAATTAGAATTTCTTGTTTAGGCTGCCTATAAGTAGGCCTCTAGTGGAATAAAATAGTTATCCCTTGATTATTGATAAATTGATATTGAGATTATTTGAGAAATTTGTTGTGTTTCTTTTATTTCCCTTACTGTCCTACTTCAGCTCTCCTTTTCTGGTTCAGTGGCTGATCCAGTTTCTAGAACCTTTCTTGTCAATGGATTTATCCAAATGTAACATTATGTTCTCTTATCTGAGGATTTGAATTAATTATTGATTGCTGTTGTTTTGGGATTTGTTTTTATTGTTGGGATCATCATGATAGTTTCCTGTTATATTAAATATAGGAATTTAAGATTCTATTCCAGTATGTTGTGGTGTAGTGATGATTTCTTTAAGTATTGTGTTTGATGGTGGATATTTCCCTCTCTCCCCGTTACTGGGTTTTATCTTTCTGTCCTCACCCCACTTTAGTCTAGTATGGGCCATTTATAATTTGCGTCATATTTTTATTGGGGCAAAACTATGACCAAATTCTGCAGTTGTACCCAGTTATATTTGTTTGTCTTCTTTTATCTTTTTGTCCTCATCCCACTTTAGTCTAGTATGAGCACACTTATAGTTTGTGTCATTTTTATTGGGGCAAAACTTTGATCAAATTCTGCAGTTGTACCCAGTAGTGCTTTTTTACATTTGTTAATGTTTGTTTTAGTTAGGCTACATTGAACGTGCCTGGTAGATCAGCAGTAGCATCTGTTAAAACATGATGAGAGTATGCATTTCTATTTCACGCACTATCTTGGTTATGTTTGTGTGTAGACTATACCTTGCTACTCGTTTGAGCTACCTATTTCAAGAATCATGTTGGAGAAAACTGCAAGCTGCATGAATGATAAATTTATGTGTTAAATGACTACTGCACTAAAAAAATGACATCAGAATAGCTTTTGTGGTTGTCAAAGTTTCTAAGCTTGAAAGCCACACGCCATCTTGGAGTCTGGAAGGGTTCAATTGAGTTTAAACTGTTACCATGCCTTGTTGTCCAAGTCAGACCAGCTCACAGTTGTATTGGATTCTAACCTGTCTCTTGAAATCAAGACCATGTCCAAATCATCTGAATGATTATGAACCAGTTTGGCGTGAACCCAACAAACCTGCAGAATCCGCCTGTTTCTTCCAGAGCTTATATGAGTGGAAATTAAATTATGATTGAGTTTGGCTGAGTTAAATACTGTTTGAGGTGAATTACATTGCTTTTCAATTACTTGGAGTGAGTTATGGGCATGTGAGTTTGTTGGGAAATTCAAACGATTTGAGTCAAGAGTTGATCAACCTTCGTGTGTCTAGTTCTTATTGAGTCTACCCGTATGAGGATTGGGATGCGCTAGGCCTATATCTGTTTTGAGTCAGTTTATTGCATAACTACAGGGAGTTGGTGGGGTGGAACCAGATGGATAACTAGTTAATATATCATTGTCAAATTGGTCATTTCTCATATATAAATTTATACCATATATCCTTTACTTAGAAAAATACGTAATATTCAAAATTAGAAGGGTGTTTTTGCATTTATCAACATCTTTGAGAAGGTCAATGTAATTTTCCCTCTTGAATATTATGAAACTTCTTCATAGCACTGTCAAAACGAGCAGGTTGGGCCGGGCCTGGCCCTTTTTTGTCAGGTCTCTATTTGAAAACCTTAGCCCAGCCCTCCAGAGCTTTAGGGCCTAAGCATGCTCAAACGGGCTTACCTACGAAAATTAACAAAAAATGATAAAATACACAAAAATTAATTACAAAAGTTAACAAAAACATATTCTAAATTTTTTAAAACAAGTATATAAAAACAAAAATAAATTATCATAATAAACAACAAGTGTAAATTAAATAATAATAATAATAATATCATAAAAGTATCCTAACTCAACATTATAAATTAAAACATCTATCAAGCATTATATTCAACAATGATATTTGAATTTATTTTAGATGTTCTATCCATTTGGTCTTATCATCTTCATCTATCACCCAAAAAGAATGATAGGTCCGATCCTCGTAAGCTCGGCCCTTATAGGCTCGCTTAAATTCACTCCCTGATTTTCAAGGCCTTAACCCTCCAAAAACAAGGCTAGCATGTCTGGCCGGGCTCAAAATTGATAGTGCTACTTCTTCACAGAGTTGGGTGTCCACCCTTGTTAGAATGCAAGAAATGTAAGGGAAAGCTGCTGTTATAAGGGATTGTATGATGTATTTAATTAGATTATTTGAAGTAATTTTTAAAATTATTCTCCACAAGCGTGTTGGCTGATGACGATCTGGATTTTTAGAGAGATTTTGTGCATTTGAGAAAAATTGAGGAAATTACTGTTTTGGTCCTTGAAAGATGCTCAAATTCTCAATTTGGTCATCCAATATTTTCGTCTTCAAAAAAGTCCTTTTGAGTATTATTTTTTCTCTTAATTTGGTTTCAAAAGGACCTTTGGAAGACAAAAATACACATTGGAGGACCAAATGGAGAAAAAAAATCATTAAATGACCAAATTGAGAATTTGAGAATCTTTCCAGGACTGAAACAGTAATTTAGTATTTCTCTTGATCCTGGATTATAGCTAAGAAAGGGTTGTCCCTTGAATTCAATCTCTTACCCTAATATGGCATGATTTCTGCATATATTTTCTGCTTTGAATGTTCCAGGTTTCAGTGTGACAAACTCCACCTTTTGCTTATCATTTCTTGTTGTGGAAGGACCATTTGAACAATAAAATTGTACCTTAGATAAGTTACTAGTAGTGTTCTTAATATGATGTGGTCACTTAATACATACTTGTATGTACAAACAAGCTCCACCAAATTCCAAATGTTACATTGTAACTTTGGTCATGCTTGCCATATTGACACTTTTTCCAGTTACTTTATTACATATTTTTTACTGGGCATACTCAAAGATTACCTGTTTGGCCTTGCTTTTACACAACATAAAAGCTGTTTCTAATTAATGAAGTGATTTCTGATATTTTTTGGTGTTTGACCAGTAACTAAAATTGTTTTTATGTGGATGCAGAAACTTTTGTTCTTGCTTCGAAAGAGAAGCAGGTATTTGAAGCTTCTACTGATAGCAGAACTTAATAGCAAAACCAGCATTTTTTTTAAACAGTGTTTCTTGCTAAAACACTGTTTTTCTGGCAACAGCAGAAAAATTATGGCTAGGCCAAATAAGCACGTGGCCTCCCATGAGAAATTGTCATTTCGTCTTTAGAAACTCTAGATAAACCAAATGTATATCATTTCACAATTACAAGGGTAGACACTGTCCTCTCTTCGAATTATACCCCAGAACTGTTTATGAAAATTCACTGAGCGTCCAGTTGATCTATTAGAACATGAAGCACCCTTTGATTCTTCCATTTCACTGAAAAGTTTATATTATCACAGCATATCTTTTTGCATCGTTTTGGGCTCATCTGTTGCTGGAATTTGATAATGAGTCAATGACAAATTGATAAATTGAATTTATGTCGTACTGGGAATTCTTCCGAGGGTTTTAATATACTTTTAGGGTGGCATTGCCCTTTGAAGGTGGGGCGTGGTATATACCATCTTCCTGAACTGTTGTTTGTATTTAAATCTGCAGTACACCTTTCTCTAATCTATATGTTACTTCTATTTTGATTTTATGTCGACTGAATCTTGTTTGTACATTAATTTTGATATTTCTAGCTTTTGAAAATATTACCTGTATGTTATTTTGTTTTAAGATTATAAATCTAATTTAGATATTTGCACAGGTGTCTGAGGCTTCTGTCAGTAGAAATCGTAGTACTATCATTGTTCCTGCAGGGAGCTCCAGAGATGAAGGGTGGGCAGCATTCAGGAACATTTTGGCAGAGATCAATGAAGCATCGAGACTTTTTATTCTACCCAATCAGGTTGCCTTCTTTTACATTTGAACCTCTTTTCTTCTGATTTGCCCCCAAAACTTACAAAGAGGTCTTGATCCATTTTATGATTTATCTCCATCTGATTGTTTGCATGCGGCAACAGCAAAGTTCTGAATCATCAGAACATCTTGTCGGACTTTCAGATGATGTTGGTGCTGGCTTCATATCTGGTCATAGTAGTCAACCTGCTTCCACTTCTGAGTTGACTGTGGACAGGTCTGTTGATTTGCCGGCTCAGGATGAAATTGGGAACTTGGGGATCTCAAAAGTGATCAGGGCTGATCAAAAGAGATTCTTCTTTGATCTTGGGAGCAATAATAGGGGTCATTTCCTAAGAATATCTGAGGTGTGCTGCCATCATCTGTTTTTGTTCTTTCTGTGTGTCATTTCCTTTATTTTGGTTGTTTTAGATTGGGAAGAGGATTTTCTGGTGTAAATTCATGATGTTGCAGGTTGCAGGTTCTGATCGATCCTCCATCATTCTTCCACTGTCAGGACTCAAGCAGTTTCATGAGATTGTTGGGCACTTCGTGGAAGTCACCAAAGACCGAATTGAAGGAATGAAAGACGCCAATGTCCGTACAGTTGATCCACCTCAAATATGAATGATAACTGCGTTTTTTCCCCTTACAATAAATAATCCCGTTCTACCAAGGTCTCATTAGGTATACAAATGGGTGTTGTTTTGGGGTCTGATTTGGGCTTTTCTTTCTTTAATTTTCCTTCCTTTTTCTCATATTGTTATCCCATTCATGCTTGAAATAATCCAAGTATCCAACGTCTGGCTGTTCAGCAGAGAATTCAGAAACGCTTGGCTATGTTAATATGAATAGGGAATAATGGAAGAAAATGGACCAGAAATTTGTACTTGGTTGGATAGTGTGGCACCCATGTTTCATTTTGTAATAATGCTTGTTTGGTTGTACGTTTTGCTTTCCCGAACAAAACTTCACTTGGACTTGGTTTTTGTCATGATTTTCTGTACCATAACTGGATTGCATACTTGCTCAAGTCGCAACCGTTGTTGCAGGTGTTTTAGATTTAGATATTCAACTATTTTGCTGGGTTTGATAGGTTTTTGTTCTTAGCATCAAATCATATGCAGATATGAACCTAGTGCAGCTAGTGATACGATACCTGTTAGTTTGATCTGTCATTTGTCTAGAGTTATGTAATTTGGATGGTTCTAAAGTTCTAACATACCACTTGCCTTCCATTGTTATTTATTTATTTTTGATGTATTTGGCTCAATATATTAATTTCTCGACTTATAATGACATGTAGATTATATAAGGAAAAGGTAAACTTTTGATCCGTATGATTTTGTTAAGTATTTAATTTAGTTTATATCGATGTTTTAAAAAATGAATTGATAATTGAATTGATAGAAGTAACGAGTCATGATTTAAATTGTGGTTAAATTGTAATTGGACTAATAGTTAAAATTAATAAATTAATATGAAAATAATCAAACAATATATATTAAATTATATTAAATATTGTTAAATAACTTAAATATATATAAATTAAAATTAAAATGATATAAAATATATGTATTTTTTTATATTAAAAATAGTTAAAATAATAGTTTTGAATTAAAACTCATAAAAAATAATGTTGAAACAACTTTATTTACTGATTATTTGCTAACCAATTTTGAGGGTCTAACTAAAATGATTGGTTCATCAAATTTTAGGTTTGATTTAGCTTTTTCAAATGTGGTTTTTATAATTTATTTTTTGGGAGTCTTTATAATTTCGTTTTGTTTTTAAGTTATCCTCACTAAATATTTTCAATTTAGTATTATATATGGGAGACTGCTAACCTCTTCATTGTGTGAAAGCTAGTACATAATGTTTACATTTTTAGTTAAACTAAAAAATTATCTCTCTCTAATAAAGGTAAGAGTATTTTGGTCATTTTATTTAAATGACATAATAAATATAAGGATATTTAAGTCATGTTTTGAAAACACTTTTTCAAAAAATGACTTAAAGTGTTTTCAAAACATGACTTAAATGACTTTAAATGTCCTTACATTAATTGTATCCTTCAAATATTAGGCCTTTCAAAAGAAAAGATGTATATTTTAGTCCATTAAGAAATGTAAAAATAACAAAGATGTATATATTGGTCCATTAAAAAATATAGAGATAACTAACCTCTTAAATTTTTAAGTAACTCCCTACTAACTTAATAATTTTTTAATTATAAAAATAAATATATTATTCTACAGTGCTACTATCCCTTAAAATTTGAAAATATATTTATTGTTTTCATATTTTTTATGAGGTTAGAGTTAGACTGAATCAAATTTATCATTATCATTCCTATATTGCCCTTCTAAATTTTTTCTCTTCTCCTTTCTTTAAGGGATAATAAGTAGTTAACTAATATTATTCTTATATTACCTTTTTAATTTTTTTTAAAAGATAGTGTGTAATTAAGTTTAAAATTTTTTAAATAATTACTTATTTAAAAAAGAGATTGACATAGACTTTAGTGTCTGTTAAGACACTGACATATATATATATATATATAAATAATGGCTACAGAATTGAGTCTTTTATATATTAATTAAATTTAAGAAAAAAAAGTAGTTATTAGTTATTTATCAACTTCTCACTATCCCTTTTTACTAATTTAAAAAATATATATTTTACATATTAATTTATTTTAATTAAATGATAATTAATATTTATATAAATTTATTAATTTATTTAAATTTAATTAAAAGAAAATAATGGATTGACATTGTGCATGTCAAGACTATAATTTTTATATAATTTTTTAATTTTTTTTAGAAGAGTGAGTAGTTAACTAATATTATTATCCAATTTTTTTAAGAGATGGTTGATAAAATTTTAAAATTTTTAATAATTAGTTTATTTAAAATTGATTAACATATATATATATTTATTTATTTATTTGTTTGGTTGTATGGTATAGACTCCAAACTAACATACCATATTAATCAATGAGTAATGATATTTATATATAACTTTTTCTTACACAATTCTTGCACCTTATATCACATATATTATTTTATTATTATTTATTACCTATAATAAATATCATCATCATTATTTTATAATATATTAATGGTTAAAAGTGAAGTGTAAGGATAATTTAAAAAAAATAGTATATGAGTATTATTACACTTAATCAATATTATATTTATATATTTTTAAATTTTTCTCTTTTTTATTTTTTAAGAAATAATATGTAGTTAACGTTTCAAATTTTTAAATACTTAATTTTTTTTATTTACTTCCTATATTTTTAATATTTTATGACATTTTCAAAAGGGAATTCGTCTTTATGTTCAATTAGAACATTTGTGTGGAATCAAAGTTAAACGAGTTTAATAACTTATTGACGAAGTCTTTATGTTAAAATACAAGAAAGAAACCTTTTATTTCGATAGTAAAAAAGAAATTAGAATGTTGATCAGCTTGTGATTTTTTTCATAAATTGCAAGAACTGTGATAATAAAGATAAATAATATGAACAAATAGATAGAATGAAAGTCACTATAAGATAGTTCGTGGAAGCTAAAAGGAGACGAAATTGAAAACAAGTGAAAGTTTAGGGATTAATTTTTTATGAATTAAATTTTAATTACGACTTTAGTGGAAGTCATTAACGAGAGAAATTTTTGTGAATAGAAAAATGGAAATAAATCTATATCTTCATGTCAAGTACTTTTTAATTATCTACGCAATTTAAATAACGCTAAGTATTTGCTTATATATTTAATAAAAAGTATTTGTTTATATATTATTTATCTGTATAATTTTGGATAAAATAATAATATTACAGAAAAGGCCTTGAATTAAGAAGCCAGTGATTATTTCTGAACTTGTTAATTTAATTTGACATTCATTTTAACAAATTTCATTGTGAAATGAGCTATTCGAGTTATTCAACTTTCAGGATTTTTTTTCCTTATTTTTTTTTCATTTATTTGCCACTTCAACTTTCGTTCACGAAAGATGTCAACATTTATATCATAAATGAAGTCTCACATATATATTTCAAAAGATAAAACCCAAAATTACAATTATTCTTTGACCAGATATACAATCTTGTCTTTTTTTATTCCAGTAAAAGTGCTATTATCTTATGTTCATTATTCATTTTTTATAATTTTATGAAGACTTCAAAGTCAAGTGGAAAATATGTGGTGGTTAAGATTTTTTTTTTCCTTGTCTGTTACTCCAACTCTTATTAATTCTTTTTTGGCGGGTAATTCTCTTTTATGTCTAATTTAATTGACATAACCTAAATCTTTTTTTATGTAATTACACACGGCATCACCAATAAAAAGTTTCAAATTTTTTTTAGAGATATCTTAACTACACAGTTATCTCTTTTATTTTAAAAATTTACACATAACTATACTTAATTTAACTTTATTAAGAATATTTTATTCATATTTTTTTAAAAAATTAATATTATAAACTAGAATAACATAATTACCCTTACTTAAACACTCACTCATCTTAACAATGAACAACTAGTAATCTCACCTAATAAGATTCCGAACAGTAAATAGTTTCAAGTAATAATATTTTTAAAATAAAAAAATTTTAGGTAATGATATTTTTAAAACAGAAAAAAATAAAAAAATTTAAAGTAATAATACTTTTAATATAAAATAAAATAAAAATTTCGTAAGTAATGATATTCTTAAATAAGAAAAAATGAAGATTTTTCAAGTAAATATATTTTTTTAAAAAAATTGCAAACAACGAATTTTTTAAAATAGAAAAAAATTTCAAGTAATTAGAAAAGAAAATGAAATTTTTGTTCAAGTTATGATATTATTTAAAAAAAATTCAAATAATGTTATTTTAAAAATGAAAATAAGAAAAAAATTTTATCTAATGATATTTTTAAAAGAAACAAGGAAAATTGTTTTAAGGCATGATATTTTTAAAATACGAAAAAAAAATTTCAAGCAATTATACTTTTAAAATAAACAATTTTTTTAAGTAATTATATTTTTTAAAACAAAATAAATGCTTTTTTTCAAGCCATGATATTTTTAGAACAAAAAATATATATTTTCTAAGTAAATATATTTCTAAAACAAAAAAAAATATTGAAGTAAAATAATGAAATAAAAATATATATATTTTGGTCATATTATATAAAATCAATGATATTCTAGTCATATTATACAAAAAAATTCTTTGATCAAAAGATAACGATCAACTTTAATGTCATTTAACAAATTAGGTTTAGTTGTAACTTATTTTTAATTTACCGGAGAGGCTTGTGTAGGCTTTCAAAATAGAAATCATCTTTCAGGAAAAGTGAGAGTATTTTACTCTAAATATTTTTACTAAAAAATATTATAAATACATATAAATGATAAAACAATTATATAAAATACACAATATTTAACATAGTTCGGTTTCAATATGAAACATACGTCTATATACGAAAAATAAAAAGATATTCATTAGGCCAAAAATGGGAGATTACAAAAGTAATTCTTACTCTCACCAAATTTTCAATTAGATCCAATGTCTCTCACACAAAATACAAATCTCATGGCTAAAAAACACAAGATACCTCAACTTTTACAAATTACAATTCACTACAAAAAAAAAAAAAAGCAATATTGAGGCGGAACATTTCCGCCTCTAAAAGAGAAATATCTGCCTCGAATATTTTTGAGGTGGATTTTGAGGCGGAAATATTTCCGCCTCTATATAAGGCGTTGCAAGTATTTTGAGGCGGATTTTAATTCCGCCTCTATTTAGAGGTGGATCGTTTCCGCTTCTAAATAAAAAAATCCGTCTCAGTGGAGAGACAAAAGGGTCTTAATAAAAAATATAGAGGCGGACATTATCCGCATGTAATGCCGCCTATAAATTTGGAAGTGGAATTAGAGGCGGAAGAAATTCCGCCTTTGAACAATGTAGAAGCAGACAAAATACGCCTCTAATTCCGCCTCTAAAAGTAACAGGAATTAGAGGCGTATTTTAGCCGCCTCTAATTCCCCCTGTAATTTTAAAAAAATTTGGCCCAACTATGCTGATTTTTTGGAGATGCCCTCATGTAATTTCCTGTCAGATTTATTCAGCAATCAAAATTGAAGGCTCTGAAAGAAAAAAAATCCACCAAATACTGCATTTAATATAGTAAAAAATTAAACAATTCAAATTTATATAACAATCGTGAAAAATAATTTAAATGTTATTAACAAATATTAGTGTCTATTGATCGTAATCATCGTTTAAATCATCGCCTATGTCCTGGCTGCCAGATGAATCGGTTGCAACAGAGGGTTGAGGAGCAGGAGTAGGAACCGAAGGTTGAGATGGACCGACTTCAGCAGGAGGAGTAATCCCAATGTGCCGGAAGAGAAGATGCATCATATCTTGTGTGTTCCGCATCATATCTTATTGGTTCCGCATCATCTCTTGTTGGCTAAGCATTATTTCCTTGTTTTCCTGCAACTCTAAGCACAATTGAGAGATTGTTTGCCTCATGGTCTGAAGCTCATAGAGGGAACTAGCTTGGTCAACATTAGTAGAAGAACTCTCAGCACAATAAGTTGCCTGCTTCCCAAGGCCAAACACCCGCCCCTTCTTATTGATTCCACTAACCACATCCAAGTATAGTTGGTTTTCTGATGCAGCAGAGAGCTCAGGTGCAGTACTAGTACCCTCTTCTACAGATGCCTGTGAGCTCATCTCTTCCTTTCGCTTTGTATATTCTGCCCAAAAAATAAACTCAACCATCAAGAAATTAGGTTGACAAAATTGCATCAACAAGAGAAATAAATGATACAACAAAGCCATTAAAACTTACAGCATATTGTGCAGCCTTTTCAGAAACCCAAGCATCCTTTTTCTTGCACCGCTTAATCTGTGTAAAGAGCTCAAATGGAGTTGGCTCGAAAAATTAATTATTTGAGAGTAGTTAAAGAGAAATGAAAATGATTTTGAATACAAATACCAGTCTCCTCCTGTGCTCTGATGCAGACACAGAACCACCAGTGTGGAGTGAGACACCGGCATCACAAAGCCTATTTTTGCTATTTTGCTCACTCATGGCCTTAAATTTTTGATGCTCTTATTGCTTGAACATTTCTTCTCTAACTTCAGCAGGGATCCAAGACCCGATGCATTGTTTCTCTCTTACTCTCTGCATTGCATTTCTCATGCATTTTCCACCATTGCTGTTGAAATGTTTCTTAACTTTCCTGTCATCAGTAGGAAGCCATTTATATTTCTTCTGCATTGAGGTAAATTAATACATTAGCATTAAAGTAGAAAGAATTATAATACTAGCACATATTTCCTTAAATCAAAGAAATAGAATCCAATTTACCTTAAACTCTTCGAACCACATATCTCTGACATCTTCAGGAACATTGGTCCACTGAATCCATGGTCCTTCAAACTTGCTTCTGATGATGTCAGATATCACAGCTGACACACCAGTAGTTGGGTCAAAGCTAAAAGTAGATATAAAAATGGTGAGAACAAAATTCACAGTTAGTATGAATTGACTAGAACCCATTAAGATGCATAGTTTAAAATGCCTCTTACTCTAATGTTTTGATTGGCCTAATCCATGTGCGCCCATCCATTGGATCAATAGTCTCATATATAGGCGTCGTGGTAGATGGGGTCGCAGAAGGTCCAGCATCAGAGGGTGTGGCAGGGGTAGCTGAGGTTCTAGAGAATGAGGGGTGCTGAGAATGTGAGTCTGTGGCTGTGGCTGGGGTAGGTGAATGAGTGGGGACAGAGCTCGGCTGGGGAATCGATGGACTAGAGGAAGTATGTGGGGGTGACTGTCTGTGAGGTGAATGCTATTATACTAGCGCCTCCTGCACGGGTTGTACCTCTTCCTCTTCCTCGTCCTCGACCTGCCATCTATCTACATGTAATAAAACCATTAAAAAAATAATTATATAGAACGATCAATTTGCAATTTTGGGATATTAAGAAACAGCATAAGTGTGAAATATAAATAAACACA
>JASKGM010000009.1:11053481-11103776 GCA_034509205.1 Ceratonia siliqua | reverse complement strand
ACTTTCTTCCTGGAATACACAGAAGCATTTCTGTTGTAGTGTTCCGGAGCTGCATTATCAGCTCTTGGTTGTGATTTCATGCGTTCTTAGCACTGAAATCCGGTACCTCCCAGTTCCTAACTACATCACATCTTCTCTACTATTATAAAGTTATGAAAATGTGTTACAAATCATTTCGTCATAGCAAAAAGAATCATGAGATAGATGAACCAAATGCTAAGACAATTTACATACACATAAAGCTTAATAGTCACCGATTGTCCCTTACCTGGAATTACGACGAGGACAGAGTGCATCTATTTCATCTATAAAGATAACCGATGGCTTGCCCAAAGTTGCACAGGATGATGCCTCAGAAAAAGCCTTACGGAGAATTCTCTCACTTTCCCCGGCATGTGCTCTATGAACAGAATGAGGACTGCAAATTGCATCAACATAAAAATAACGACAAGCCGCTTACTCAGACCAAAGAACTCTAGAATTCACAAACCTAGACATTAAAAAGCAAGAACCTGATAATTGTCAAATGTGCCCCGCATTCTTGAACAACTGCTCGTACCAAACTTGTCTGAAATCATGGTCGAAGTATAGCATAAATACAATATATTGGGACGATCCAATTATCAAAGATAAATGCAACAAACTTGAATTGATTTTAAACCAAGCAATTTCCAACTACAGGCAACCTTCCATTCAGTACCCACTAAGGCCAGATCAGAAAACACTACCAGACAGCATATCATATCTCATGACTCAAACTAGAACTTTCTGGGGAATGAGGGCGCCCATACAACAGATATTATATGGAATAATTAATTAAAGCTTCAAAAACAGCATGATCAATGTCAACACAGAATATACATGCTATTCAATATCTGCACCGAAAAATGCCTCGCTATTTTAAGGGAAGATATGATTAAACCACAGATGATGCAACATTGTTCCTTACTTCATGAATGAAATTACTTTATATTTGACAACAATGCAATGGAAAAATAAACAAGGGTTGTTCCATATCCTAGGCACCATATTGAATTAAATGGATCATTTGAAGAAATTACCTTTCCGGTGCCTGGAGGACCGTATAGAAGCAACCCTCGCGGCCACTGAAGGCAAACCCAGAAACCAAATTAGCCACAAGTAGAATAATGGGCTAAAAAGAACTGAACTCACATAATCATAATCAGGGCCTTCTTATAATTAAGAAAAATATATATTTGTTGATAGCTTGAGCAAAAAATCGCCAAAGGGAGACAGAGATAGAGACAAAGGGTACAGCTTTACTTTAAGGCCGAGCTTCTGGGCTTGGCGAGAGTAGTGAAGTGGGAATATGATAAGTTCTCTCAGAGCTTGAAGAGCTTCCGCGTTTCCACCAATGGCTTCTTCAGCTCTCCACTGGTAGTTGGATTTGTCATTACTGTTATGGCTGCTGGTACTGCTACTGTGGCTTTCCATCTGAGCACAGATAGGAGAGGAAAGGGCGTCAGGGACAGCGTTTCGGCGGGGTTGCTCCTCACCGCCAAGTCAAATGGGTTTTTGCCTTGTGGGAGAACAAATAAAAAAATTGTCGCCTTTATTTATGTACTAATTTATTAATTTACAGGTGTTTTAAATAAAAATAATTAAAAAATATATTTTATGTTTTGATATAATTATAATTTTATTAAAAAATATATATATATAAATATATATATATATATATATATATCTTATTTTTAGATATAAAAATATAAAAATATTTTTGAGTATATAAAATTATTAAATATATATTTTTTAAAAAATTTATAAAATATTTTAAGAATATATGTGTTTAAAACTTTTTTTTGACTGAAGTTAATTATTTTTTACATAATATTTTTATTTAAAAAATAACCATTTTTTCTACTTATTCGATAAACATTTTTACAAAAAATCCCATCCTAATTTGTAAATAATCACTTATTTTTTTTAAAAAAAAAGTGACTTTGCGCTCCCGTTTGTTAAGAGGGACGTTTAAAAGTGGCACGTCTCTCAATAACCTTGTTTCTTCTTCATTTGTAAGAACTTTTTCAATCAATAACAAAAGAGATATACTTATATTTTATTTAAAATTTTCTTTCGTAATGTACTTTTTTTTTATCTTGATGTTATTATTTTCTTATGATTCTTTAAAGTTATACAATTATCTATTCATATTTTTAACTTAAATAATTTCTAAATGCATTAACCAATAGAAGGAAATCTCTCCAAAGAATAAATGACACAAAAATAATTAGAGTTATTCTCCAGTACATTCAAGTTTTTAAAGCACTATCTTAAAATAATATTTTAAGACATTATAATTATTTTTGTATTTTAAAGGATTTTTTGGTATCTATTGGGACACTAATAAATAATTTCTTATTTTAAATAATTTTAAAATAATGTCAGCTACCTCCATAAAATTATCCAATTTATTCACAATTTTAGCAACTTGAAGATCAATGTATAAGTTGAATAATGGATTGATATAATCCCTTAGAACTGGACATGATTAATTGGTATTTGTATTTATAAACTTGAGTAATTCTCTCAAGTTGTGAACAAACTTAAACTCAACTAGACTTAGGTCCCTTGGCATATATTTTATTTTGCAAAAAAGGTTTTTTAAAAAAAAATATTTCAATAAAACTTAAATTATTTACGTATCTTTTTAATATAAAAAAATTAAAATATAAAAATTTTTAACTTTTTCAAGAAATAAATTTTTTTTTATAATTATATTTAAACATAAAATAACATCTAAAAAATACTTTATTTTTTTAAAATTAATTTCTCATTTCATAAAAGAGGTCCTTATTAGTGCCATGTGTTCCTCTTTTTTAAGCTACATAGTAAAAGGGCATGTCGAAAGTCATGTTTATTTTGCAATTATATCCATTCTAACGATTCTTTTATCATTCGAGTTCGAGGTGGACAAGAACCATCAGGTCAAACACAATATATGTAAATTAAACAGCAAATTTGATAGATTTTTTCTCCTTTTTTTTCTAAGGAGCAACTTGGTAGTAACTTAAGCTGTCTAGTCGAATATTCAGCATAATGCCACCCCTAATCCACATAAACCAACATGCCCCCATCCCCTAGCAGCTACAAGATTAGAACCCATCCCTGAAAAGGGAAAAGAAAACTACTAAAATTTGTAAACATGATGTATAATACAATATTTATAAGACCTATTTAGGTACTGAATACTAGACTGAAATGAGAAAAACTAAACTTATTTTACTAGAGACCAATATAACAGAACATAATGCTTCATGCCAGGTACAAATATGAGACATTCCATCTCGAGAAGAAGATAGATGAATCATCCCATGCTAAAGAAATTAACTTTTCTACATTTCAATGTTTGAAGCATATAAAAACAATGTGGTTGTCGACGTAGGCCAAAAAGATGTTAAAGGACCATAACTAAGGATATCAATGCTCTGGATTAGGGAGGAAAGCGTGTGCCCCAGATGAAAAAAGGAATTAACTCAAGTTGGATTTCTTGTGAATCATTACACTGCCTGCAGATGCCTGATTTGCTGCTCGGTTACTTCCAAAATTCTTCCGGTTTGACTCCCTCGCAATTCTAGAACCAAACTATAACAATATAATAGAAAGACCAATCAATCACCAAGCAAAGGAGTGCTAAAACTAAAGCTTTTAATGCAGTGGTAGAAGGATTATACGTTGTAGGAGCGAAGTAAAAATGAGGCAAGCTAAGTAAATTTGCACCAGTTTGAAACCAAGTCATTATTTTCATCACTTACAAAGTGGCATTGCATCCAATATGCATTCTTCCTTTCCTACAGTGTCTAAAATGTTTTATTGACAAATTCATGAGAAAAATGTCATAGATCTTCACTAGTAAATCAAAGCTGTCACTTAAAAACCCAGAAACTTTCATAATATTTAAAATTTTCAAGTGCTCAAAAAGTGCATATAACTTCCTCTGAAAACCTGTTGCTCATCTTACATAAAACGGAATTCAGATTACATGTACCAAGTTCCAATGATGCACACCTGGATGGCTCGTTTGGGCAAAACTGCTGCTTCATATAAACCAAGCAATTGTGCAACCTACACAAAACATATTACCCATAAGATTCAAGCTTCGATCAGGATTGCTTTACATATTTCAGATAGAGAAAGCTTTAATTCTGGTAAAATTATTGAAATGCATGTGTCACAAAACGATAAAAACTATATTGGTATTACTTTTTACAATAAAAGGTATTGTCCAGAATATCATAAAGAAAACAATTTTTCTTGCTGATCTATCCAGACCACAAGATTTCAATCCTACACTTTTAGCTCTTCCTCTCTTTTGTCTGGATCCAGATCTGGCTTTGCTACCAGAGTTTCAAGCCCTTACCATTCTTAAAGCGTGACTCTGGGTGTGTGTTTGTTACCAACCACTCCAATCATTAGGAGTTGATTGAGGTTTGATATTCAATCAGATCTCGAGAAAATGAGAGCACAATCAGACTTTCAATTGTCTAACCAGCCGTATATTCGTAGTATAAAACCATGCATAACAATTGTAAACCAGGACAGTATTATATCACCAAAACTCAACACAGAAGCATGATACCTCTCTTAGAATCTTCTTATCGCCAATGCCACATGGTTGATCAAGGTTGGCAACCTCCCACAAAGGAATGTTGAGCAAGATCTTTATAACATCCTCATCCAAGAATGGAAATCTAGCCTAGAAGGATAAAAGGAAACAAGAATAAGAAAAACCATTATTAAGTAACTGGCAGATTACCTAAGTCAAGACAAAAACTGATATTTGACCTAATTTTTTCAGGTTACCTCCTTTCCGTTATCGGCAATGCATCTATCATCTCTCCCTAAATTTCTTTTCCAAATTCTCTGCACATCCAGTCTCATTTCCTCATGTAGCCCCAGCCAACTGATAAAGGCATATTATATCATCAGAATGCATTGAGAAAACATCCACACAAAACCAGAATTCACCAGTGGTACTATCCATTAAAAGCTCAAATAACTTAATAATTTCCATACTGTTGCTGCTTTAAGTGGAACTATACAAAACTACCACATACATATACAAGGGAAGCCTCCCACACTAATAATCGATTATCTCCACTGCTTCTAACATAGAGTTTCATGCACATAATGCACAATTAATATTCATAGAGCTCAAACAGTTATATAACCCAGGCTTATATAAATAGAAATAAAAATAGTTACCTTCTCTATAACAGAAAATCAAATGAACATAAGCACAAGTTTTTTTAAAAATGTAATACTAAAACATGATTTACCATTGTCATATTAATACCTTCCTCGTCTATAACTTGTTCTATGTCTACCGTAGCCAGCACACTGTTCATCAGCACCAGAACCGATAAGTAGAATCCTTGCTTTGGACTTGTACTTAATGCGTGCATGACTGCCATCATTATCATCATCATTTCTATCAGACAGCCATCCATCACCACCAGCAGCCAGCCATAAAGCAATTCCTATATTCAGGTCCTGTAAGGATAAGTGTGAACCAATCATGCACCACATAACCAGGAACAGAAGTTCTTCATCTCACTGAAAAAAATTGTTCAGAATCTCAAAGTGGACCCACTTTTTCTCTAATTTTATTTCAGTTTTATTTTTCTAAAGAACTATATTATCTTAAAAGACCTGAAGAGAATCTAAAACTAAATTATTCAAATGAGTTTGAGAAAACAGAGGCATAATTCATAAGCATATCATATGGTATATATTATTCCTGAGTAATGTTATTCCCACACTTCTTTTTTCACATCACTTTCACACCTCTTCTTACATCCATTATTTTATTATTATCTATCAATCACATTTACTATTATTTTACAATATATTAATGGTTGAGAAAGGAGGTGTGGCAGAGGTGTGGGAAAGGTGTGGAAATAACTTTTCTCTAAGACATAATACACATGATAAATTACTAGTCCAAAAAATTTATTTTATTAGTACCATGTAAGTATTGGCAGGTTCAATGAGTGACATAACATGACTGGTTTCAAAAGACAAGTCTGACATTTCAGCATCAATCTCCACGAGTTTCCACCTGCACTTCCAATGAAATTTTAACTGAACATGAGGGATACGTTATTGGATGTGCATGAACTCAAACAAAGAAACTTTTTTTTTTACCCTTTTTCATCCTTGACAATTAAAAGTTAAAACATTAAGATCCAAATTTTTGTCAATAATATACCCAGCACATGCTTCATGCAGGTAAAAACTAAAATAATTCAGCACATAGTTCCAACTAGGGTTAACATAAGCATCATATTAAACCAAGGCAGAGTCAATCAACGAAAATTTGACTCCATTTTATGTTGCTAACCACAGAAGAGAAACATGCAAAAGAGCTTAGAAACTAACATGAAACATTAAAATAATGATTCCCCATAATCAATAAGAATATAGAAAGGCCATTAAAACAAGATTTAAAGCTAAAAATATGAAGAATGCATTACTTAGATAAAATATTTTAGCATGACATGCAAAACACCAATTCTCTTTTTTGATAGGAACCAGTTGAACATCTCTTTCCACTAAAAACAATAGAGACAAATTTTAGAAAACAACAGGAAAACCATAGTTAATTGGTGTTAGGTATTCTAAGAAAACACTAGCAAGACTAGCTAATTTCTGTCTATTTTATGTTGATGAGCCAAAAATATTCTTCCATAAAACTTATACAAATCGCTCCTTAGTCCCCACCCAAGTATATTAAATATTGTAATGTTGCTATAAAACCTGCACCAATAAAATTACAAACCTGCATATCTGAATTCACTTCAACAGATGGTTGGATTTGTTAAAAAATATTCAATTTGTAGCATCCAATGTTGACAGAAAATTGATAGATTTGACTCTATTTCTATTTGAATTTATAGCAGCCACTCCAGCAATGACAGAACAAGAACTTTTTGCTAACAAGTGCAGTCAATCACAGTAGAAACGTGTCTTTCAGAACATTTTCAAACTCAGCAGAAAATGTTTCTAGCTCAACTATTTTTTCCATTTTCTGTGGATTTAGATGAAGAGTAAAGCCTTTCCTGCCTTTTTCAAAATCTTTCAACTAAAATAACAAGTAAAACTCAACATTGTACAGAACAAATTTAAAACTTGATAAATACTTGCATAAGAGACTTAAATTTATGCATAGACCTAACTTTAATAGAAACAAGTAACAGCAGTGAAGATCTATATTCTAGCAGACGTTTTTTGACCATGCAACAAGAAAAATAGAAAGTAGAACAGACCTATGGAAAACTTTACTTGCAATTTCATACCTTCTGGAAGGTGCAACTCTATTTAGTTCTTTTAACCCAGCCTTGGCCGATATTCTATCAGGAGCAGAGTGACCATCAAAGCTCACATTAAGTAGATCGATTTCATCTGCCAAAACAAACAGGATTTGACAATCAGCTAAGCTGAAGATTCCTAAAAATGAAAGCATGCCCATTATTTATCTTACTTCATATGTTTCAACACCAAACCAGGAGCTAATTCATGCCATATCTGATAACAGCATAAAACATCCATGAAAGAGGTAAAAGGAAGGTAAATGGAGCTTATGTAGCAACACTCACAACAGGGATCTAGGCATTGATGCAATAATGCCGCAAGTATCATGGAATCCAGGCCACCAGAAAAAAGAACTGCCACTGGAACAAAATTCTCTTGTCTAATATCAGAGATCACCACCTATGCAATCAAATCCAAAAAGTTCTATCATGGCACCTATAAATAATATTAACAGAAAAGGAAACAATGCCAGATCGAGCTTAAATTCAAAGGCCTTCCAGGTTAACAGCATCCAAGAGTACAAGTTCCTTTGATATCTAAAAGGTAACCAAGAAGAGATCAAGAAGAAAACAGATATGCTAAAGCCTACAAAACATAAAACAGAAGTCCAGATTAACTTGTTGGATTACTTAAATAGCCAGTTTATTGCATTTTTTTTCTTGCTTCCTAGAAAATACCATGAATTAACCCTCTTTTATAGAGATAATGGCATCAACTATGGCTGCCTGTCAAGGGCTATCAGAACAGCTCACTGAGTAGCCAAAAATTTTCAGCGGAATTTGGTATGATCCATCCAGGAGCACCTCTATATTAAATAACTATCTCGAAATAATTTTTAAGTTATAGCATGTCAATGAACCAACATTGTTGCAAGACAAGCAAATCATGTTGTGTAGTCATAACTCCATACTGGAGCTGACAAAGAATATAACACAGGATTCATTTATCAAAAAGCTATCACAAATTCACACTACTGAACACATCTTATCACAACATACAAATACAATATTTGTAATTCAATCAATTTCAATAGGATTCCAGACCTGGTATATAG
The DNA here is from genome assembly GCA_034509205.1 of Ceratonia siliqua. NCBI lineage: Eukaryota > Viridiplantae > Streptophyta > Magnoliopsida > Fabales > Fabaceae > Ceratonia > Ceratonia siliqua. The sequence continues at coordinate 11,095,387 of JASKGM010000009.1, read as the reverse complement.
TATACAATGAAGTGCGCCGTAACACGGATTCCTTTAAAGCATTTAGCAAAATATGAGCTGGCATTGGAATTGAAAGTTGACTTGAGCCTGCTCAAGCAAGATAAAGACTTGTCACAACCTAATAAGTAATAAGACCTAAAAGCAAAAACTTACAATCATAATACTGCATACTTTAAAAGGAAGTACAATGTAAGAAAACCAACTGAAGTTTTGAATAACTGAGTGTAGCATTCCAGCACTATTATATGGTAATCACCTGTTTCACATGGAACTGTCTCTAAAGAAGCTGAATGCACATCACGTTGCCTCCTAGAAGACTTATACTGAGATGTCTGCAGGTCTTCAGAGTGGGGTTCAATGGAAGTTCTCTCCCATTTGATAAGTTCCTTTAACAGTGAGTTTGTATATTCATGTCTTCTGACTTCACCAACCAGACATCCATTAGAATTTGATGCATCCACACATAAACTGTATATTCCACAAGGTAGCTCTTCCCAGTAACTGAGACAGCCTGTTCCATTTTGAGCTTCGTACCCTGCAGTAAATTATTATTACTTAATATGTCCAATTGTTACAAACTTTATATCACAAAGCAAATAAGTGACATAACCAACAACAAATCCGAATAATATTCAGAGGACAAAAAAAACTCTAGTAAGAACACAAATTTGCAAAGAGAAAAATAAATTTACAGCAGTAGTACTAACATTTTTAAAGAATATACACAGCAATCAATTTAAAATGTTCATCAACCTAAAGAAAACAGAAAGGTTAGCCCAACTAGATAAAAATATATAGACTTATAGTTCACATATCAAAAGCCACAAAAATTGAAGTGAGATGAAAATATGAGGAAAAGGAAAAGGAGAAAAGGAGAGAGGGACTAAGCTAAATGTGTACTAATCTTGAAATCACAGCATTCTTATCTAATGGTAACATTCTGTCATGACTGACCCTCTCCAAGCTGTCTATCGTCACAATTCTCAACAAATAATTCTATCCCTATAGCAGAAACTAAGTGACATAGGAAAAATTAGAAACTTGCCTGCCTACTGTCAGCCAATGAAGGATTTTAAAGTTCCAGAGTTACCATATGAGTGCTGGATAAAAAAGGAACTAGTAGAGTTTTCTTAAATTTAGACTTGGAAAGAATTGCAGAGATTTATAAAAACAAATGAATGGCTCATATTGAAAGAACAGGTTTCAGGAGTTATTCAAGCAGCACCAAATAGGAAAAAAGGATACTCCTAGAAATAGTCATGCCCATTTTTTGGGTCTTTTCCTAATGAACATCTATCAGTGTCAAAAACGTCAGGGTACATAGTTTACCATAAATTCCCAGTACTGAAACAACTTACAAGCAATTCTTTGTTTCGGAGGCATGACTTGGGCATAAAGGATATGAGATTGGTGAGTCACATAGTTGTATAACATAGAAAGACTGAATGGTACAAGATTATAATCAGATCAATCTAGTTCACAGAATTAGAATCAGAAGTGCAAGAAAACTATAGTTGTACCAGGTGGTATATACCAGAAGCCTGCTCAATTGGCGAACGGGGAGATACAGAGGAAAGCAGAAATGTTGAGTCATCTTCCGTAGGCCAGTGAACAAGGAGGCTCCGCCTACCAAATGCATCTCGGCCAAACCAAATGGTTCTTGAACTATCCTACAAAAGTCAAAGAAAGTACCACTTCTGACACCATGCTGGAAGGAAAGATGCTACAACATATTTTGACAGATAGAAACTTACCACTCAGAGTTACCTGCCAATAGATGATAGCCCATGGTCCTTTGATCATAGAAAGAAGGTCTGGAATAGAACTTTGGCCAGTGTTAACGCAATAGTGTAAATGAGAGTCACACGAGCAGCCCTTTCCCATTGCTTGCATAAGAAATTCAGCATCATTGCAATCACTTGCAATCTGGATTCCTCCAAAAATTTCACCTGAAAAGCACAGCAACAATAAAAAATAATCTAATAAATTATAATAGAAATCAGCGTAACAATAGCAGTAAAATTCTAAAATGAGTTCTTGATAAGAGAGAGAGAGAGAGAGAGAGAGAGAGAGGAACACAAGCAGAAAGACAGACGTTCAGGCCACACATTCACGACATCCTCGGCCCACGCTTGTAGGTTTGCAGTAATACAAATTTGAAGCTACATGAGCACGTGCTGAGTTGTATTATAACTATTTAGAAAGAAATATTTCAATTTCCACATTCACTATTTCGACATAACTCTTTTCTCTCTTGGGAAGTGTTTTCCATTAACCTGCTTGCCTATCCAATGAAGTCATATTTTGCATGTCATATATCCCGTCCATATTCATAACAAAAGCATTCTGGTACAGGAACAACACATTGAGATTCACCAAGCAATTACACATCTTCTAGACTACAAAACAGGACAGGATGCCAATGAAATAAACTGCAGAGACAGTACAGACTAGAGTACCGTTGTATACTAGAATATTTCCAGATGCATCCACCAAAGGTTGAACAAGCGGATTTATTCCTCTGAGCTGCAAAGTTGCACCAATGAAATGCAGTTCCGCAGCAGGCTTTTGGACGCCAAGATTGTAATCCACCGTATTACATAGTCCATTGTCCAAAGACGCACATCCACTTTTGTTTCCAGAACCTAATATATGCAACTTGTCCGTTTCCATCCCCATTTCCAATGCCTCGTCATCTTCAATGAGGGATGACATTTGTTTTTGAGCTGAAACATTGGATTGAAGAGAAACTTTCTTGCTACCTAAGCTATCAGGACCCCTTTTTCGTAGAGCTGCTTTTAGATCATCTACGGAGAACATCAACTAAAGCAAATCGCCCCAAATAAGACCCACCACAACAAAAAACACAGTTAGTTCAAACGGATAAAATCACAACCAATACTAAACAACCCCCCAAATTCAAGGAAAAGAATAAATTGTTCCAAGTTGATATTTTTGTATCAGAAATGTTCAAGTTCTTGGCATTTTGAAGTGTTGAAGTATGAAAACTGCTTACTTTTTCAGTTCTGCAAGGTGGGCATGTTGAATCCAAGAACAAGGATGAAATGTCAATTCGAACGCCTGAGACAATCAGAGCAATTCCACACATCTCTTTCTTCTTCGCTGCTCTAGCTACAGAGAAGTGCTTATCGTAGTAACAGAGAGTCTGCCAGGGTTTTGACTTCTTGGCCCAAGACGAATACTACTTCATGTTCAAATATGCAGCTTCAAAAATACCTCTATTGGGATTTAAGCGCAATTGCTTCCGTAGCATAGTGGTAGTGCGTTCGCTTCGTAAGCGAAAGGTCGCGAGTTCGATCCTCGCCGGGAGCTCTTTCAGCTTCCCTGTTTTGTGTCTTATATGGAGCTTAATGTCCCTACACGCGTCAACCTCATGTTTTGCCCTTTAATATCCTCACGTTTAATGTGAGATTTCATAATTTTTTGTCCTTCAAGCTACCAATTTGGTTTATTGGTATTTTAATATATATCTATATATGACATATTTGGTACATATCTTGATCTTAATATATTATATGACGGTCAATATTTAACATATTTATATTTGATATGTTGTAATTTAATATAATAGACGATATCTAACACATGATATTTAATATATTATAATATATAAAATACCATGAAATATAAAATTGCAAACTAATAATATATCAAATGTCTCCCTAAAATGATATCATCACCAGTCATGACACATTTGTATCTTAAATGTGTTAAATAATACTAATTATTGTATATTAAACACATTTATATTAAATAATTTTTGTTACCTTAAACATTATAGTGAAGATAGTGATGTAGTTCATAATGTCTTTGACAACTAAACACATTAAATACTTATTCTTACTAATAGATAAGAGTTTGAAGTGTAAACCATTAACTTTACGATAATCATAACACTTACTAACATAAAATATTAACCCACAAGTTCTTTGATACTTTCTTATGAAATCTTACTCTTTTTTGTATCTTGACCCATCAATTTTTATATTTATCATGGAATACAATTGAATGTATAGTTTAGATAATTGGACATATTAACTAACATTATTTAAAAAAATTTGCTTATTAACCAATAATATTATCAGTTGTTTAGTATGGCAACATTTTCTTAATACAATCATGACAAGTTTGAAGTTATACCTTTCTACAAAATTATTTATTTTAACTTTTATTAAAATTTGATGATCCTATATTCGGTATTTTTTATTAATAAAGGATATTTTATTCTTTTATAAATATTTAAAAAGATTAATATATCATTATTACTTATTTATCTATTGTATTAATATTAAAAATAAATTAAGCATTTTAAAACTTTTAGAAGAAAGTATAATATCATTTTAAAAATTAAAAAATTAAGAAAATGTAAAGTAATTTACCTTTATTTCTCCTCATACTCCAACAACTTTCATATCCATTCTCCTTCTTTTATCTTAACTATTCATATACTACTGATGAATAATAATTTTTTATGAATAATTTTTTTTATTTTTTAAAATTTTTATTTTAAGAAAAAATTTAAATTTTGTTTATAACATAAGTATTAAAAATAAAAAATATATATTTAATTTTTAAAATAAAAATTATAAATAAAATAAAAAATAAATATTACTCATAAAATATTATTATTTATATTTATGAGTATTCCCTGCACTTTGTGAAATTTCCATCACGTGCGCTCTTTCTTCGGCCGTCATTTCCTACGGCCCACACAATCCAAACGCCTGATTCTCCTGTCTTTGCAACCGTAATCATAGCCTGTCTCCACTAACTTAGGTTGGGCCCACTATTCGCTGCACTCAAAAGCACACGTGATTCGTTATGACCTCACCTTTCACTGATCGCCACAGCCTATGCCAGCCTGGAATTTTCACGTCAATTCCACAAGTTTTGCCAAGGGCGTGAACATCACGTTCTGGGAATGTTTAATACAATAAAAAAGATTATAATTGAAATTTTATAATAAAAATTTAAGAATTTTTCTATCCTTCTGACTCATTCTCTTACCGTCTTCCTAACCGCCCATCAATTATGACCGTTTAATTTGGTCTGAATAAACATCATCCATGAAATTAAAGAAAGAGTAATGACCGAAAATCAGAATAGCCAGTTGTAATAAAATATTTTTGTCAAAATTGACTCTTTAGTCCATGTAAAAAGAGTCAAATTAAAAAATATATATATATATTATATAGTTAAAAAAATAATAAATTCTTAATGTGATTAATAATTTAAAATTTAAAATTTAAATATGTGAGATTCTTCTAATACCACCAAAATAGTCTTGATTTCTAATAATATTTCATATATTGGTCCTGATTTTTTACATAAATTCTTAGTGTGACTAATAATTACAAATTTTAAATTCTTATAAATTATTTTGAAAAGTGAATATAAGTATTGAGTATTTAGAATATTCTCTATCCAATATTTAACGCTCATTATTTTAATTTTTATATCAGTTTTTAGGCATATCAAATATTTTCAAGTGCAAATATTAAAATTGTGGGTTCTTTATTGGGATAAAATTCAGGTATTAAATATATGTTTAGGATTCAGAGACTTTAAAAAATTAACTTGTGTACCCATTCATTGCATTTCCTACTTATAATATAGTTATTGTATATTTTTTCTCCTCTTTCTATGAAAAAAAATAAATCTTTATATTCTAGTAATGATCAATAATTTATTTAAGTAAATCAACTATCAATCTAAAAAGAATAAATTTAATTTACAAGTAATTTTCTAAAAAAAATTGATACGATGAGTTAATTATATATAGGAAAAATTATATTTAAGACAGACTTAACGTACTTTTTTTATATAAATTATTAATTTTTATTTTTATTTTTTCTGGTTCACGTGGATCAAGACAGATTCCTCTTCCCATGGAATCACAACCGTCCATCTTCCAATGTCGTACAGTGAACGGCGGCGATGCTCACAACGTGGCATCAGATTCAAAAGCGTGCCCAGAGTTTGAACAGGAATAGCAGAATAAAGAATTTTCCCTCCATCGCAAAAAGCGTTGGTGGAAGGCCATAATAGGGCTATTCGGGCTCAGATAGAAAAACCCAAAACTCGCCCTAGAAATTTTGGCCCCCATTGAGAAACACTACTACCAAGTACCAACCGCCTCCTCCATCGACCATCGCATTCTTGCGCTCCAACCACCTCTCTCATTAGTCATTCCGGATTCCTCTCGTTCGGAGATACCGATCTCTTCTGAGGAACGTGTTCTCTCTGGCTTCCGTTGTTCGATTTGTATATACTTGTATGTCACGGTTTTGATCTTGGGTTTTGTGCATTTACTGCCTGTTTTGGTCGATGTTTCTATACGGATGTTGAATCCTTGTCGCTGTTATTCCTATTTTAGCAATGCTTTTACGGTTTTTCCACTCTTTGAGCCTGAAAGCCTTCTGGGTTCGGATTGTATTGTTAGTCTGCGTCGTGATTTAGGGTTTTTTGCTGTTGTGAGCTGGTGATATTGGGTTGATGAATAAAAAGCTGAAAACCTTTCTATTGTGTATAAATGTTTTTCATGTTGGAATGCTAATGCAATACCCGTATGATGAGTGCAGAAGCATTAATTCTCCCATCACTGGTACATATGACATATGTAATGCCTATATAGACGTTACCGTTATTAAATGGTGTGAACTGTATTGATGGAGCGCTAAGCACAGTTATTAAGTCGCCATATGTGTCATGGATCCGAAGGCATTGTGAATCATATTGTGTTGTTATAAACAGTGACAAATGGATGAATAGTTTAAAAAACATAATATAAAATATGTATATATGCTGAAGATAGTAAATTTAATTAAATTTAAGTAAATCCAACCCTATATATAGAGTTAAGACATATTGACATTGTTGTATAATGTATATAAATATCTTTGATATTCTTACATCATCGTATGAGTATGATTCCTAGCTAATATGTATTCATGTCAACATGAATGTGATTGATGGATTATAATGAATTATTACGTTGATTTTATATTAGAAAATTATTGATTGGCCCTCAGTTACCAAAACAATTACAAATTTATATATAGTAACACACTAACAATAAGAATATAAAAGGAAGAAAATCAAAATAAAAATTTCTGAGAAGTGCTTCATAAATTAAATTATTTCAAAATATAAAACTGATTCAATCTTATATATCTATTGATCTGTTTTAAAATTTTTACGTAACTGTAAACAAATTTTTTTTATGGAATTATCAGTAAGAAACAATTTACTATGTAATCGATATCTGTTTGTATCATAATTAAGAAATAATACATTTTTTGTATTCAGCCTTACATATGTCTCTATCTCTGTGACCTCTGCTTAGAGTTTGGCGGAGGCAGACACACACACACCACACACAGTTTCACGGCAGAGGCAATGAGACCTTTTTTTAAAATGATACAAGTCAAACTCAAATATGGTATATTTTTCATTTTTCTTTATAAATCTACGTGACTTTTCATATGCTTCTGAATAAGGAAAAAAACAGCTGAAATTTGGGATTTTACAGTTGGGCTGTGATGAACCTGAAAATTCAAGTTTGTTGCAGTTGTTTGCATTGCAGAATTGTGCGATTCATCCATATAGGATTGAATCACACTGATTTACGCATTTCATCCATTGATTTTTGTGGTTCCTGATTCATCCTATGATACATATTGTTGAGGCTTGTTATCATGCAAAGCATACGATTCAAATAGTGAATCTTATTGACAAAGGTGTCAAGTGTATTTGCATTGTATTTGTATAATGAGTTTATTTCTTGTCTCATTAATTTCATTTCTTATACTTGGATTTTATGAATAAGTTAGTATGTGGTGTTACTATGCTTATATGTGCCTGTTGTCTTGTTGCAGAGATGGCTGCAGCAGAGGATACTCCAACGCCACAAATGGTTGGCAATGCTTTTGTGGAGCAGTATTACTCTATTCTTCATCAACAACCACACCTGGTTCACAGATTTTACCATGACTCTAGTATCCTAAGCCGACCTGAAGAAGATGGTAGTATGACCTTGGTGACCACTATTGATGTAAGTCTAAGCATTGGAGATAATTAGTTATCCCAGTTGCCTTGATGCATTACTTCAACACGTAGAACTATATATGTGAAGATTTAGCTTAGTAAAAGTAGGATACAATAAATCCTAGACTACTTATATATTTTCCATCCTCGTTGATTTATACAAGCATGAATCTATAAAAAGTTCTATATGTGGGTTATGTTATCCCTCTTGAGTAGAGGGTAGATAGAGATGGAAATCCTTAGTAGATATCTTCTAAGTTAATTCCATGCAGAGTCAGGAGTAACAATGTAACATCTTTGAAGCCTGGAAAATCATGTGGATCTAGAATGCTAATTAACATATGTTGCCAATTTTGCTCAACATTTTTTCCCTGTGTTGTTAATGTTTTTGGTTTTTATTTCATGTGATAATTACCATGATGTAATAACTACCATATAAGAAGAAAAGAAAATCTCATTTAGTCTGGTTAAGTGAACATGCATAGTGGAGGAGGATGTAAGAATAAGCTCAAAGCATTGGTGATTATAAGCCAAACTTCACTAATAGCAATATCATATAAGATTTTATGAGATGCTTGTATCATGCCTTCCTTCTGTTTCAAAACCTTTATTTTTTGCTATTCTGTAAACCTATTCACTCTTTACTGGGTGGAATTAAACCTTTTTTTTACCCGTCTGATCTATTCTGCATTAATTCATTCATCTCATCTTTCTGGTAGCCTTGTTGAGCAATTTTGAGTTGCTTAGAAGAAAAGAAGAAAGACAAGTATGATTCTCAGTTACTAGGATTTTATAATAGATGCAGTTCTGGCAATCCTGTTTGTTATTGCCAAATATTCTTTTTAACAGATTCTCCTTTTTTGCAAAAATCTTTGCATTGTGTTTGTGATGAGTTTGTGATGTATTGCAACAAATGGTATAACATCTATTGACTAAAATTATCTGCTTTTATTTTGCGACAGGGCATTAACAAGAAGATTCTCTCTCTGGATTACACAAGTTTTAGGGTGGAGATTCTGAGCGCTGATGCTCAGCCTTCATATAAGGATGGGGTAATGGTTGTGGTGACTGGCTGCTTAACTGCAAATGACAATCTGAAAAGGAAGTTTACTCAGTCATTTTTCCTAGCCCCACAGGACAAAGGTTACTTTGTGTTGAATGATGTATTTCGATACGTTGATGAGTATAAGTCTGCTGATGTTCATTCTGTGCCTACAACTGATGCTGATGAAACTGCTCCAACAGCTTCTTTTACTCCAGAGCCTGGTTATTTTATATTTACTTCGGCTGGTTCAAATAAATGTCTATATTCCTGTTGCTTGTTCCCTTTCTTACTCTTCTTTTTTACTTGTTAAAAGTTTGGAGTTTAAAACGTTGCTTGTGAGTGCAGAGCCCGAGGTTGTGAATCCAGAGCCCAAACTTGTGAGTACAGAGCCCAAACTTGTGAGTACAGAGCTCAAGCAAGTAAGTACAGAGCCCAAGCATGTTCCTGAAAACATTCCACCTAGTCAAACTGCTGTTGCGGATGGTGACACTAATGTCAGCAAAGAAGAGAATCAACCAGTGGATAATGGGAAATTATTAGTCACTGAAAAGGTGGTTGCTTCTAATCATGTGAAAGAGTCAAGCCAGAAGAAAAATCACCCGATTACTGAGAAAACTGCTTCTAATACACATGAAGATACTCCAAAGAAGTCCTTTGCATCGATTGTAAGTTTATTTATTTATTTTTATTCTTGTGTAGTGACTGATCATATGTGACTCTGTTGTTTTTAATTTTTATTTGTTACAGGTGAATGCACTGAAAGATAATGCTGCTCCATTCCATATGAGGACTTCCCCTGTGAAACCTGTAGAACAACCACGTGTATCTAGCATTCCTGTAGCTGAAGCACCAGTTCCTAGCAGTAATGCTGCTTTGGAAAAGAATCATGAGAATACAGGTATTTTATCCTTTCTGTGTCTTGTATGGTTATTTGTGTCAAAACAGGGTTTATTGTAAATTTCATCCGATTTGACATCAGAATGGTTTTTTTTTAACTCCTGTAATTTACTTTCTATAGGTAAGGCTTACGCAATATTCGTTGCAAATTTGCCTATGAATGCAACAGTAGAACAACTTGAACGGGAATTCAAGAAATTTGGGCCCATTAAACCTGATGGGATTCAAGTTAGAAGTAACAAGGTTAGTCTCAAATATGTTTTTGTGTGATCTAGTTGATTGGGTTCACTTCAACTTATGCTGGTATTCACGTTATTCTGTTCTCCTTTACAGCAACAGGGATCTTGTTTTGGTTTTGTGGAATTTGAATCTGCTAGTTCAATGCAAAGCGCACTTGAGGTATTGATTTTCTACACATTTTGTGGTCAAATAATTTGAATCTTGAACATGGAACATGGGTTCTTTCTGAAAGGTGGACTTAATAATTGTCTAATATATGGTTGCATTCTTGAAATGCATTGCTTAATAAGACTGTCCTCTCCTTAGTCACAGAAGTATGATGGTTTGATATATAATGCTTCATGCAATATTTTAAGCAACATAATTTTTTGATACTTTTTCAGAAAGTTATTTCTGTTTGAAGCTGTTTATTATTATTTTTAAAGTTTAGGAACCAAGGGAGAGACCTTGGTCTTTTCTTCTCTTTTCATCTTTCTGGTTTTCAAATGTCTATGCATGTTTTGTTATGTTTGAGAAGTGTATTTGAAGCTCTCGCAGCTATTTCAGCTAACATTTACGTGTACCATTTCAGGCTTCTCCTATTATATTGGACAATCGTAGACTTTCCATTGAAGAAAGGCGAGGCAAGTGAACATATTCCTCTTGTCAAACTTGAGCTTATTTTTCATTGAAGTTGGCAGGTTTTCCTAATGATTTTACATGAAATGTTGAGTGATTTTATGCACATAATATGCTGCATAATCTTACTGGCTTTTCATCCTCAACCCCTAAAATTAATGAAAATGCGAGGGAAAATTGCTTGAGGGGTCATTCATGTGTATTCTGGTGCCTGTATGATTTTGCAGACATATCACCTGCTCATGCTGCTCTTGATACTTCTGTAAATACTTCTGTAAATTTTTCATTTAATAATGTCACTCAATATCCACATGTATGGTTGTTGCAGCTAATAATGATAGGGTCAGATATTCATCAGGACGTGGAGGATACCGAAATGACAATTTTAGGGGCCGTGGCAACTTTGGTGGTGGCCGTGGCTATATGAGAAATGACGTTGAGAAGCGAGGTGAGTTCTCAGGTCGGTCTCGAGGCAATTCTGGACGCAATGGAGATACTTTGCCAAGGGCTTATCAGAATGGAGGAAGAGTTGGCCGTCAAGAAGTGAAAGTGCAATAGAAAAAGGTGCTTCCTTTACTGGTCAAATTTTGAGTGATAACAGGATCTTTCTATAGATAGCGGCATTTCAAGGATTTTGGTTTCCAGTTGGGGTAGAGTTATTTGCTTTTTAGCAGTATCGTGGTATGGTTCTTTTACTTATTTATTTGGTTAAACCAAGAGATCCCCCGTCTTCCTTCTCCCACACTTTCCTTTTCTTTCTAATTTTATTACATCTTGTATCTAATTTTCAGCAACAATTCTTTAGGAATTGGCTACAATTATATGCTATTTTTCTAACTTCTAATTGTCTGTTATCCTATTTTCTGGTTTATTTAATGCAAATTAAAGGTCAACCAATGCAGATGTACATTTATCTGTGGTTTCTTGTAGGTAGATTAATACCTTTCTTGAGGATGTTTATTCTGTAGTAAGACCTTTTACATGTCCTAATTGTTTCTTCGTCGTTTTAAGTAAGAGTCATGAGACAATACCGGTTCTAGCAGGGGCTTAAAAAGTAGTATTAGAATTATTGCTGCTTTACTTGGCACAAGGCTTGTGAGAAGGACGGGCAAAGAGCTAAAAGGGAGAAGTAACCCTTCGACTTCTGTTCGGGAGTTCCGATTTTACAGAAGGGGAAGGGGAATGGAGGAAATTCTGTATTTGCTTTCTACAGTCTACCTTGATTTTCGATTTTGTTTTTAAAAAAAATGAAAAGATCTAAACTAGAGGAGTATTTCTTTTCTAAACTTAAGGACAATGTTATGGTACCCAATGTATGGTGCACTGATGACGGGCACTGTCCATCACCGTTAGATGGTGGCCTTTTTCATCTAACGGTAATATATGGTGCCATGTCATCAATGGCATCATGCTTTGAATGTACCGTAAAATCTGCCTGGAGGCCAAAGTTATGAATGCATACAGCATACACTTTCTGAGCTTGAGTCCTTTCTCTTTTATGTGAAATTCACTTGTTTTTTGTTAAGAATGGGCCTAGACATCGTGGATAAGAGGTAAAGACTCAGGCCTAGTGTTACCAAATCCGAACACATTCGTAGAATGGCTTAAGTATTTATAATATATACATATATTTAATTGCATATGAGAACATTTGCGAACTATTAGTTAACTACTAGGCAACTCTCTAAATTATAGAATATTTCTTGATCATTTTCTACTAATTCTATAATTCTTATGGATAATTAATAAAAAAATTATATTAATACATTTAAATATAGAATTTTGGGCTTGGATAAGATGAGCCCATCATCAGCGTCCCATGATCTAAATACAGAAAATTTAGCAGAGGGGATATTCATATAGTATGTGGTTACTGAATTATTTATATTTTATAAAGATTTGAATTGTTAATTTTTTGCGTCGACATTTTAACGTATTTTGAACTTTAAAAATATTTTACAAATTTATTAAAATAATATATTTTGATATCATAGTTTATAAAATTTTCACTTATTGTGTCAGTTAAAAGTGAAATTTAGATAGTTCATACGACATACGACATGATAATTACATATATAAAAAATTGATGTACTTATGTGATACAGGTACTGAATTTTCATTGTCAACCCTCAAACACAATCAAACCCAAACTAAACTACAAATGTGAGTTGATAATGTGGGAGTTTAATTGATACATGCTATCAACCTAACCCATAAATACTCCCATTTACGAGGATATGTTCATTAATAATAAAAAAACTTTAAATATAATATAATGAGACTCTTCATATTTAATGTAATTTTTATTTTTGTCTTTTTCATATGTATAGCCCATAAATAACATAATCATCTGAGTTCATTCCAAAATTTCTCCATAAACTCAAGTCACTCTTATTTCATAGACTAGGTGGTTTCATTAGATCTGATTGAGTGACTTGTCATCTTATTATTGTAGTCGTCCATTCCATTCATATGTTATAGTCATGATTGAGCATTCTTTTTTTTTTTTTGTTGACATGCTCATTTTTTGTCAAAATTATTGTGAACGTTCATACATGCACGAATGATCGAATATGACTGAATCTGCATTTAATTTTCAAGAATGTCATTCTTTTATTTTATATATATATTTTTTGGATTTAGATTCTCACATATATGAAAAGAATATGATAATATTATGTTAAAAAAAAGACATAATATGCATAAATTTATAAATAATAAAAAAGTTTAATTCAATAATTAAATAATAAATCCTATACATTGTACTCATCTATTCTCTCTTTGAACATATGACAATATTATGAGATATTTTTAGATATACAGAATTTATAAAATATGAGTGAATCAAGTTAATAATATAAAGATATATATATATATATATATATATATATATATATTTTTTTTTTTTTTTTCAAAGACTCCTTTTCAATATTGTTTTCCAAATCCATGTATCTCCTTGTTTATGTTCATTCCCACATTGGTGGCTACGAACATCGTATCCAACAACAATGGCCGAACCCGATCAGCACCACTTGTGCTGGTTCAGTACCTGTACCAGAGCACCCCCAAGGACGACGTCGTCTTTTCCTTCGCAAACGACGCCGCACCGACTTTATTCTAAACGTGAAGAAAAGACGACACGTGCTCGCCTGGTGACGTAAGCGGGTTGGCCAAAAGCGACACCGCCCAAGCGCGCGCGTCGCTGTCACCGGTTGGTGATTGATGAGATTCATGCACTGAGGGCTGAGGCATGGCATCTATGTGCAACCCTCACCCATCTCGACACGTGGGATCCCTCTTTCGTATGTATACACGTGGCTTTCCCACGTACACCAGTCTCTTGCAGATTCTCTTCTTGTCCTTTTCTTTTTAATTAATTAATATATAACCTAAAAAGTGCAAGTTGCTCGGGTGGGTCCCGCCTCCATCATGACCCTCGCTATGATTTGTACCTATTGGAGACCACGTGGCATTCTTTCCATCCATTCTCCCATTCACAATAATATTATGAAAAAAACTTTTAATTTAACTCTCAAAATAAATTCTCTTAATTTAGTTGAATTTCATTAACAAAATTTTCATATTATACCAATTGTAATTAGTTAAAAAACATTAGCATATTCATTAAGTGAAGGACTATGTATCGGCCGAGCTTTTATTAAAATAGTTAGGCTTTGGTTTAGTTACAGTATAATTTGGCTTCACTCATATAATAAATAAAAATAAAAATTATTTATTAAATAAGCCAAATTTAAAATTCTATTGCACCGCTTGGTTTGCTTTTAATGAAAAGTAAAATAATATAACATATTATTGATAAGTTTTACATATTATAGAAATTTATATATAACAAAATTATATATATATATATATATATATATATATATATATATTGAAGTTTTAAGTAAAATTATTTGAATTTATATGTTTATAATTAAATAAAAAATATATTAATATTAAATGAGCTTAACAAGCCAACTTAAATAATTTTTTTAATAAATGAATCAAGTTTGAATAAGATCTAATATTTATTTATTAAATGAGATAAACTTGAAAATTTTGTTTATTAAATGAGTTGAGTTAGAGTCAATTAGTGTTTAACTCAATACAACTCATTTACACATTAAAAAATTAAATTAAGAGAACAACTTTTAATGATAATTTAAAATCTAAAAATCTCTTGATGATTAAAACTAATTTTTTAATGACAAACAATAATTATTTTAATTTTAAAACAGTACTTAATATGCAAAAAAACATTTACAAAACATCGTTATATTCTAAATATTTGGACAAAAAGAATAGTGTACCAATATATTTTTCAATTAATATAAATAAACTTTTTTAATGACTTTAATTTTAATTAAGATTCAACTTATAATGATCAACCTTAAAACCGCTTCTAATATCGTTTGAGTAGAACTTCTTTCACAATCCAAATCAACTTTGACATTTGAGAATGACCACATTTGGTTTATGTGAACAATTGTTGCTCCGAACATAACTTGTTTGAGCCTCTTTACTTGACCATGGTCAACAGTCAACAGTCAATCGTCGAGAACCGTTCATCCGTTGCCAGTCAGCAAAGTCAACGGCCTCCAATAACGCTTCCTATTTTTGTCATTTTACATAATACATAGTACTTTTGTATTTGTATGAGCTAGATCTACCTGAACATTTTTAATATTATTATAATATTAAATAATTACATAATATTGTCAAAATATTAAATTAATTGTAATTTAAAAATAAATTACATAATAAAATATAAATAACAATAATATTATTTTACGATAATCAATCAATGAATATAACATCTCGTGTCAGGCGTATCAAATACTCATTAATTAATTATATATTTATTTATTTATTAAGCATAATTTTATTTATATATTACTTTTTTATATTATTTTTATGCCTATTATCATATTTATTATTATTATTTATTATCTATAATCTATAATTATCATTAGTTTATATTAAATTAATGACTAATATTAAATATGTAAGAGAGGAAGGTATAAATTTTTTGGTGTATAATGTCATTGTTGATACATAAATAATAGAGCATTAATATCTTGACATGCACGTTCATATTTTAAAATTTAAGATAAATTTTTACTTCATTATTCTTTATAATAAACATATTTTATTATTTAAAAATGAAAAATATAATTGAAAAAATGGTTATTAATAAAAAAATATAATATAGAAATAAACATTTAATATTTTAATAAATCTCCACAAATTTAAAAAATATTTTGACTAATTCTAAGATTTTATCAAAACTAATATTCAAATATGATATCATATGTTTAATCACACATCACTTGGTTGGGCATAATGTGAAAAGAATTTATAAGAAAAGAGAATGTAGATTAATTAAGTTATGCCATTGTAGGTTGTGGTAATAAAAGTAGGATTACTCTTTCTAATAGTGCTATTTGAAAGTGACATATGCTAATTAATAATTGAACTCTTATGAATCAATACTTCAACTTAACGTAAAATCTATCTTCAACTCTTTATCATTATTATTTTGACTACTAAATTAAAAAAAAATTACATCACCCTCTCTCTATATATGTAAACAAATTAACTCTTTATATGTTTTCATCAATGTACTCTCATTAAAACTAATAATTGTCAACAGTGTAATTATACTAGTATTAATGCATAGGATATATTTGGATAAACTTAAAAAAAATTCTATAAATATGCTTTAATTAGAAAGGATTTTTTAGAAGTATAAAATATTTTGTATTTATATGTAGTAATTAATAAGTGATTTTTTATCTTATTTTTAAAAATTTTATCTGTCATTAAAAAATGATTGATATATTGTATGAGTAATTTTTAATTTGAAAAAAAAATATTTTTGTGTTTTTTTGCTATTTTTTTTATAGCACTATCTAAATAGCATTTTTCACTTAAACATTTTTTAAAATATTAAAATTTTAAAAAAATCTCATCTAAATAAACTCTGAATTTTGTCAACATTTTATAATACCTAAGCCAGAGTAATATTAGAACATGTGATCTCTTAAAAATTACTTTTTTATTTTTATTTTTTGTGGCATTTGCCCTTGTTTAGTGCATTTTTTTTCATTAAAAAAATAAGAGCCATCTGTCAACCGATTAATTACGGATTATATCTTTCAGAGAGATAATAATTCAATTATTGACTAGCACTACTTTATAACCAATTAATTTTTATATTTTTAATAATACTCTTTTATTAATTTAATTATTTTATGTTAATTAAATATTTAAATAATTTATTCACATTATTTATTTAACTCAATCACTTATTCAATTAAAATTGTTATTTTTTTTAGATAAACATAATCTTTTCATGCTTCAATTTTTCTTTCTTCTTTGTTATTCTTATTTTTAGATAGTTACGAATTTTTCATGATAGTTTAATATTTTACATAATCAAATAATGATGATATTAAAATATTAATAAAATTATTTACTTTGATAATGTAAATAACCAAAAAAATATAGTTTCTTATCTTTATATGCTTGATTTAGATTTAATTCTTATTTTTATACTCTAATATTTTTAAGCATGAGTATTATTTTTTAAGTCACAAAGTTAACTTTTGTTTATATAACTTTTCATAAATTATACACAAATTAATGGTGTAACAGTAACCACCTTATAAAACTTAAGATATTAGAATTCATTTTTTACTGATAAAATTATTTATTAACGTCTATCATGCTAATTCAATAAAAGAAAAAAAATATGTTCATAAAAAACGAATAGGTAATTTAAAAATAATTAAATCTTCAAGTTTTAATAATAATTAGAAACTAATTGGAATAGAAAATATTAACCTTAATTGAGAATATCAATACAAATTTTAAATATAATTTAATTAGGTTTTTAAATTATAATACAAAATATTTTAACAAAGGAAAATTTTAAAATTAATTATTATTTTTCATACCTAAATTATATGATAGATTGAATAACATTATTTATATAATTTATTTTTATAAATTATACTTAAATTATAATAAGTGTAACTATATTCAAATTTAAGATATTAAAATTAATTTTTTATAAATTGAATTAGGTGTTGATGGTCATTGAATTAAAATTATAATGAAAATTTATTCAAAAATTTAATATGGAATTTAAAATTATCAAGAAAAAAGAAAAAAAGAAAGATCAAAAGTTTATTTGATAAATAAAATTTTAATTATATAAGTGATTGAATTAAATTAAGAGTGTATATAAAATAATTTAAAAATAAATTTATTAAGTATTTAATTGATTAAAAAAAATAGTATAAGATATTATTAAAAATTTTAAAAATAATTAATTATAAATAAAATATTTGAGAATGACAATAACTTCACCCACTTCAAAAAAAAAAATCTTATCTCTTTTTATTTTATATTAAAATTAGATAATTTTGTTCCCTTTTGACTTTTTGCCACGTTGTTCAATAAAAAAACATTATATGATTTTGAAAGAGTTTATTTTTTTTTCGATCTATAAATTTTAAACATAGAGATATTATATTTAATTAATATTTCTCAAAATGTTAGATTATTTTTATTATTATTTATATCAAAATAAAATAAATTAAGGTTCTATTATATTAGATAAGAATATTAATTGCCAGTATAATTAAAAATTATATACAATAATCAAGTAATTTAAATTTTTTTATTTTAAAATTTATTAGAGAGTAGCCACATACTTATTGTACATTCAAATCAACAGAAAATTGGAATAATCAAGAATAAAAATGAATGTATTTTCACCATTAGTACCATTTTTAATTTCAAAAAAGTATTTTAATGTGAATTTATAATTTCAAAATTTTATAAAAACCAATTTAGTCAATAAACATGTAAATGATATGGTTAGTTCTTTATAAAATTGATATAAAATATTAATGGCTTAATGTATGTGTATATTAATTTATTACTTATTATAAGTAAAAAGTAATAATTAATTACTGATAAAATAATTATACTTCTTTAAATTTTAATAGTTAAAAATATATAATTATCAAAATCAAAATTTCCCTAAATAATAGTATAGATAAAACTTAAAAATTATCCATATAAAACAAAACCTAACAATTCTGATAAATAAATAACTAATAAATAAATCATCCGAGAAGATCGGGTAGTATTATTATGTACCAAATGGTGGGGTACAGCTAATAAATAAAATAGCTTTTGGCAGCACATGGGGTGCGAGACAACTTGACGAATAGGAGAAGTGGGAACCGTAGGCAGACCACAGACGCTCCTTCAGTCTTCTCGTTCTCGGGGCCACGATGCGACACGACCAAGAACCAAAGCCGCAGCAATACGAGGCCAAAATCATTAAAGCCACGTGTCAGCTTCCCGAGGTGCAGATATTTGACCGACACGTGGCTACCTGTAGCCCCCGATTCTTCACCCGACACGTGTTGCCGCAAAGACAAGTTGTTGACAGCGACCCGGAACGAGACATTTACAGAGAAATCGTGTCAGTCAGACCACGTGTCACACACCCGCCTGCCTTGATCGCCATTTGGCTCCTTCACGTACTTTTGTTGTCAAAATCTCGAGGGTATTTTCGGAACACAATAGGTATTCTTTCTTCTATCTTGCATCTTCCCTTCTCGCTTACCCAGAAAAAACACCCCCGTTTTTCTCTTGCTTCCGTTTCTTCCCTCCCTTTGCTTTAGTTGTTTATTTTTTATTTTTTGGGTATTTTGGTTTCTGTTTCCTTTCTTTTTTCCTTTTCTAAACTATATCCCACACTGTCGCCTCTGGGTTGCCCTGCTTTGTAAAAGGAGGAAAAAATCAGCGACTTTTTTGTGGGGATTGCTTACTAATTTACTAGAATTTATTTCATTCTGATTCAAACATTCCTAGTATTTTCATTCTTTTTCCTTTTTCAAATTCTTTTTGCGAGTAAGAAAACGTTTCTTGTGATTTGGGTCATGCGTTTCTGTGTGATTCTGAGCATGATTGGATGAGGACCATGTTTTCTTTCATGGTTTTGCTAATTTGAATCCCAGAGCTTGTTTTTTTGGGCGAAGGATTAGTAGCTGAAGTACTATTATATCTTTTCGTTTTTCGGTTTGTTGAAACATGGGTGAGGCTAACGATGGGAGAAGAAGCAAAGCTTTGGAGAATTTGTCTCTACAAATGGACAGGTTCCCAAGAGATCTGCTACAGAGATTCATGTCCTGTAGTAATACACAACCATTCCAACTTGCTGAGTCTCCCGAAGAATCGGAAGAGATTGAGCTAAATCTTGGTCTTTCATTGGGTGGTCGATTCGGGGTCGACAAGAATGCTAAGAAGCTTATCCGATCGTCGTCTATCGTGGGAACAATGCCTCTCGTCAGAGAGGATGAGTCCACGACTCCACCGCCGACGTCGTACTCGACTCTCATGAGGACTTCTTCGCTTCCGACGGAGACAGAAGAGCAGTGGAGGAAGAGGAAGGAGTTGCAGACATTGAGGCGAATGGAAGCAAAGAGAAGGCGGTCTGAGAAGCAGAAAAATTCTAAGACGGAGAGAGACGGCGGCGGTGGCGGCGTTTTGGAAGAAGAAAGGCGTGAAATTGAGGGTGCAACTGGGTTGAATTTAAGAGATAAACAGCAGTTTACTGCGTCCAATAGGTTCGGTTCAACGATGTCACCACCTTATGGGTTGCCTAGTTGGGCTGCAGCAGCAGCTGGGCAGGTGGTTCTTGGTGATGTCTTGGCGAAAGGTAAGGTTGGACTTTTGGGTGGAAACGCTGGTTTTCAAGGATTTGGACAGCCGTCTTCTCAAGGTTCGGCGGATTCCCAAGGGGGAAGTTCGTCGGGAATGTCAGAAATGGAGAGCAAACCTTTTCAAGGTAAATTGCTTTATTTGGTCAATTTTCTCACCTTAACTATACTTTTTGGTAGTGGAGTTGCGTTTTTAATTCATTAGTTTCCTTCTATATTTACTGTAGACAATTATTATGCTTTGTTTTGGTGTGGATGGTGTTCTACGGTATTGGATTTTGACTGCATGATGAGGACACATTCTCTTTTATATTCCTGATATGCTATGTCTTTAATTTTTTTATGATTATTCTAAACAGGTTATCTAAATCACTTACATATTTCAAAGTTCCTCCGGATTATGTGAATTGGTTGCTAACAAGGATGATCAAGGGAAGATCAAAATACTTGATTCTGATGCGATTTGTTCCCAGTTTCTGTTGAATTTTCTAAAATGACAAGCTGAATATGGCTGAAGTGGAGTTCTTAAAAATCCAACCATGGTTGGTCACTATAAGTGGATAAGATATTTAGTAAGATAAAAATGTGATCTTTTTCATATTCGAATTTCAGTTAACAAAAGTTTCTTTACTTGTTAGAGCTTTATTTGGGTGGTGGTGGTTTTTCTTTTTCTTCTTCTATTTTTATTTTATTTTATTTATATTTTTGTTTGGGGGGTGTTCTACACAGTACTGGTGATATGGAGGATGTACCTCTTCACTTTTTTAAACACATGCAGTACTTGGAATAAATGTAACTTAGTGCAAGCTTCTAATTTATACGAAATATAGAAAGAAGTATTCCTTTTTGGTCTTGTATTATTATACTTTAGTCCCCCTCTATATATTGAACCTTAACCATCTTAAAACCATAAGCACAGTGAAACAGATTACATTTGAAAACTTAGGAAATTTTTTTAATCCTCATAACTATTCTAATCTCTATGATTCTGAAGCTCTCATTCCTCTTGCTTTCTTAAGTGATAGTCATTAGTCACTGTTCTTCTCTCTTTTAGGACCTTAGTCTTGCACATGATTCCTGGATTTGAGACTCATCAATAGAAGCCGTAAAATAGAATTATAGCAGCAGAAGGGGAAAAGAAGATGCTGGTTTTTGTTTATGATATAACTTCTGGTCTCAGCAATTATTGACTTGAATTACTACTGCTTTTGAGTATATATTGACTTACCTCCAACTTGATGTGTTATCAGACTAAAGGTTTATTGCTGACTCATCTAAATGCATGATCTAAATTTATGGGCTTTGAGATGTTCGGAGTTAATTCATACAGCTTGATCTAGTAGTGCTCACTTGCGCAACTGTAGCTTGTTCCTGGATAGTGTTTTATAAGCAATAATGTTGAAAATTATCAATAAATACCTAGTTCTAGACTCTGGTAATTTAAGATCTAGAGCATGAATCATGTCAACTATGTGAAGTGTTAGGAAACCATTAAATCTGACATGTACATCAGAATTGCATATTAAATTTCCAATTCTGGGGCTGCTTTTCATACTCTTCAGAAATCAATGGAAATATCACGTTGAAAAATTTATTTAAGGTATGGTTATAGCCATCTGTTTGAGAGTGGAATTTGCAATTTACTTGGAAGTTGAGGTGATCTCACACAAATACATGAAATAGCATTCGCACTATATACCAACCTAGCTTCAGCTTGTTACCAGACAGATAGTGCTAGCAGATTATCTTGACATACTGATAATGAGACACAAAAGATCGTGTAGGACCAATGGGACATCTTCAGGCACAGGGGAAGGAATTACAACCTGTCATTTGTGCATGGCCCCATAATATCAACCAATCCTTACTAGTTCTTAACATTGCCTTTTGTTGCCATCTCCCTTTGCTAATGGTATATGAGAAAATTATCCTTTCATTTTAATTTGTAACTGTCCAATCTTCTTTGGTTCTATGCTTGAATTGTATTTCTTATAAATGCTATATATGCATATACATTTTAGGATCGCTTTTTTCCCCCCCAGCCGGAAATGTATTTTGGAATGATTAAGAATGAACACTCAAAGGTAGATTAATAGTCTGTTCTGGAGAAGGGGAAAAAGGGGAAAGGGTTTCTGAAATTAGAAAGCTTTCCCTCCTTTCTTTCCCCTTATCCTAAACAGGCCCCAGTGTTACTTTGGGCTAGGTATTTAACTTTCTCTTTTAGTTTGGCATTTCATCTTAGTACTTTTTGGGAAAATTTTGACAGTTTTGAAAGTTATTTCATTACTTTCTTAACAATTCACTAAAATTTTTTAGAAGCTTGCCATGGTATTCCAAGGATTCTCATGTCCACTACTTTTTGGCGAATAAGACAAAAGATAAACTAGAAATAAATTAAGGCAGCAAAGGGAAGTAATTCTTTTCTGGTGTTGCATGAGCAAATAGACTCTTTTTGGGAGTTAATTCCTATGTGTCACTTTGTTTCTGTGATGAAATTTTCAATGAAACATTAATTATGTAAGTGAAATTCATTTCTTCTGCTGTTGCAGCTTGTCTACCTTTTACTTATACATGTATACTTTCAATGCTGGAATATGTAATTAGATCTAATTCTATCATTTCTCCTTTGCTGAAAAGGTAGAAATGAAAGGGGTCACTGTCAAGAATAATAAGAAAAGAAAGTTAGACCCATTTTCTTAAACATTTTGCCCTACATCACAGGATCAAGCATTGGTTGTGAAGCAAGAAGCCCGGTTAGTAATAATCTCTTGCAGGAACGAAGCAATGTGGGTTCATCGGGGACAAAGACAAATGAGAATATGACCAGAACTTCCAGAGCTGAGGTAGAGAATCCTTCTAAGAGACCCCATCCTTCCCAAAATAGAGGCAGGGAGATTGGGACAAACTCCATGGAGGATATGCCTTGTGTTTTTGCAAAAGGGGATGGCCCTAATGGGAGAAGAATTGAGGGAATCTTATACAGATATGGTAAAGGGGAGGAAGTGAGGATAATGTGTGTATGCCATGGAAACTTTCTCTCCCCAGCAGAGTTTGTGAAGCATGCTGGTGGTGGTGATGTTGCACACCCACTTAGGCACATAGTTGTTAACCCTTCTGCTACTTCGTTTTTATGATGGAGTCCCTCTTATCCTGCAACAGTAGGGTTGTAATATAGGATAACAGTGAAGGGAAAAGAATCTTAATTTGATAGCTTCTTTAGTCTTATCTCAATTTTTGCTAAGCTCTTGGACAAAAACATGTCATATATAAATCATTGCCAGTCTTCTGCATGAGAATATCAGGTTCATCACTGTGATATCCTTATATATTGATCATGATGTTCCATTTACCGTTTTCCCTTCATGTCACTGAGTGCAAGAAGATTGTTATTGATAAATCTAAGTATCAATATGGCAGCACTGAGTATGAAAGATAAACTAGTTGTTTAGGGCATAAAACCTGTGGAAGAAGAATTGAAAATGATTGAACAATTAGAAGAGTAGGACAATTTTGGCTGTGACACAAGAAATTAACGAGTAGACTCTGTCTAAATCAACGAGGATTAGAAAAATGTCTTAAGATGTCTCTTTTGCTTTGCAAATCACTGAATTTGCTTCTATGCTTTGATTTTCATGCTATGATCTTGACATTTTCAGGGAATAGAAAAATGTCCATCTTAATATCTTATCTACTATTACTATCAAGCATTGTTAGTTCAAAATGGTGTTTGTGGATAATCAAAAAGTTTCAATTAAAATTATATTTGTTGTACATAGAATTTTTATCACGTGAATTTACTCCTAAAATTAGGAAGCTTTTTATTTATGTTTTGGTTCTTTTGATTTCTGTTGAGGATTTATTTTCAGCTGTAGAGATGAAATTAGCGAGCTTTTGATATATAATTGTCAAACATAATTTTAATATTTACGAGTAACTTGTTACACTTAACAACTATTTTTAAGAGAAGCATCAATAGAACCCACCTACACTAATTATTTTTAATTTTGGTATTTTCGATGATACAGACCAGATTAGCAAGTTTTGTTGGTTGCAAATTTTGATCTTTAGTATACTCTTTTCTTTGCTGATGGATAGTGCAGCGTTCAGAGGGGAGTAAGGCTTTGAACTTGCAAGTGGTAGAAAATGTGTCACTTAAACTAGGCTTTAAGGGCTAATATCTGACTTGTATATATTGTAAGGTTCCATTTAATGTATAGAAGATTAGATATGATAATATAAGTTAATATAATTTTATTTTATTTTTTATATAATATTTGGTGTACATAAAAAATTTATAAGTTTATATAATGATTATCGTATAATATTGTAAACCTAAAAATATGAGATAACTCATAATAAGAGATTTTGTATAAAATTTTATATTAAAAATTTAAAAATATATTTATATTTTATTTATAAATACATTATCATGATGTTACCATCACTTTTAATACTACCATTATTGTTGCTACTATTATCATTGCTGTCTTCACCACCATGAAATCACTTCCACTGTATTGTTGCTACCACCACATCACATTTGTCATCATCACTGTCACTACTACTATTATTATTATCCACTATTATTGTATTAACTATCATACATGAACTTAGTATTTTTTTTTTATATTAGGATATTATTTTTTTATCAATAATAACAAAAAAAAATATTGTTACATTATTGTAATAAACTTATAATAGTGTAAAAATTTATATATATTATTTATTATTACTTATATTATTTGGACTTTATTTTATACGGCATGTAAAATTATAAATGTTTTTTAATATTATATATGGAAGATTAAAGAAGTTGAAGTATATATCACATCTTCTCTTTGATATTTTCAGATTATACATTCATAATGTTAGTACTCTTGTCATATTGATATTAGAGGTATTTTATAAAATATCATTTTCCGTTTAGACATATAGGATTCTCATTCATATACACACGAATTAATATAGAATAAACTACAATTTATTTTCCAGTAGTTTAGTCAGGAATTAATTTTCCTTTTTATGTTTAAAGTGTATCATTTAATCTGTTATAATTTATTTTGTTATCATTTAATTATTTTATAATGTTATTAATGAAATTAATAATCAAACAAATTAATTTTCAAAAATAGTGTTTCAAAGCCTACATGTTTAATATTTAGTCAGCATAATTCATGTAATAATTTCATAACACTACAAAATTGTTCAAGATATAAGTTATTATTTTAACATTCAAATAATTATTTTTATTAAAATTTGAATGAATAATATCAAGAGATATATAATTAAGTAATAATAGAATAAATAATAGGTGATTGAATGATACAATTACGAGTTTAATTAAAAAAAGTCCAAATCACGAAAGGAGTATAATTTACCCTTAAATGTATACATGTAAAAGATTACAACAATGTCGCTTACTCTTTAAAAAAGCGAGAATCAGAAATGCTTGAATAACTTTTTTTTTTAAAATAATTCTATATCTTATTTATAAAAATAATAAATAAATTAATTAATTAACATGAGGGTCAGTGTATGTGATTATATTTATGCACATAATCTAAAATATCTGACACTGAAATATTGAAAGATTCCTGACACTAAACACTTCCTAAGATTTGAAGGATTCATCATGTGGTTTCCACAATTTCTTTATTTAGTGGATTTTTCTCCAAAGTAAAGATACGATGCCAGAGGACTAGGGAGACCCAAAAATTATTCTATTCAGAAAAATCAAGTTAATGCAAAAGCTAAAAATCGTAGCTTTTGGCTGCAAAATCACTTTTGAAGCACTATAATCACTATCCATCACATTGATATGCTTATGCTTATGGACCTTGCTTTTCCGAAAAGTCACCATCTGGGTGTGATTTATTTATGGATATTAAATGGGAAAAGATAAGAGACAACTTTATGCGACCAAGGATTTGTCGAACTTTACTGTGGTGCGGTTAGGACCAGACGTCTTTTCCCATGCATGCTTTAAAATACTTGGAAAAATGGAAATGTGTGCTGGTATCTCTAGCTTTTATAATAAATAGTGAAAATTTCTATTAGGTACCCCATGAGCCACTACTATTTTGGAATTTGGAGTGCTCTTTGATAAGCATCTTATTTAAGGGTAGGTAAGAATTGAATCACCCTTAATAATAATACATATCATATAGTTATGTAAAGTAGCATCTACACAAGGCAAAGATCAACTGATACTGGCAGAAAACTTAGGAGTTTTACACCATAGAATCATGAAACTTTTACAATCGTAATGGTGATTTACAGGGAAAAGTGAAACGTGAAAGAAAAACCTAGAACTTGAGAAAAATTTACATACGGGCTGCTGCTTGCTTCTACAATAAGTCTCATTTACAATTTCCTCTGATTGATCCAAACCAGGCGGACACGGATCAGCAGAGATTGCAAGCCATCATCATCCCTATCACCTCTTCTTTTCAAGCAAAAGCAGGGAAATAACAATTCAAGTATGATACATCTGAGATACATCTCTGCCAAAAGGGGGAAAGAAAAGTAGGTTCTGAACCACAGGTGACACTACATTTCTTGTTTTTGACATACAATCTAGAAATCACGAGCTCTTGAATCTTGAGGTGAGTCCTACACCCATATTCTCAACATATGTGTATTGGCATCTGTTCAAACCTAAATACCTAAAGAAAATGGTAACTAAACAAACAAGGCTTAGGAATTCTTTAAAAGTCAATCCCTCAACAACAACAGCAACAATTGCCCGATTTACAACAAGACAAAGAGAAGCATTGGAACCAATTGCTACAACAATGACAATGATAACAATTGCCTGACTTACAACGAGACCAAGAGATGCATTGGAACCAATTGCTACAACAACGACAACGACAACAATTGCTCGACTTACAACAAGACCAAGAGAAGCATTGGAACCAATTGCTACAACATCGACAACAACAACAATTGCCCCATGTACAACAAGAACAAGAGAAGCATTGGAGCCAATTGCAACATGAAGTTGAGCTGGAAGCCACCATAGAGGCTTCTTCATAAGATTGCTGTCGAGGAATATCTGTCTTCATGGGACGAAGTTTTTCCACTTCTGTTAAACTGCAACAACTTCAAACATATTACAACTCAGTGTGCTTGTACACTGTACAGTTTGAACTAAAACTAAAGAATTTCTTGAGAATCTCAAGACAATTACAAAATAAAAAAGTATGTACAAAGATCAAGACAGATAACAAGGGCATACTATTGATAAAAAGGATAAAGACAGAACAAAACACATTGAATGAAAATAGAAGTGCTAGAAAGTGTTTTCAGTTTCAACTTTATACTTAAATATGTCACAGAAAGACAGACATACACTGGAGAAGTATGGCAGCAGCATCTTTTATAGCTACAGTTCCAACAGTGGCAGAACGCCCAGCTGCAATTTGAACAGGAACAGCTTGGCCATGTAAGGTGGTAGCAGCTTGGACACTTACAGTAGTAGAATGCCGAACTACAATTAAAACAGTAGCACAATGGCCATCCAGACTTCTTTCTGCAATGCACAAAGGATATATTCCTCATTGACTGGAATCTAGATCTGCGTTTTTATACAGCTATGCATGTTCTGGTAAGTGGAATGTGAACAGATGCTTTCCATGCAAACATGCTTATATAAACTTGACATGAAGGTGCTATGGACTACAAGGACATGTGTAAGGCATAATTGTAAACAAACAAGTAGTTCAATATGGACATATGCATATTGATTCTTCAGTCTGTTCATAATTATAAATATTGTGTTGAAATAAAAGAAAAAAGACGTATATAAATAAGAGAATAAACTGGGCTCACATTGGGGAAGCATTAGAGTATGCACTGGTTCCACTCCCAGGGGAATGACTGGGGTCATTGGACACATTGCAACTTCCAGCTGAATGTGAATTCTTTACCTCCTTTTGGTCTTTACCAAGCCTTTCTTCTAACTTGAAAGCTTCATCTGACATTTCAGTTGTCTGCGTTTCAACACTCTTTCTGCCAGTGTCTGTGTTCTCTATTAGAACTGAAGGGAGTGGGCTGAACTTATTCAACTCACCAGATTTGGTCAATTCCCCTGACTTGCCTAATTCCTTGGACATAAACCCATGGTCTCTGGATAAACTAGGGTCCCCTATATGAATGCTAAATAGTGATTCATTAGAAGCGATGCTCCATTCCATTGGACTTGTGTTTCTTGAGAAAACAGAAGATGGAATCCTGTAGGAATCATATTCTGATGACCGATCCATCACTTGGACAGGAGGGCTAAGAGTTGGGGACATACCCATATGGTCATGGGTCACAATGTAAACTTGAGATGCTGATGTGCAAACTGGAGAGCTGTTGTCAACTTCAGATTCGACAGAACTCTCACTAGAGACATCACTCTGTTCATCTTTTGATGCAGGTCTAGATGCCACAGACTCGGTGAATTTAACTGTAGGTTCAGATGCCACAGACTCGTTGAATCTAACTGTAGGTCTAGACGCCACAGATTCGGTGAATCTAGCAGTAGGTCTAGATGCCACAGACTCGGTAAATCTAGCTGTAGGTCTAGATGCAACAGACTCGGTGAATCTAACTGTAGGTCTATCTGCCACAGACTCGGTGATTTTAACTTGCTCCACTTGAAAGAAATCATTTGATGATGATTCTGATGAAAAGGAAGAACTTGACCTTTCGGCTGGAGCCAATATGCTTCTGGTACCATTGGTGTCTGTATTAGAGTAATTATTGTTATCACTTCCCAAAGTACTTTCTCGGATTGCTCTTTTACCTCCAGTGCAAACATCTATTAGCCCCTCTGAATCTGTACTACTTCCACTCCCATCAAATACACCAGGGTTTGAATCAGAATGTTCACTGCTTCCACTCCCATCAAAATTTTCTAAACTTGTTTTTACATGCTTATTGTTTATGCTCTGATCAAATGTCTCTGTATAAATTTCTGCTTGTTTTCTGCTTCCTTTCCCTTCAATAACCCCTGCATGAGTGACTGGATGCTTAGAACTTTATCTGCCTTGTTCCAAGTCCTTAAGTAAAATTATTTGACTTTAAGGTCATCTTGTAGTGGTGAAAGGAAAAATGACATGAAAACTTGAAGTTTCCAAGTTAATTGCATGAGTAAAGGATCGTAATTTTCTTTTTTGAAAAATAGGAAAAGAAAAAGAAAGAGAGAAAATAGAAAACAGTTTAATCTCTATAATATAGTCAACGAGGCAGAGAAGAATTCTTCATCAAACAAAACACCAAGAACCAGGAAAGACATATTAAGCCCAACTCTTTGTTTAGTAAACAAAAAGGAGAATAGTATGTGCTGAGATTGGTAATCAATTAAAGAATGGCATATTTGTGAAGCCTAATGCTAAAGCTAGTCAATCACATAGCATATCAGCATACTATATGCAAGTCTTTCCCAGCAGTAGAGATCACATGAAAAGCAACCTTGAAAATCTATTTTAAGCAATTTTCAGAGCTCCAC
The DNA here is from genome assembly GCA_034509205.1 of Ceratonia siliqua. NCBI lineage: Eukaryota > Viridiplantae > Streptophyta > Magnoliopsida > Fabales > Fabaceae > Ceratonia > Ceratonia siliqua. Next base: position 11,065,278 of record JASKGM010000009.1, on the reverse strand, counting down.
AAACAAATCCTTGATTTCATCCCAGTACGAATTTGCAACATAAATTTCAATGCAGGAACGTAAAAAATCCATCATATTAATTGTTATTCCATTTTTTTGATTTCCTTCCTTCTCTAATTGCTTATACCCAGAAGGCAATTTGTTCAATTCCAAATACCTTTCTTTTCTTCTCCTAGTTGTGATCTCATGTTGATTCATTGACGATAGAAAAAACTACATATACGAAGACAACTTGCTGAATATGTCAAGCCGCTAAAATTCCAGGCGCCGGAAGCGGCACCAGCCGATGAGCAATCCCTTTATTCAGATTTCGATATATAATTTGCAACATATATTATATAATCAATTGAAAAGAAAAAGATTAGGGAGACAAAAAAACCCCACAATTTAGAATCCCAAAACATACTGGACATTAGATTCATTGATTGCACTAGGAAGGTACCTGGAAATTGATGCATTGAATCGAGAAACCGATCGTTACCAAAAATTTTGTTGATGCTTCGGGTCTATTTTTCTTAACTTGTTGATATTCAGCTTTGGAACCAGAAGAGAAATCATATGAAATTAGGGGAAACAAAGCAATGCCAACTGAGGAATTAGGGTTTTGTTGAGAATTTGGTGACGAAAGGTCCTGCGACATTATCGGCGTATCCGATTCGCTTCCCTGACTAACCACTCCAGCGTTTCGCGCCATATCTGTAACAGCTCTCACTCTGTCTGGGTGTCGTGGAGGGGTTCACATGCTGGCTCTGAAACCGCGTAACCATGTCCTGTTTTTTTTCATTGACCAATTAATGTGACGCCACGTCACAGCGAGAAGTAGGGATTTTACAATGACATTAGAAATTTTAGTTACCTGTCTTTACTACAGGTAAATAGATTAACCTAATTATCAGAAATGTAATATATTTCTGATAAAATTATGTATTAATAATTAATTTGACTCATTCTATTTAACAATTGTTCTACATGAGAGACATTTTTAAATTTACTTATTTCATAAAAAGTGCAATTCTTCCATACCTATTACTACTACATTGACATGAAATAAATATTTAATTATTTACCGTACCATGAAAATGTACATTTTATTCAAGGATAGATATTAGCTTAATGTGACACTAATATATAGAGATATTATACATTAGATAAAAATATTTTTTATTTAATAGTGAAATTAATTATGATTAAAAATGTAAATATGTTAGAACCTTCAAAATTTATTAAAAAACATGTCTACCATACTTATATACTTGTCTAAAACACATTTTTTAATTCTTGATTTTGTGTAAGTTCAATTTTATCCTAATTTTTTCATTTTAATTGTCATTTATGTAAAAAAAAATCGCAATATTTTCTTCATCTTAAATATTGTCTACTCAATTAACAAACTAATCCTCTGTGTATCTAATATGGTCATTTTCTTCCATGCAGTAGACTATGCTCTAAGTGTGTGCTTGACTTAGAGACGGATTCAGGGAGGCAAGAAGGTCCTAGCCCCCTCCCCCCCTCTCCCTCTTCCAACAGGGCCCCTCCTCCCTCCATTTTCTTCTTACATAATAGACTTATTATTGGATTCAAGAAGTACATTGGATTTAATAGAATTATTTTACTGCATCCAAACTAATACCAATCCAACCCATTTCATAAATAAAATGTTACCACTTACCAACCAACTAAACTACTTGTTAGAAATAAAATTTTGTTGTTACATGGGAACATATAAATGTTGACTAATCTAACTAACATTGAACTTGGTAAAATGAAAATGTTCAATAACTAAAAAATGAGATTATTTAGGAATGTTCTTTTAATGATAAAATTACGCGACTTTTGATTAGTGAATCTATAATTTTAGGAAGTAGGCAAACTAATATTTATAGGCAATGAATGGTCATTAATAGACTAAAAGTCCAGTATGATATTTATAGGCAATGAATGGTCATTAATAGACTAAAAATAAGATTATTTAAAAAAATGCATTTAACAAATTTAAGAGGTTATGGTGTAAATAGTAAAATTTTCTCATTATTTTTTGTTGGTCCATTCTTTTTCTCTTAAGGTCTTATCAAAATTTTTTCTTTCATACAATTCGACTACTCCTTTAGATAATTTCTGGATTCATCACTGCGTGGACTAGACATCTAGATTCTAAAGCATCAATGTTTTGATTATTTATCGCCAAATCTATGGAGAGTTTCTTCACAAAAATTCACCTATAGCTTCAAAGGTAAAGGGTTAGGGATATTCTTTCAACATGTGGACAAGCATAATTTGTTGCTTTGAAAACAAATGGTTGTCAAATGCACATAAAATTAATCCATTAATTGAGTTGATGATATTTGGGCAGAGAAAAATTGTATGATTTTTTAAACTTAAAAAAGACAAAATTAAAACATAAACCAAAATTAAGGGATAAAAAATATGTTAATATTGTCATATTTGAATAGAGATAGACATAATATATATGAGTTCATAAATAATAAATATAATTAAAATTCACTAATTAAATAGTCTGTTTTATATATATTGTTCATTTCTCTCAAAATATGAGAGGATGTTGGTTTGTGATTGTCAACACTTGATTTTGTTTAGTTATTTTTAAAAATTATTAAAAAATTAAAAAATTAAAAAACAATAATAAAAATTGAAAAGACCAAATAAAACACACAAAAATATAAAAATAGTATTTTAGTTTATTTAAAAATGAAATATAAAATGCAAAAAAAATTACTTAAAAAGAAAACATATAAAAAAATGAAAAAGAAAAAAACTACTTTCTTTGTTCAAATTCTCTTTTTTTTTTCAGCCCATATCTTTCTTCTTGGTCCATTTTCACTCTTCAGTCCTTTCTGGTTTCATTTCGGGAATGTCATTTATGGTTCTGTTTTTTTAAGGGAAGTAATGTGCAAGTGTTGGTTTCATTTTAGAACATCATTTCTGGTTTCTGGGGTTTTAAGGGAAAGAATGTTAAAGTTTGGTTGTTGATTCCATTCCTGATTTTCTGGAGCATCAGATATCGTTCAGTTTTCTTTAATGCCATACTTCAGTTTCATTTCTGGAATTTCATTTTACAATGTCATTGTTGGTTCTGTTTTATAGAAGAAATAATGTTCAAATGTTGGTTTTATCTCTGTTTTCTCTGGATTTGTTTAAAAAGTCATGTTGAAACTGTCAAGTTCACCTTTGGATTATTTTCAAAGTGACAGTTTTCGTCTTACTCGTGGGTTACTTTCGGTTATGTCTTTTTATGTGAAACTGTTAGGATTATACTAATTTTGCATGCTGAAATGTGTTTCTAAGAGACCTTCGAAATGGTCCACAAAGTAGATAGTGTGAAATTAGACTGTTCAAAAATTGAAATTATGTTTACATTTCACGGTGGTTTTGATTAAACGTATTTTCTCTATATGTTTTTTGGGTTGTTTGATTTTTATATACTATATTTCACTTTCCATTATTTCTATTTAAGTTTATATTTAATTATTCATTTTTTGTTTAAAGTCAACGTGTAAGGCATAAGCAATCTATTTTTTTTATTTATTTTATTTCACTTATTTTATTTGTTTTCATTCTTGTAAATAATATAAAAGGTGTCCAATGCACCTTATTTGTAATTTAAGAAAATAAAAAAATAAAATAAAAATTTTATTAATTAATCAAGTCTAAAGGTTTTTATTTGAAGAATTAAATAATTTGTTTTAATGTGAATACTTTGAATTCCTTTTATTTAAAAAAATATTTTTAAAATAAGTTAGCTTCAAGGGCCATTGAATCAAAATTGAATTTAGAATTTAATATCACTTAAAGTTCGGTTTCAAGGACTTATTGAACCAAAATATATTTTTGAGCTTAATATAATTTGATATGGGTTTCAAGAGCCCCTCGAATCAAAGTTTGCTTTGGGGTTTCATCGACTCACTTTAATATTATTTTAATTCTCTAAGTTAAACTTGTAAAAATTGTAATGAGATTATAAAATTAAAATTATTTGCTCAGCTTAAAATGTGATTTCAATGATTACTTTATTTCTTATAGGCTTTTAGTCGATATCTATTCTCTCAAAAAGTCCTACTTACTTTAGGCTTTAAGTGAAAGTTTTTTTCTCCTACTGTCCTAATTCTTCTAAACATTATGTGGATAATTGTTCTCCCATTTTGTTGGGTTTTACGTAAAAGTTCATCTTCACTTAGAGTCTTAATTTTTATAAACTTTAAGTGGAGGTTTATTCTCTCTTAATACCCTATCGTTCCTAAGAAAACGATCATATATTATTCTTAGCCAAAATTTTATTTAATTATTTCAAACTACATGTACCTTAATCCATCTCAAAGTACATAGGCGCTTACTCAATAAGGCAGGTTTAGTCATTTTATATTTTATTTTTTTTATTGTATTAATAAAAAAAGAGTAATTAATATATATAAAATTAAAGTGCAAAAGATTTACGGTAACCGTTCTTAGGTATGGAAATTGTGAGATACTTAACACATTTCTCACGCCTAATTAGACTCCCGAACCCATCTTCTGATTTCAAGGGTAAGTGTTTAAATTTTTTAAAGAATTTTTTAAGGATATCAATTATCCTTCTAATTAATTGATGGCGATTTTATTTTTTAATTTTTTAATTTTTTTTTCTTTTTATCACCTTAATGTCATGACTATGCATTTTTCAACTTTCACATTGTGACAATAATTAATTTAATTTATATACTTTTTGTAAATTAATTATATTTAAGAATTTATTCAGAAATGAGAAGTCACTTTATAAAAACAAATATATATTTTTTAATTATAAATAGATATATAAACATATTAAAAATAAATTTTAATAAACTATTTTTACATACTGATATTATTTTTAATTAACTTAATTTACTTTAGACTGACTTCATCTAAAAATTTGCACGTAGAAATTCAATTCTTCAATAAAAAATCATTACTACAAATTTAATCTAAACATTTTTGTTTTAATTTTTATATTCACCCTACCACATGAGTTTAGCTGAGATGACAAATTACTGAATTAGTACTTTATAGTGCCAAACAAGTTTTTTATATTTTATAAAAAAAATAATGATTTCACTTATAAATATCGTTGTAAAGAAATTTAAGGAATGAAAAGGATTTTTTTAAGATTAAAAATTAAAAATAAATAAAATGACATATAATTTATGTTTAAAATTATAATATAATACGTATAATAAAATGGCAAGTATTAAAATGTTTGTCGACTCCACTTTTACTCTACTTCATCCATATTTTGTAAAATAAATAACACATTAAAAAGGAGCATAAAAAATTTATTAAGGCAAAAAAGTAAAGGATAGAAAAAAGAAGAAGGAAAAGTTACATGAGTCAACTCTTTCACGTGAGATTTGGAGTATAGTTAAAGGTAAAAATATCAATTTATAAATAAATTGGAGGTTTTATTTCTTTATTACTCTCAATTTAAAAGACAATAAAAATTAATATTGTGAGGGAAACATATACCTAATACCATGCTTCTTATAATTTTTAAAATTTATTTAAAAGGTAATAATCTTCTTCTCAATATTTATTTTTTTCATCTTATTCATACAAGAACTAAGTGTTATGAATAACTATTTATTGAAAATTATTTAAATATATTTAAATATTATTTCTTAAAAAATGAAATTGATTTAGAGAGAAATTCTGAATCAACTAAAATAAGAGAATGTGTAATTATAAAAAGATTTATTATTTATTTTAAATTTGAATATAAAGTGAAATCCGGGATTCCCTGTCTACGCTCTAGTTGAACTACCCTCTTCCTTTCATGAGTTTCTTCATTTCCTGCTATCAATTATCTAAACATGTTTTGCTATCAGCCATGGCAATTTAAAGCTCCGTTTCATAAGGTAACATTAACAACTTGGTGAATTTTATTTTTACTTTAAACCTTCCTCTGGGGTTCTCGTTGGTTTATCGTTGCTTTGCTGGTGTTCAATTTTATGGGTTCGCAATAATGAATCAAATGGAATGGTGTTTTGCATCTTTTGTTCTGTTCCCTTCCACATTTGTAGAAATCATGAATGCATTGTGATATATGCGAGATAATTCTTGTTTGAAAGTTGAAACAATTAGTAGAAGTTAAAGGAAGATGGGTATCGAAATTTTGAAATTTAGGATTTTGGTGTGGGAATGTTTGCTTTAATGATGGAGAATTGAACGTACTTATTTTGTTTATGACTTGTCATTAAGCTAAATTGTTACTCTAGGCACAGAACATTAACAAGTAGTAGTTGCTCTTGAAACTAAATATGGGTTCTTTGCCCATAATAGCTGGGTCTGTGTCCTCTCTTGTGAGCTTTCCCATATTAACAGAAAAGACATGGAATTCAGCCATTGATATCAGGCTCAGTTTATAGGCAAATAATTTTTTGTATCTAAAAGATGGGTATAACTATAAGGTAATGTTAATTCCGAGTCTTAGTTATTCTTTTCCTTTACTCTTGATTTCCTCTTTTTCTTATTCATATCCCCTTTTTGTAAATTAATTAACTGGGTAAAGGTTTTCTTATTCAATAGTTATTTGGATATATGCTTCATATTGGTTCTATCCTAATTTTCAATTTTAGGTTTCAAATTGAGAAATGCACAAGAGATGGGTCACATCAGGTGGTAGACAGGGTTAGAAATGAATTTTGGTATTACATAATTTGTACTGAATACTGATGGACACAACCCCAGCTAAAAACATACCAGATCAGCACTGAAAGTGATAAAAGGAAAATCCAATGAAAGAAAGACAAGGCCATTTCTATCCTTCCACTCAACCTGAATCTGCCTTATCTTGTGACAGTGGTGCGAGGTCTAATTTCAATGATCGTGTGAGTCGTGGCTCTAATATATCAGGGCTGAAGAAGAGAGGTCATGGAAGTCGTTCTTGGATAAAAATTGATCATGATGGAATTTCAAAGACTGTGAAACTTGATAAGGCTACTATTATGAGACATTGTTCTTTGCCTTCCAGAGATCTCCGACTATTGGATCCTATGTTCATTTATCCTTCTACCATCTTAGGACGGGAGAAGGCTATTGTAGTCAACCTTGAGCAAATCCGGTGTATAATCACTGCTGATGAGGTTATTCTGATGAATTCCTTGGATGTAAGTGTTGGTCAGTACAAGTCAGAATTATGCAATCGGCTTCAGAAAGAAAAATCTGGTAAGGGATGTAGCTCTTTCTGCTGCAACATATTGACATTTGGGTGTGAGGCAGACTGGTCGGAAAAATAGATTATTAGTAGTTGAGAACTTCAGATCAATAAGACTATTGTAGCATCCCTAATGGTCATATATGTCGTTGCCCTATCAGGGATGGATGTAAAAAGATGCTGAGAAGAATCAGATGTTGACTGTTTGATGTCTTGTTTTAGGAGAGTTAAAAGCTTAAAAGCAGTGTTTATTTTTTATACTTCCAAGCTATGCTGAGGTCTTTGATGGAGGTAACCACTTCATAAAATTGCTTATTAAGTTTACCTGTTTGATACAGATGATCTGCCTTTTGAATTTAGGGCACTGGAGCTGGCTCTGGAATTGACATGCACATCTTTAGATGCTCAGGTGAATTGAGCCTATATTTGTTGAAGAGACACTCACAGTTTTAACTGTGGTTACTATTTTCTACATTTATTTACATCAAAATGGTACCATTGAGTTGATAGGCTTGCCAGTCTTTTGGTTTAATTACTGTGGTCTATATTGTGTATGGTAAAATATTGATTTTATTAACTGTTGGTACTTGTATCCATTTCCCTGCAATTTTAGATAACCCACAAAACCAAAATTTGATTACTCTCTATTGTCTGCCTACATTCACAAGATCCATGGTTTGTGCTCTGTCCTTGTCTGTTATGAAGTCTATAACACCACACAGGCCAGAAGTGGTAGCCTGATAACACATGGATTCACGTAATGTTCCCCAGTTTCTGTTGTTATTATTGTAGAATACTGTTACTGCTCCCATATCTTAATCTTATTATTGGGCCAACACCATTGTAGCATGTAATTCAATGGCTTCACTCAGTATTTGAAGCTTGTAATTTAGTGTTTGAGAATAGTTAATTGTTTAATAAAATCATAACTTACTAAATGTGTACGAGAAAGTCATTGGATCAGCTGCTAGCTATATCGAAGTAATAAATTGTCATCTCTGATCTCTTACATTAAGAAGGTTCTGGATTTGATAGGTGAAGCAACTGGAAATGGAGATATATCCTGTGCTAGATGAGCTAGCCTCATCTATCAGTACTCTCAATCTAGAACGTGTTCGAAGATTTAAAGGTCACCTTCTTGCTTTGACCCAACGAGTTCAGAAGGTTGATAGAGGATAATTTTCTCATCCATGAATGTTATTTGGCTTTCTATTGCCTGCAACTAGTAATTTATTTTTACTTCCTAGGTTCGTGATGAAATAGAGCATCTCATGGATGATGATGGGGACATGGCTGAGATGTGCCTAACTGAGAAGAAGAGAAGATCAGATACTTACCATTTAAGTGACCATTACCTTCAGACTCATATGTCAGGCACTGGTAGAGTGATTTCAAAATCCGCTCCCGCTTCACCAGAGCGGTTCATCAGTGGGGTCCAGATGTTGCAAAGGGCTTTCAGCAGCATTGGAAATTTGAGTAAACATGGCAGTTTAACTGGTTCATCTGATAACATGGAAAAGATTGAGCCACTGGAAATGTTGCTTGAAGCATACTTTGTTGTAATTGACAACACTCTTACCAAATTATTGACGGTATGAGATATTTGACTTACTTGTATAGTTTTTTAAGGCTTATCCACGTTGCTTATAAATTACAGTATCTCTATGCTGAATTTCATAATATTTGTCAATAAATAACGTACTTATATTATCTTAGATTGGCCGAGGCCTGTCTTTGACCAATAAGCTGTTGTGTAAAAAGCTACTTGTGTGAAAATCCTGGTTCTCATGGCTTCTGATTTTTGCTTAAGAGTAGCCATGATATCCTTTTTTGCATAATAAGTCATGGTAGATGTAAAAATAATCTCTCCAAGAGTTGCATATGGTTTAATTATTTAGGCGGGTGCTTTGTGTAGATGCTGAGAACATTTTTCTTTTGCTGGTGATGCAGCTCAAAGAATATATAGATGACACTGAAGATTTTATCAACATAAAATTGGTAAGCCATGATTGACAACTTAACATTTTGCTGTCCATTCCTTTGTTTCTTTCATAATATAAATTGTGTACAACAGAGAGTTCACTTTTCTCAGTAAATATGACAGGGAAATATTCAGAACCATCTAATACAATTCGAGTTGCTTCTTACAGCCGCTACATTGGTAGCTGCAGTATTTGCCACTGTGACAGGAGTTTTTGGAATGAACTTTGAAACTACAGTATTTGACTATCCATCTGGGTTCCATTGGGTTTTGGTAATTACTGGAATTGCTTGTGCATTGTTCTACTTCTCCTTCCTATTCTATTTTAGGAACAAGAAAGTGCTTCCTGCATAAACTATAACCTGCTGTAAATTGGATTGTACGTTCTAGCAAAGTCAAGTTGGTCTTAGAAGTCATGGTATAGGGCAGGTTGTACCATACACATCTATCCGTTGGTGGAAGAAAATCTACCCACAGCTTCAACAAGTTAGAACATGGCATAGATGATTTGAAGCTTTTAGCCATTTCATCATTTAAGATGCTAAGGTTGTACTTGGGCAACTATCCATTGTGCAGGCCAAGATATCTCTATAATCCCTTGATATTCTGAAGGAGTCGTAGACTTTTCCATCTCCGCTTTTTTTGTACTCAAACAACATATTTGAACTATCAAAAGCAGTATATTTTACAAACTGATTATAAACACTTGATTTTGTCAAGGTATCCTTTAAAATTTTATAATTAATAAATTTCTCTAAAAAATAAATAAAAAAAATAAAAAAAATAATAATAGTAGTAATAATGATAAAAATATAATAATAAATAGATAGAAAAAAAATCAAATCACAAAATGGCATAAACAAAAAATATATATAATATAATAATAAAGGAAGAAAGCTAAAAAGAGAGAGCCCAAAGGCCAATTTTTTGTAGCAACCCAACGGATGCTAAAAAAAAAGAAAGGAAGGTCCAGCCCAGGTCTTGGGTCCGACCCACCAACTCAACCCTTAACCTGACCTGGATCCAACCCAGTTCCTTTCTCCCTATTTTGTTGCCCTAGCCGAACCCTTCACCTTCCTCTTTGCACTATGTCCCTTTCCTAGTCTGCCATGGCCACGCCCCTGTCCCCTTCCTCACAGTGGTCCCCTACCTATTCTAGCCGTCCCTTTTTCCTTTCTTCATCTCTGCATAAGTGTGGAACCGCTTTTGATTTCCTCTTCACATCCCCTGTTTCTGGACTTCTGAGCGTCGTGCTTTCGGCTTAGCCCAGGTTGCAGTGCTTCATTTTTGGCAAGAAGGGCACAAACTCCCTGACCTCGCTACTCAACCGTACATTCACGCTCGGTTTTCCTTCACCCATGCTCGACAGTATCTCTGCCATACCGATTTGTGGTTGCTTGTCAGCCACGATCGCGGGATTACCTCAGAGGGCACTGGATACAATTGGATTCCTTTGATTATAAAGGAAGAGGAGACGAAACGAAAAGGGGGAGCCTTTGAGACCAAGAAAAGAAGATTTTGAGAAGCAAGCTCTGAAGATTGTGATACTTCATCGAATTTGGGGCATTGTTAAGGCAAGGGGTCTTTAATTTTCTTCATTTATTAAACTAACATAGGATGAAATGTGTTTTAGAATCGGTATGTTTTGGGTTGCAATGTTCCTGGAATTTCTATTAATGGGAATCAAGCCATGAAAACTGTTTTTCGTTAGTTAGCATGTGTTGTGGGTTTGAAATTTTGTTGTTTGATCGATACAAATCAGGACAAGCTCTAATTTCTAAGTGGCGTGTGCTATATCTAAGTCTTGTTAAAGCCTGTCTTTCAATTCTTATTTCGCTTGATGGGAATCAAACCATGTGTTTCCATTAGATGTTAATCCATGCCAAATAAGGTCTTATTGTTGGTTGGTTATTCTAATGTCAATAGTGTCTCATTGCTGCCTGGTTATCTCTGATCCACATGTCTTTAAAAGATTTACTGCAGTGCGTTTCATTGCTTCATTGGTGATCATGTTGCCATCTGTTCTTATGGTTAATCTATAATCCTTGGGGTTGAACCCTAGTGAAGTAGAACCTGTTCAATTCTGACTTAGGGGTTAATTCCAAATTTTTGTTTGGTATGGAGTTCTTTTGAAATGGCAGCATTTTATTTAGACAATGAATTTTGATTTTGGGTGTTAAGTTATATAAGCCAACAATCTGGCAGCTATTATCAACCCTTTCAAAAATGATTAAATTAAAGCAAGGGACATCTTTTGGGGCTCCAGTGTTTAGATGGCATGCTTCTGCATTATTTTGGCTGAAATGTCATAGGATCATCCCTCCTGATCACAGTCATGAAGGGGTGTCGATACAGTTGTTATAATTTGGTTTGGTTGGTTGCTTTATGGGTTTTATTTTCTCAATGGTTTGTTGGATTATAAAGTGCCGCCCACCCCAACTCTAGGTTTGGCTTACTTATAATTGTGTTACGTCTTATTTTTTTGAAATGGGCGTTTTCTTTTACCTATGACTAAAAAGTGGCTCCAAATGGGGTAAAATATGTGATAACAATGATTTTTATACATTTATTTGCCCTCATATTTAGTGGCTTAAGACTCTTTGATGCTTAAATGTATGATTTTGATCATGTTATGT
>JASKGM010000009.1:11033562-11044204 GCA_034509205.1 Ceratonia siliqua | reverse complement strand
GTGGTGGTCCCCCCCGGACCGCCCGGATCCCACGAGTGAATAGAAAGTTGGATCTACATTGGATCTCACCTAAATCGTCCCATCTATCATCTTGAGGAGAAGTTTGGTTTCAAACCCCGGTTCGAACAGGAGAAGTATATATATATATATGTGTGTGTGTGTGTGTGTGTGGGGTCATGTATAAAAGAGGTAAGGACATATCCATACGGGTTGGCCCCCCGCTAATCTTGTATTCATGATGGTATATATAATCTAATTATTTTGTAATATTATTTTTTTCAATCCAAAAATATAGTAAGTGAAGTTTATATGGTAGTAATGTGACCAATTTCAAAGTAACTAATTTTTGTATTTTAAAGAAATTGGACTAAGGGCCATTTATTTAGACTTACTAAAAAATGTCTTTTATGTTTCTCCTTTTGAAAGAATGCCTTTTATAGAAGCAAAAGATGTTTTATATTTTGATGCACTAATTGATAATGACTTTTGAATAAGAAAAAGAAATAACATTATCTTTCATCTATCAACTTCTTCTTTTGAAGGAAGCCAGAAATATTGGTTTCCTCCATAAGGAGAAAAACTTTTTTTTTTTTTTTTACTTCTCATTTTGGGAAAAGCAAAAACAAACACTCAATTTTTTTTAAGAATGGCTTATTTTTTGAAAAAAAGTTACTTATTCTCAAAATAAGTCCATACAAATAGGGCATAAATCTCATAACTTATGACTTTTCTTGTTTATCAAAATTTCAGGTTGTTATATCATTTTTTATTATGTTTTTATTATATAAACTTTAAATTATTATCACTAAATAATTTGTTATTTAATTTGTTGATCCATCTTTTTTTTTCTTAAAGTCCTATTAGATTTTTGACTCTCTCTCTCATACAATTCGAACCCCCTTAAGTAATTTCTAGATCTGTCCCTAACTGTAATCTCCTTTCTAATCTATTAATTGTAACACATTATACCTTAAACTATTACAATTTAGTCAAATTATCCCATATAATTTAATTAAGTGTTAAAATTAATAGTTTTAGTTAATATGAGCTAATTATAAATTAAAAAACTTGATAGAAATAAAAAATAATAAATTTTTTATACAAAATAACATAAATATCCTAAAAATAAATGAGATAAAGTCTTTCATTAACTTTTTTACCCCTAAAAATAAAAGTTAATTAAATATTTTATTCTCACTTATTTTTAGCATATTTGTGTCATTTTATATAATAAATATTATTTTTTATTTCTATTAAGTTTTTTTAATTATATAACCGATTCATATTCATTAAAATGTGAATTTTAACATTTAATTAAATAGAGTGGGTAATTTGAATAAATTGTGATAATTTATAATGTAATATGTTATAATTAATAGATTATAGAGAATATTAAAATGACAACTAAAAATAAAGATAAAAAAGTGTAAAATATCCTTATTATTTTGTTTATATGACTAGATTTAACTTGTAACTTTTAATCTTAGAGACAATTTCAATACCTCTAAACCATGCTCATTAATTTGAAAGATAGATTATTTTAGCTCTAAGACAGTGTACTGCAATTAATTAGTAAATGTCTATAAAGATCACCAACAAAATTAATACTAATGAATATCAAATGAAACAAACACTACTTAATCATAATATTAAAAACATGATATACTAAACTAATAATAAATAGTTCCTTACATGAAAAAATAATAATAATAATGAATAGTATTTGCGCAAAATTAGAATAAAGTTAACCAAAAAGAAAAAATAGTAACTATACAATAGGAAAGTGTGTGCATGGCAAATGACACTAAAGCATTAAAGAAGCTGAGGATCCGTGGAGAAGTGAAAAAGAATAATACCTTTTGATAGAGTAAATTACTCTTTTACCTTTTAAGAGATGTTAATTACAAGATAAAATATACATAAATTTTGGTTAAAAGATAAGAAAATATTATAATTTAACTAAAATTTGAATTTAATTTAATTTAAATTATTTATAAGTTTAAAATACCTTTTATAAAAAAATTGTGAAATTCAAATTATTTATTTATTTATTTCCTCTTAGTAATATAATATAGAAAAAAATAAAAATATATTGAATAATTTTTAAGAACTTTTTTATAATCAATAATAAGCAAAGTTAAATATTCAAACACATTGAATAATTTTTAAAAGATTCTAATAATCAATAATAGACAAATTTAAAAGTTCTCAATAAGTATCTTATATACACAAATGATTTAAATAAAGTTAAATTTAAAATCATGTTAAGTTATAATATTTTTTTAATTTTTAATAAAGGTCCATGTATATTTTTATAATAAAGGGGATAGTTGTGTAATTAAAGTATCTATCAATTTACTCTATATTTTATAAGTATTTAAAATTTATACAATTTGTTGTTTAATATATTATAAATAATATAATGAAGAGATCTTTATTTTTTTTTTTGAAACTACTGGCTAATCATGTGTATCCATGTAGAAGCTTGCTCATTAATAACCAATTTAATTCAATACATTTTAGTCTTTTTTTTTAATTTAAGTCCAACTGATTTGATTTGTAGTTAATTAAGATGTATTTTACAAGAATTTAATATAAACATTATTTTTTATTTTTATAAACAAATTTTTTAAAATTTAAATGTTTAATTAAAACTAATATTTAGAAATAAAAAATATAAATATATATTTGTTCGATTTACTTTTAATTTGTATTTAAAAAAAATAAAACTAACCTTATTGCTTATGAAACTTGAATTGAATTAAAAGGTGACCAATTGCCAATAACACGTGTAAGAAGTTTTGGTGCCAGGAGTCCATTCTTACTACTTCCATGAATCATCTTCAAGTTTGTTTTAGATAATTTTTAAGAAATTTGTTTCTAACAATCTAAATTTTATTTCAATTGGTTAAGAATTTATTTTAAACCTATTACTTCTAATCTACTACCATTCTCTACCATTACCATTGTCATCACAATTTTTTGATGAGTTCGAAGTCAAATTCAGGCCCATATTAAAAATGAATTAAATTCAGGTTTACACTCAAGTTAAAGTCTAAGCTTAAACCTAAACATTTTTATCAGTTTAAAACAAATAATAATTCAAAAAATAAGGCATTTTAAATTTAAATTTTGTAATCATTTTTACGAAAAATGTGAGTCATGTTACCACTATGACCATTACCACTACCAATCAATCCACAAACATTATTAGCTGCCATTACTGTGTTATCAACTATCATCCCACCAAATTTTTTTTCATATAATCTAAACAAAAAGAAAATTTTCTCACATAAACTTTTTTAATGAAACAAACACTAAAAAGTTTTACTACCAAAATATTATTTTTGAGGAAATTTATTTTCCAACCAAACAAACAAAGTATAAGACAAAAAAAAAAAAGAGGTAATCAATTGGTTTGCTAAATTAGCTGGAAAATCAGATTTTAAGCAAATCAATTGTTGGAAAAATGTAGAACTTAACCAAAGGATTTGATGGTAATAACAAAAGATTTGATGGGAAATAAAAATGTTTGACATATTATGTAATTTTTGTTTATAAATTTTTTTAAAAATTAAATAAAAATATATAAGCATATCAAAAATAAATCTTAATAAATTTTATGAAAAAAGTGTATCTAACATTTGTTTTTGTCATTGAGTCACAAACATATTTATATATTTATTTATAATTACTTAATTTATATTTATATTATTATATATGAGTTTGAAACTTTTAATATATTAGTATGATAGTAAATGAATAATTAAGTTTTAAACCTTATTAAATATAATTACTTCAAATTTGAAAAACACTTTTTTCAAATTTAATAAATAAAATAAATAATTATAACATGAACATTATTTAAAAGCATAATTAAATTTGTTTAATTTTTAAATAATATAAAAATAAAAATAAATAATTGTCAAGACATTAGTATTTTTTATTTTTTTAAAATAAATATGATTTACAAAAAATACGTAGTTTAAACTATTATAAATAAATATGTAATAAATTTCAAGATCTTATTATGGTATGTTTATATATTTATTTATAATTAAATTAATTTAAAAAAATATATAAGGACCTGTTTGGATGTAGTTTTTTTTTGAAAAAATTATTTTTTTAATAAAAAAAAGTATTTTTGGTTAAAGTGGTGTTTGGAAACTTCTTTAAATAAAATTATTTTTTGTTTAAAAAAGCTAAAAAGTAACTATTTTTAAAAGTTTTTTTTTAAAAATAGTTTTAAATGAAAGAAAGAGAAAATTTTAATGTTAAAAATACCTGTACACTATTAACATATTTTCATTTTTAATAATATCTTATAATTATAAAGTTAATTTTAACAAAAAAATTAATTTTTAAAATTTAAACACAATATAAAAAATATTTTTACATATCTTTTTCAATAATTTTACCTGCACAAAAATATTTCTATATTTTTATATTCAAATATCACAAATATATTTTTTTTACTAAAATTACTTTTACATAACTACATCCAAACATTAAATACTTACTTTTTTAAAATTAACATTTCTATTTAAAATAACTACTAAAAAATAAAAGTTCATCCAAACACACACTAAACCAAGTTTACTTAAATTTCTGTTTTATAGACTAATTCTACTCAAAATTTATCTTAATTGAATTATTACCAACGTCCAACAAATCCCCACGCAAAATATAAGTAGAAATAAAAAGAAAAAATGGGAATGATCGTGTCGCCCAAGCGCACCAAATCGCGTGGGGTTAAATTGATGGGCGCGAGTGACAGTACAACCACACGTCTACTACTACACACTGGTCTAGGCTCTATCTGTTTGTGCGTCACACGAGAGAAGCTCAGTTTATTTGCTCCATAATGCGCTCTCTCGCCGGTGCTACCTCGCTTTTCGCTTCACAAAGATGCTTGCTTTTGCTCTCAATTCTGTAGCAGCAATGCCCACGAGATGCGGGACACTGAGGCGCTTCAGGGTTGCGGCTGATGGGTTCCCTTCGTTTCTTCCCAAAGAAGTGGAGAAAATCAATGACCCATTTGCTCGAAACCTCGCCATGAGGATTGAGAGACTACCCGTTCCTGTAACTTCTAAATTATCCTCAATTTTCACCATTTTAGTAGAGTCTCATGTGCTTCTGTTTCTGGATTCATGTTTTGTAGTTGCTACATTATGTGCGCCTGTCCTACTTTATCCTTTCTGTGTCTTTTTTTGTCGGTGTCAGTTTATAATTATTTGTGTATATTATCCTTGTGGCTGCTCAGAAAACCAGTGTAAGCCTGAGAAGACTAGTTTACGAGTCCAGTGTATTATATTAGATCTTGAAAAATAATGGAATTTCAAAAGCCTACAGATATTTGATTTGGTGTCAATAACAGTTGGACCTAAAACTTCTTAACCAAACTAGAAGGGGTACACATGACGTCGAAATAGTGGTTTTTGAGTCTCTAAAACATTTTGGACTTGAAGCGTAAACATTAGACAGGTCTACCGTTGCATTGATGAGGGATGTAGTTGAAATGTAGTCTTTTCAACTTTGACTGTGATATCATGCTTAGTTGTATTATTTTACGCAATTAACATTTTCACTGGAAAAAGCATGTCCTTATTTTAGTTGCTAGGATCTCTAGGCTGGCTCTGTGTATTTTGCATTTGAGATTTTCAATTAAGATTGTATAACTTGTCCTAATCTTGTGACTTATCAGATTATTCACGTACTTGTATACTCACTCTCCTACTCTGTTTCCCTCAAATATAATTTAACCACCAAATTGTTTTCACTTGAGAATATTGTTCAATATTGAAGATAAACATTGTGTTCCTGATTCTCCCCAGTGCTAACTGCTAAGATTAAGCTCACATCACAATCATTTTATGCTGCTTTTAAACTGTTGACCTATTCCATATGACCAAATCAGGTAAAGTTCTCAGAAAATCCCATCATGAGTAGTTGCGTGAAGCCATTGATGCAGAACAAGGAAAATCCAATAGTTCTTCTACATGGTTTTGACAGGTCCTCAAAATATGCTAGAGACAGAACTAGTTAATATATTTTATGCGCAAGTTGACTCTGAATTTCACACTCTCTCATTATTCAGCTCATGTTTGGAATGGAGATATACATATCCATTGCTTGAGGACACTGGTTTTGAGACCTGGGCCATTGACATTCTTGGTTGGGGTTTCTCTGATTTAGGTTTGCTTTTATTTACTTGTCCTGTCTTTTTTTTCTAAAAAAATTCTTTCCATCTTTCTTCACAACATTTCAGTCATGCTCTTCTTAACTTTTTCTTCTTTATCCATCAGAAAAACTTCCACCATGTGATGTGATATCAAAGCGTGATCACTTCTATCAGGTACTTATGTGTTGGTTAATATATCCTTACATCTTGTGCTTTGCAATGAAACCTTGACAGCTTAGTTGCCAGTTGCCATAGTGTGGTCAGTATGAGATTTATATAATTCTGAAAACTATACTTTACTTCGTAATCTTATTATAGGCTTTGACTTGTTCATCAGCATTTTTTTTTTGAAGAAATGGTTGCTATGCGACAGGGTATATATATAGTTACTGGTATAATTGAATTTCAAAAAATATTGCACAAAGCATATTCGTACCAAAAGTTACAATTAACAAATATAACCTTTGTAAACCTTGATGTTAGAACAAAACTATGTACCTGAATACCTGATACAGAGGCAGGTGTACAGTACATCAATACGTACCTGATACATATATGCATGTAGAAAAGGAGTGTCGGTGTTTTATAGAATGGTCGTCTTTGCTGATTTTCAATTAATTTCATTATGCTTCTCTTTTGTTTTCCTTTCAATCATTGGTTATTGTGTTGAGGCTGAATTGGATTTATCTATAAACAGTTTTGGAAGACCTACATTAGAAGGCCAATGATATTAGTTGGACCGAGCCTTGGCTCTGCTGTTGCCATTGACTTTGCAGTCAATTATCCAGAAGCTGTATGTGCCATCCAATAATTTAAGTTCTGAAATCTGAATATCCACCATAAACCCAATTTGAGAGAAAATTCTGTATTAAAAGAACTGTTTCATTCAGTGACTCTGGTATGCTCTGGTCATGTATTTGCAGTTCATCTTTTCAGGTGGAAAAGCTTGTTTTGATGGATGCCAGTGTATATGCAGAGGGAACAGGGAACCTGGCAACCTTACCTAGAGCTGTAGCTTATGCAGGGGTGAGTATCTGTCCGACTTACTAAAGCCTTAACCACTTGACACCTACATTTATCTCCGAAATTGTTTCAAAAAGTTCACTTTTTCCTGAATTCTATTAAATTTAATTTAGTTTTCATTATTTTGGTTCTTCATGATACCCTGAATTAAATACTATGCTATTTCTTATTATGGCATTTTATTTTTATTAATGGTATCTCTTGTCAGTTGGTCCCAGCTATCATTTCCTTCCCTTTGGGTAGGATGAAAGTATATATAATTCTGAGCTATTTAATTTCTAATTACTGAAACTTTCCTCTTGGATGTTAATGAGAAGAAGAATATGAAAGCAAAATTCAATATTAAATCAAGAGGCAGAAATCAGCTGGGATAGTAATTTTCCCGACATTCCGTAGTTATAGATTTTATTCACTAAACGTTGCGTAACCTATTGTTATAACCAGTAATGCTTCTATGCTGCTGGTATGCATGAGTTTAATCTTTTCACAGGAATTTTCATTTTCTTTTTTTTTGGGAGGGGGGGGGGGGGCCTAGGGGGAATGAGAGGGCGAGAGCATTGAGGTCTTAAAATATGCATCGTTATACTTACCACTGGCACTCTTTTGAATCAGGTATATGTGTTGAAGAGCATCCCATTACGCTTATATGCAAACTATTTGACCTTCACTAACATATCATTCAATACCAGCCTTGATTGGACTAATGTGAGTTGCCTGATCTTAACATACCATACTCTTTAGATAATGCAGCGTACAGATTTTTTTATCCATATCGAGTTTCATAAATGGGCCATTTGGTGCATGCACTCTTGTATACCTTAGCATCACATGCTTAATTAACCTATGATTGGGTATAGGAAAGCTGAGAGTCCGAATGTTAGAACTTCAAGACTTTGTGTATAAGTACCCTCATACTAATTAGCCATCATATAATTTGGCACTTTAGATGTTTCAAGAATGAAGTTGAATAAGACAGTCTTCATATAATATACATAGGTGGGCCGCTTGCATTGCTTATTGCCTTGGTGGGAGGATGCTACAGTGGATTTTATGACTGGTGGTGGTTATAATGTTGCTTCCCAGATAAAAAAGGTATCTGCAGCATTGCAAGTTAATGAGTGTTGTGTTTGCAATATCTTATTTTCATGACATTTGGACAAGAGAAACCCATTGACACAGATGAATGATTTAAATTTTGAGTATTCACGGTCCCTGTGAAGTATGAACCTTTTGATAATTCCATGAGGTACTATGACTGTTCATCTGATATACCCTCGTTCCCCGAACAACTGCTCTTATAGTCCCTCTATCATTTTATCGAAAATTATTTACACGTGTCCGCTTCTAACTAGTCATCTTTGCTGTAGAGCAATAATCGTTTAATGACCTGAATCATATTTATCAACTGTCTGTTGTGTTCAATTTCACTAAGATTTAGTAGTACTGTCAATTCTTTTATCACTCAGAATGAATCAATTCTATTACTTCTACACTTTTGTTCATAATACAATCAAAATACTCATTTTTGAAGATTGAGGTTGGAGGTTACATGGCTATCATTTTCAAATTTTCATTTACAGTTATGTACCTTGTAAGTAAAATGCTTACCTTAAACAATTACAATCATAGAGTCTTACCAGTAAGTTTTAGTAAAAAAAAATTGAATAGAAACAGACTTATCCATGGTCAATAACTATTTGAGACTTGAGCTGTTATAACTGCTAATTTTCACAGAGATAAACTGTCCATAGTCAAACTTTGTTGCATGATAGCTTTTATGCTCTTTTTTATGTTTATACTAAGAGAAACAGTTTTGGCGTCAGTTACTCTCACACCAGACTAAAAGCATAGCCTATTTTTACTGGGGATGAAAGCAGGGGGTGAAGGGAAGGGATCGATTGCACAGAAACTTGAAAATTCATTGGATAGGTGGGATTCATATACATTACAACTGTTAAAAAGTCCCTTATTTTTTAGTGAAGCAGTTTGTTTTTCTCATTTTCCCCACACATCGTTCCTAGTCCATATTTTGAGGCAGGCTTGTAAATACCTTATACTGCAAGTTTATGTCTATAAGCTTGATTTCCTTCTCAATATGTTTATAATTTTGTATTTAACAGGTAAAGCAGAAAACACTCATCATTTGGGGTGAGAATGACCGCATCATAAGCAATAAGCTTGCTGTGGTTAGTTATTACTTATTAGCATATTCCCTCTTTCTATAAATGTGATGAACAAGATTATATGATGTGCAAGAGTCATGATCCTGAAGCATAAAACTCCATTTTGTTTCAGTTTATTTGACTACTAGGGGATGACATTCTGTGTTAATGCTATATCTAAAGTTAACTTATGAACTTTCTATTCTTGCAGCAACTGCACTGTGAATTACCTGATGCAATTATTCGCCAAATACCCAATTGTGGCCACCTTCCTCATGTTGAAAGGCCAGATTCTGTTGTCAAATTGATTGTTGAATTTGTTCAGGGAGGCCAACAAAGTAAAGCAATTCGTTTCACAAATATGAACTCCTCTTTGTCACTCAATCTCAGAGAAGGCAACAGAGCATCAGACATTTTGGCAAAGGAGCCACCAGGTGATAGGGCTAAGAAAGAAGCATAAGATGTATTAATTATAGTTATGGCCTAAATAGTTGTATGCAGAAGCTGAATCAGATTTCAAAGCCTATTTACTCAATTGTTCAGTGTTCATTTTTCTCACTTGTTTCATCAATATTTTGAGAAGCCTACAAGTGGTTGGTTAAATGGTTATTGTCTCTTAGGCATCCTATCAAGAGTTCAATTCTTGCCCTCGCCATTTGTTGGTGTAAACTCTATGTCCACTCTGGCTGGGACATCCAAGGTGATTTTCACCCTGAACCTTTTTGGCCCTAGGTAACCCTTTCCTTTGTCACTCCTTTTCTAGGTTGTGCCTTTTGGGTCAGCCAGCTCTCAATGACAGCACTAATTCTT
Organism: Ceratonia siliqua; assembly: GCA_034509205.1. Classification (NCBI taxonomy): domain Eukaryota; kingdom Viridiplantae; phylum Streptophyta; class Magnoliopsida; order Fabales; family Fabaceae; genus Ceratonia; species Ceratonia siliqua. The sequence goes on along the minus strand of JASKGM010000009.1, from coordinate 11,034,028 downwards.
ATGACTTGAGTAATGAGCAAAGCCAAAGAGTCTCGTGTCATGACTTAAATACTATAATTGGCCTCATTAATCGCCAAATATGAGACATAACAGTGCAGGCTAGGTAATGCTCCAGATGTCTGATTCCTGTGACGCAATGTGTCCTACCAGAGGTGATGGAGACCTTACCTGCCCTCCATTTTGTTTACCAAAAGATTAAAATCAACATTTTGAGAGTGACATTGTCTTGTTTTGGAAATCCAGGACCCTTGAAAGCATTCCTTCATAAAGAAGTATTTGTTATGGTGTCAAACATGATTATGATCATTAGTTGCTAGTGATAGGAATATATACAGGTTGCTATGAGTCAGGCTTGTCTGTATCCTGTTTAATTATTGTCTGATTAGGATGTCACAGGCGTTTGAGTATCAGACAGGTTGGAAAAACGAAGGAATCATTTTATACATAAATAAGCGCAAGCACCAGA
>JASKGM010000009.1:11012162-11023485 GCA_034509205.1 Ceratonia siliqua | reverse complement strand
TATTATTATTATTATTATATTTTTTTAACATTAATTCTTAAAGCTGGTTTGTTCCAAAGGGAGTTAATCAAACACCTTTGCTTAAATTTATTAGAGAATATTTTTTTTTAAGTTATTTTATATTTAGATGAAATAATTAAGAAAAACTTTTAAAGAATAGTAAATAATTTTATAAATGAAAGTTTTTATCTCTTCTTATTTTTCTTTTTATTAGGAGAAGTTACAATTTTTAACTTTTACTTATAAGAGATTTTCTTCATTTTTATTAACTTATCATTTTTTTATAAGTCCAAACAAAGAGATATATTTTTATCAGAATACATTATTTTTTAAAAAGAAATAATTTATTCTCAAAATAAGTCCAAACAAACAAAACCTTACTCATATAATAATAATCAAGTTTGATTCTAATCTATTTAGTATTTATTATTTAAATACATTTGATTTATTAATCTTTTTTAAGTAAATGAACCACTTTTTTTAAATATTCATCAACAATTCAACTATTATTAAAGTAGCTTGTCAGTTATTCAAAGTTATAATATATCTATATATGTATCTAAAGTTAGATTATTAGACTAAATTTGTTATTATTATTCTTATATTATCTTTTTAATTTTTTTAAGGTATAATAAGTAGTTAAAATTTAAGATTTTTTCCTTTTTTATTTTAAAAAGAATGAATATTTTAATAATTTTATTATTTAAAAAGTGAACACTAGTATTTTATATTATCCACCAACACATACATACATAATAAAAAAAAAGTTAAGTTTTTGTTTATTAATTTAATTTGTATATGTGAGTATAAAAATGCATCATATTTATTATACTATTATGTATTATTCAAAATTACCTATTAATTAAATGAGTGAAGATTGAATTCAAATTTTGTATATTTTTATATATTAAGTATTTTTTAGTACACTAATATCCAACTGTGCATGACTTGATCAAACTCTTAATTTGTTAAATATCCTTCTTGCCAGACAAGTTTTGCTATAAAGAAGTTACATATTTTTTATTTGGTTATTACAACTAATTGTAATTACTTCTAACTCTAATTTTTATATATGCTCCTTTTTCTTTTTCTTTTTCCTCTACAATATTAACATCATGCTCTTTTGAGTAAATTATATGGAGTTTTCCTTAATTTTTGGAACATCCTTTTACTTATAATTAAAATTAAAGAATATCTTTTATTTTAAAATTTAGAATACATCATATATACTTAAAAGTTCATGTAGAAACTATAGCCATATTTTATTCATATATGTTCCTTAAGATGTTCAATATTTAAACAGCAAGAGATTCATAAAGAAATATGATATTTTATGGTGAAATTTTAAATAAAAAATATATAAGTGAATTATAAAATAATTAAAAGTCTGTGTAATTAATGTTGTCAAACGTTAAGTGATTCTTATGTAATTAATTATTCTTTTGGGGGGGGGGGGGGGAGTTTGGAATTTCATGCAGTAAATTTACTTGCATTTTTTAATTTGTATTATTGTCTTGTGATTTCTAAGAATTTGTTATGATAAGATGCAAATGTTCTTATATCATTTTTTGTTATGCTTTTATAAACAGAGAAATAAGTTTTTATTATCCAATTTACAAGCAAGGAAATTAGTATTGATTAGCTCGTAAGAGTTTTTTGTTCAAATTAAAAACTACCATCAAATGGGGATGTAGCTCAAATGGTAGAGCGCTCGCTTTGCATGCGAGAGGTACAGGGTTCGATCCCCTGCATCTCCAATACTTTTGCTCTTCTCCTGAATTCCTTTTTTGGTGCAAGAGAGTTAAAGAAGTTCATGGGGTTCTTCCACTTGTTCAATTCCAATGGTATGAGTTCAATTTGGAGACCTTTTTCTTTGTAAGACTACAATTTGGGACTTGAAGAAGGCATTTGAGATCCTGTATGGTTGTGCAGAGGTCAAGAAGGTGGTTTTTTGTTTTGTTTTGCAACATAATAACATAGAAGATTGAATTTGAGGCTCCTTGGAGATTACCCAAATCTCTCACTATTGGATTGAAGTCTAGTGGCTCAAGTTTGTTGTTTTCAAACTAAAAGGAATAGATTAAGCCTTATGGGGATATGCAGGTGATTTAACTGAGGCTTCAAAGATTTGGAATTTGATGGTGGATGAAGGGATTAAGCCTGAATGCTTGATATTGAATGATGGACACAATTCTTAATACTAATGGGTATGATGAAGCTGGGAAGTTATTCCAAGTAAATAGAAGTTTTTCAATCAAGACATTTTTGCATGGGTTGGGTTTATATAGACTCGGTCAATCATTGAGTGCAACATTAATCCTTTCCAATCAGCAAATCATCAGAAATTGCATTGCTGATTGTAGAAGATTATGTTAAGGCACCAAATGTAATAAGCAAAGTCTTCAAAGCTTCTGATTGATGAAATACTGGTTTCTTGTCTCAACTGGCTAACGAAGTGAAGTAGAAAGTTACCAGTAAACTACATGGCTGAAAATCAGTGCGAGCGGATTTATGTGTAATGGCTAATTTTGCAATGTTTTTCCAAGTTTTGACATGAAACTGTTTTAAAATGGTGTTTTGAGGTTCTATCCATTCAGCAAACCTAATAAATATGCTTTGGACTTGTTATGGTATATCTGGTAATCACTTGGCTGATTTGTTGTTGTGAGCTACTAAAAACGAGTTAATTATTTTTTTATGCTTCTAGATGTATTATATTCAGAATAATACTTGATGAGATTCTTTGAGAGATTGATTTGGAATTATCTGAGACATTAGAGAAGAAAGTAAAACTCATAAAACACCATCATAGAATATGATGCTTTTGTAGTCATCTGAATATAATTACTGAGTAAATTACAATCACATTCTCTGCAAATTTTAAAACATTCAATCACACCACTTCTAATTTTAATTTACACTAAAACCTCTCTCTTAAATTTATAGAACCTACATTCACATACCTAATTAAAAAATATTTATGTTAACCTCCTTTATTATAAAATTTTCAAAAGTATTAATTTAACGTTTTGATGACCTGTGCTGCATTGAATTAGGCTCATTGAAAACTTTGAAGAGAAAAAATACATTTAGTGTAAACTTCGTTATCAATTTTGTTTATAAAAGGTGATATAAATTAAAACTAAAAAATGGGTAAGTATAAGTTTCAAAAGTTTTAGGGGAGGTAAATGTAACTTAATCTAACTATATTATTCCAGACTGGAGCACAAAGAACGAGGGAAGGTTAAGAGTTACAATCTTAATTTCATTCTTTGATTCCGTGGCCATTCACATTCTTTTCTCAAAAGCTAGTGATTGGTCAACAGTAGGGCTTGAAGTCCAATGGTGATCAATTAAGAAATCATCAACGAAAAAAAATGCTAACAAAGAAATTAGATGAATGAATTACTACAAACACCATTGACAAAAAATGAACTTCGGCTAACTTCAACCTGGACCTTCACAATCTACAGCTTCCTCATTCCCCCTGATCCAGCTGTGGATAAGATGGAACAAGTCAAGGCTCTGAGCACTATATACATGCTGTGCCAACTAAACAATCCATTCTCTGAAATTGCGCAAAAAATTTCATCAGTGGTAAGACAAATCACTGCAGTTCAGAGGGCAGATAAGCGGCAGTGCAGTAAACGAATTAAATTTCACAGACTTGAAGGAACTACTTCCTGGCAGGTTCTCAACAAACAGCCAAGACACAGGATTAGAGTAATTACCAGAGCAACAAAAAATGTATACTTCTGCCTTGGTGAGACATATTGGTGCTCAATCAATTATTTTTTCACAAATGGTTTCTGGCAAACAAGTAGCCGCTGGTCACTGCCATTCTGAAGGTCAATTACCCTCGCTTCCCAACGTACTTGTGTTGCAAGTGTGCGGGCCATCTCAATAGCTCCCATTTTATCAGAAAGAATGACCCATCCCTACCAATAAATCATACTGGCTTGTCAACATATTGGAATGGTGCTAATACTGACAACTACTTGCATTCGAAACAAAATTCCAATGAACTATTTTGAGGGTGCATCACAAGAATAAATGAACACAACTTATTAAAGTCAAATGGCAGAAAACAAATAGTCTTAGGATCATGCTTTCTCGAGAATTTGAGAAGGGGGAGGGGGGGAAGGAAAAGTAAGAGGGAGGAAGGGGCCAAATTAGAGTTCTGCTAATAAATGGAAAATTTTCTTTTACGTGCACAATCAAAATTTGACTTATAACACGAAGAAAATTTCCAGACAAGCAATCATGATAATGAGAACAAGAAGGTATAATTTACCTCTGGACGCAATATTCTATCCATCTCCAAGAACAAGTCAATCACACTGCACCTCTCTGAAGCGAGATGTGAGAGAAGTCCATTAGCATGAAGCATATCATATGTCCGGGGGTAGGTCGGGAAAGGTTCACACCTGAAAAAGATACGCAAGATCACAAATTGAATTATCCTGAAGCTTGTAAGAATTAACTTTATTTTACAAATAGTTTCATAGCTGGACTCCAAAGAAAAGAGAACTTAGAGATGGGGTTCACAAACAAGTGGATGTTCTTTTGGATAAGGTTTTAGTCAAGTAGTTTCAAGCCAGCAGATAAGTGCATACATGCGTGCCACATTTTATCTCCAGATTCAGTCCCAAAAGGAAACTAAATTTAGAAGTAACTTATAAAAAATTAGTTTCTTTCCAGCTAGCATACACCACCGTTCTCTTCTTTGACATAAGTGTGCTAATAAAGAGGTACGACCATATGAGATACACATATATCTGGCTTCAATGGTGTTATTACCCCCGTATGGTCGAACCTCCCACCAATTATATAAAATTTTGTCTAGATCACATTCAACAACTTACCTAGACCTAGAAGAGCAGAGAAACACTTACCAGTCATGCATAACACCGGCGAAACCTCTATCTAGTATAAGAGGAAGCATATCAGAAGCACTGGCAGGAACGACATTCATAACCCACACTGATTTTTTCTCCTCCAGAAGGGCTGCGTTCAAACCCCCATAATTAGCACTCATGTCCATCACATTGCGTACCATGTTAAATGGAGGCAGTGGGTCTTCATCTCCAGGTCTCTTTGGATGGTCAGAGAAAATTAATGGCGTAAGCAAAGACCAAAAGTTCTTAAGAGCTGTTCTCCAGAATTGTATATCTTCATAGAAATCTTCAGCCTGGACTCCTGCAATAATAAAGAGAGATCAGTAAAAAGGAAAATGAATACAAATACGAATGAAAATTAGGAGAAGTGGTGAGGAGATGAGGAGAAAACTGTTATGAAACAATACTTTCCATGAATTTCAAGCTCAGCTGAGCTCAGTTCAGACCCAGAGGATCTGTTCTGTATTGGAATCCAGCGCTTGCTAAAGGTCCCACTTATACATTTTACAAGAGGCTGATAATATGACTGACTATCATCCCCTTCTTTACATAGCGGTATAGCATGCTTCTTGCTACAATGTAAGATAACAGATGTCATTCACAATTTCTAAAAAATAACTTACTGTAGTAAACTCCACTAGCATTAAATGGAGCGAGCCAATAGCACAACTAACAGCTGTTGATATCTATAATTTTAAACAAACAGTTCACACTTCTCACTAAATGAAGCAAGGATTCACACACATTAATACAACTATCCTTACCGAGATGCATAGCAATCAATATCTGAAGTCTTCTGCCAGATGAAAGTCTCGTCTTGCTGAGCTAGAAGAGTCCAGCATAGTTGCTGGGTCAAATCTTCCATTGGGGTCAAGATGGTGTTCTTTTTCACCCGTGACGAACTTCCCTGTGGCCTGCTTGTGGGTGAGGTTAAAACAAAGTATCCTCCAGGTTTAAGAACACGATCAACTTCTATAAGGAACATTCCATCTGCAGGATGAAGTCATTGTTAGAAAGCCAAAAAAAAACGAAGAGAGAGAAATCTGAAAGTGCAGTTCATACAGAAGGTAAATATAAATATATGAATGTATATATATATATATAATAAACATTGTAAATTACCATATTCACTACAGTATACAAGAAGCCATGGCAGGAAAGAGATAGATTACTAATAAATGAGAACCTAGAAAAATGAAATAAGCTTAAACTAAATCCAAACACATTTGATATGCCAAAGCTAAAATTTTAATTTATCCCTTGAACATAAATACATAGAGATACAGGCAGATAGCTGTCAAAAGCTAACTACAAAGTGACTCAGTTCTTGACTCATGATTTTCACCCCCAGTTAGATAATTAGAAAGATATTAGTGCAGCTTAGAGAAGATAAATAAGTATAATAATACATAAAGACTACCGGTGAAGTTTTCAAGAAAGTAACTCATTTCTTGACTTAAAATCCACTATCTGTTAGCATTTTATCCACTGTGATTTATAAAGAAGTTAATTCCAATGCCCTCTTTAACAAGTAATTTCACATCTTAAAGCATACACCTGACAACTACAAAATAACTTCAGAGTCATTGGGTACCATAACCCCAAACTTGAGTGCATTAACGGTGGATTCAGTTGACAATGGTCAATTCTTGTGCTAGTGCTTCCTCTGTCTCTCCCAGTAAAGCTAGATTGAATTATAAGGCTGTTGTCTCTTTTAATTTTCCTAACTCCTGGTTTCAACTTAAATTTGTGCATTGATATGCAAGTTCCTCACTAATGTATAAATGTTGCTTATCCGTAAGGTTCCACCTTACATCTCCCTCCTCGCTGACTCAACCACAAGTATCAGTTAGGACTAAGCTAATTTCATCAGAAAAAATAATAATTACCCACAGTTGTTGCTACACCTTTAACTTTTCCTCTTCAAAATACACTTCTACAAGTTCTCCAAATATTTTCCCCATGAATAAATTTTCCCAATAAATATCCATCCACCACATTTGCATTGTTTCAGGGGTTAGTGACAATGTAATAACTAATTTGACCTCTGACAGACAACTATGTCATATATCTTAGACCTTGCAGTCTACCACACCAAAAAAAAGATGCACCTTAATCAGTCTTCTCTCTCACCTGTCATGTAATACAACTTTTGACAACTATAACTTCAACCTAAAAGAAATAATGAATAAATAAACTGTGAATCCATTCATCAATATAAAAAGCAATGGGCGATCAAAACTCACTAGTTTACACAAAAAGACAAGCAGTGAAATCTAGGAAAGAAGAGGAATTAAATTTAGATAACAAGTACCAAAGGAACTCTACTACCAAGGATGATAGATTATTCTATAATCACCTTTTTCATCCCAAACTATGCCACACTGAGCACAGTGAACCATGTCATATAATAAGGATGGATATGGAAGCTGTCTTGTAATAAAGTTTCCAATCATTGCAGGAAGGCCTCTTTCAAGGGCTAACTGAACCTGGCTGCCAGTTGCCTCATATGCCGCAATACAAACTGCCATTAATTTCAGTGATGCCACATGAGCTCCAAAGCTACCAAATCCACAATTAATGTCTAGTATAGTACGAACCTGTCATAATGTGACCAATACAAATAAGTCACAACATCTAATGTAACAAAATGAACATGGTCCTCGATGAGAATTGAAAAGAAAATATAGGCATCTAAATAGTATAATATAATCTTTCCTAATCTATTATACACCGAACTGTTTTGATTCTTTTGAACAGTTCCTGGCCCTATCAAACATTATGGTTCCTCCAAGGAGAACAATATGTGGATGATGGTATAAGGAAGACTTACACCAGCTTGAGGAAATTCAGTGTCACTTCCTAACCCTATCATCTCTGCAAGTTGGCGAGCGTAATCTTTCACACCGTCAAAGATCAATCCATCCTCTGAGTGAAAAGCAATTTGATTCTCTTCTAGTAGCATCAACCTAGATGATTTATTGACGAAATTTTTAGAAATTGAAAACTTATTTGTCATAAATCACAGCAGGAAAACCTTGTAAAAGCTGTGATCCTTTCATTGAACAGTCTGTTGTAATGGCTGAAACCAAAGGAAGGCAATTTCCCACTCTAGTAATTAACATAGACAAAGCAGTACCTTTTGGTCATACTTCCGGATGAAAGAAATTGGTCTTTGGTTAGCTTCACATTTCCGCTCCATATAACATCCCTGCCAGTTGGCCATCTCAGGGGAATCTTATAGTCCTTCGGAGGGCGAACCAAACACTTCTCAGCTTCTCTTGACACTTGACAATGCCGATCAAACTCCTCACCTTCTTTAAACCCAGTTAACAAATTTTCTGTAACATTGTAGCAAGGCACAAAATTTTCTCTTTCCTTGCCACAAAGGTCAAGTTCTCTTTGCCGAGTGACACCCAATGATACAGACCTTAACTCCAAATAATCAACTGCTGCTTGCTCTTTTATCCTTCTATAGTTTGTATATATGAGAGACACTGAACTGTGAGATGCTGAGTCAATGGTATTAGAAGGAGATGAACCTAAGACTGCAATTAGTGCGAGCACACTAATCAGGCACAAGATTAACCAGCTCACTGGCGGTCTAGGGCCAATAATGATGGACAATTTATTGTACCAGGAGCTTCTCATATCCAAATCGTGGAACTGCTCTAGCCACAAAAATTCAAAACCCACTAAAGTGTAAATTCGGTCAACCTAACTTTCCAAGAGCAGCAAAAACCATAACCTGTCATAACATAGAGGGTTCTATATATGTTATCATGAATCCACAATATCCCTGCAAGCATTGAAACAATAGCTCACACTTCTTCCCCAATAGCTTGCTTATCTTTTGCCACGTGGCTGCTCCTTCTCACTTATATCATAAAAAGAACACGAAGCGCAGATTCATCAAAAACCCATCATGCACGCACTGAAACTCGTAGCTCCAGAAAGATGCAGAATTTTCGATACCCAATTCTGATTCAACAATATAGAAGCACTGTGATAACGGCAAATCCTCAAAATTTCTAAAGATATCCGAAAAACATCTACGGGAAAATGATTGAACAATGCCAATTCTGATGGAACCAATCGCCGAGAAGCAATCAATCAGATCCCCTGCAACACAAATTCAAAGAGATCCACTTAATTAATACACCACAATTGAATGGTCCCCATTTGGTTGCTGAGAATATCTAGCTGAATCCTACAACCGATTCCTCTCGAAACTGCACCCATTAATCATTCTCTAATTTCCTACGACTCCCAGCAACCAAAAAGGGAATTTTCCCTGAAAAAAACAAATCTCAGGTATGAAGAAAATCAACCCAGATCCGATCAAAACCACACCTCACCGATGCATAAAACAATAGCAATTTCACTTGAATTTAGTGAGAAAAAACTGAATCCACAAAAAAAGAACGTTGAATTAGGGTTTTTGTTCGTACCAGTTGAGGTCGTTAAACAGTGAGATTCAGAAACCAATTTGGGAAGAGCGCTAATTCCGGTTGAGTACAAATTTATTTTGGATGCTACCTGGCTTTGCATTTACCTTATATATACGAATGATTAATCAGATCCAACATACTTAAATGAAAAAAAAAATTAAAAACATTAAAGAAAAAAAACAATTTATAAATTGCCGTAAACGAACCAAGGAATAATTGCTATTAATGATGTTTTTTTTTTCACTTTAACTGACTTTTGGAATTAAACTTGCAACCCAAATTGGAAATGCCAGAGTGACTGTGTCGTCTCGATTTTGCCGCTTTGGGATCTTGCTGTCAGTGGAGTGGACGGCTGTGATTTATCTGTCTTGCGGCTAATAAATAAACCGTTAGCGTTATGCGCTTTGGCATTTTGGGCTGAAACAAACACGTCCTATGGGCATAATAAATTAATTAAACAGTTGCCAAATGGAGGCAGTTGTTGCCAGCCAATCACAATTTACGACCAAAAAATAAAATAATAAATTGGTCCTTTTCTTAATTTCAGTGATCGAATAAGCACGCAATTTCTCATTTGAAAATTAAATTATTCAACTCTGAAATTAATTTTATTTAAGGCATGACATGATCTTAAATTTATTTTTAAAGACCATATATCCTAATTTATATTTACAATTTTCAAATGTGGATGTGAATGGAAATTATATTATAGAATTTGAAATACCATCCCCTTACGTTCACACCTTTCATTTGTATAATGGCTATATTTTTTTCAGGCACAACTCAAACTATTTTCTTTACTGTACATATTGCCCAAAATTTTGGAGCTATTTTTCTAAATGCACTAAATTGGATCACCGGTTAATTAGATGTGCCCCTCATTTTCTCTTCACTCACTTATCTTGATCATCCATTCATTTTATATGACTATGATTTAAAAAATATGATTAGTCATATTAAAATTATATTACTTGCTAACATGACTGGATTTATTTCTTATTAGACTGATATGGGTAAGGCGCACCTTTAAAATTATTTGGGGAGGAATTTATTTTCAATTGATGCTTAAGATAATTTAAGAATACTCTTACCGTTTAAGCAAAAAAAAAATATTATTAGAAATTTGAATCATAACTATTAGTTTCTTATAGTTAAATTATGAGATTTTTGTTTGTGAATCTTCTAGTTTTAGTATAGATGGTTTGCCTTTCATTAGGTTAGAAGTTAGAACAGTAGATTATTTAAAATACACTCAAACGATACACTACTTGAACCATAATATTAAAAAATAAAATTTAACCTAAGAGAATGATAATAATTATCTTGAAAAAGTTATAGAGATTATTATTTTCTAATACATTTTGAGAAATTAAAATGGTGTCTCATATGATTTATTTTTATCTCTCATATCTCATATAATTTCAAAATAATGTAGCATAATAACACAAAAATAATAATGCATCTAATAAGATTTTATTCTAAAATAAAATATTTTAGGAAGTTGTTGAGTTGAACTAAGTAAAATGTATAACATTTATATATAATTTAAAGTTATGAATTGTGGGATTGGGATCATGTACAGTTAGCAATACTGTGATACATGGCATCTCGTTAAATTATAATCATTCAGCGTGCGTTGGTTAAAGTATAAATGTCAGGAAAGTATAGCTACATTTATTATCTATATATGATTAAAGTCAGGGATGAAACTAATTTGAACTAATTAAGGATAGTTGCTTTCAAAAAAAGTTACCATATATATACATATAATATAATTGTCCCCTATAAAATTTGTATACTATTCATTTTATTTTACAAATACATCACTTATATATAAATACATATTTTTTTTTACTATTTTTGCTCCATTAAAGTAGTTGTATTTATGAATTTGCTTATTTGTGACTTCAAATAGTGTGATTGTAGAGTAAAATTGAGAAAGGGAAAGCTAGGGTGTGATTAAGTGGGGGTTGG
>JASKGM010000009.1:10954180-11012062 GCA_034509205.1 Ceratonia siliqua | reverse complement strand
TAGTTTTCAGTGCAGGTTGGTGCACCCACTTGTACTCTTTTCCTTTTTTGCTCTCTTTCTCCATTTTTCTTTTTCTTCCTTACAATGCAAGAATAGGGTTGCCACAAATTCTTAGATAAAATTGATTTATTATAAAATTATAAATAACAATTTTAAAATTTATTAATATAATATTCAACGCCTTTCTTATTTTAAAAATGACTTGGTTCTTTTATAAAAATATAAAAATAAATTATTGTTATGTTATAGTTATTTATAGCAATACATCCATTTACAGAAGTTATGAAACCCATAATAAACTCTATGAAGACTACAGTTTATGTATGTGGTTATATTATTACCATCGGCTATAACAGAAAAAAACTATAAAAATATTATTTCACCATTAATATCAATATAATAAGTAATTAAGAAATTAAGATAAATTAATATATTTACACTTTTACAAAGTAATTAAATGTCATTTTAAAAACAAAAAAAATATTAAGTATGATATTATCAAAGTCTAAATGTGATATAAAGATAATTTATCTTTATATATCATAAATGATAAATCTTATTAAAATTCTAGTTAATATGTTTAAATATAAATTTATAATTAACTTCTTTTACATATATATATATATATATATATATATATATATATATATATAAATATAAAGTAAAAGAAGTTTATTAAAAATAAAGGAATCATTTTTGAATGTTGTGATGGATTGGGATTTGGGAACGAGGAAGAGGAGTGGATTGTTTAAAGCAGATTTTGTTTGTATTCTATTCTATTCTATGGATGAGTTTGCACTTTGCAGAGCTCAACTTTTTATCTGGCATCTCCAGAACCAACCAGGAGTGGCGCCATCTGCGATGAGTTGTGCCAATGATTTTGATCAGATCTGCCTCTGCAAAAGAGCAATTTCCCTTGAATTGTGTAAAATATATTTAGACAAAAAAGAATCAGAAAATGAAGAATAATTTACAAAGCCAAAGAAATAGAGAAGAAGAGAAGAAGGCATGATTGGTTGGGACTTGGGAGTTAGGGGAAACAGATTCAGTCTTTTTTAATTAAATTTTTTTTTAATTTAAATTATTTATTTAATTTTAAACGGTTATAATTAAATATATATAAAATACGTATATTTTATTAAATAAATTTTAATTATTCATAATTAAATAAATAATTCAAATAAAAAAAAAAAGACTTGGGATCCGGGACATTTCCCTTTGTCATACGCCTTTTGCTTTGTTGCCGGAATACACGTCAATGTTTTGCTTTCACTTCTTTGGCCTTTTTGACGCCATATCTATCATATAATGCCGCAAAGGCCTCCATTTCAAACGGATACTGTACTTGATCAAAGGAATCTTTACTCTTTACGTTGCATCAGACCCCACTTCCAACAAATTAATAATAAAAAAACATTTCTACTTCTTCCTAAACCTAATCAGCACAAACCGATGCAAATTTGCTTTCAAATAACATTTAATAAATTAATATATAATTATGTATATATTTTAAATGAAATATATATTATAAGATTTAAATATAATTCATCTTATATAATTTAAAATGTAGACATGACTTTATTTAATAAATAGATATAGCATAACTTATTCCGTCGCCTGATGTAGCCAACTGATGCGAATGGAAGCTGACAAATCATACAACGTCATATTACGGACACATTTCTCAGTTTATTCCATTGATGCAAACAAGGAAATTACTTCCTTGTACGACCAAGAATTCAATGGTCACAAAACAGTACACTGACACCTTTTCCCTCTCTTGGTCGACACACAAGAATCCAATGCTCATTCATGGAAAATGCTGTGGGAATTAGAAGCCAAAATCGTTACTTTCTAGAAAATAGCAGAGCCGAAGAGTTTTACTATGAAGAGTTAAATACAGAACAGTCGAGGAAGAGAGCATTATTAGCATAGAACCATGGCGTTGAGAAGAGGCATTGGTTTGGTAATGGTAATAGTAGCAGTGGTACTTGTTTGTGAGATTCACTTATGTATGTCACAGATCCACAGGGAAAGCTTTCCAAAGGGTTTTGTTTTTGGGACTGCCACTTCAGCTTTTCAGGTTCCTTCTCTTTAATTTTAAGGCTAAATAGCCTAAATTATCATATTCTTCTGCTAATGTAACATTATCTTTTTTATTTTTAAAAAAATTGAGCGTCATTTAAAAAAATATCTATATTACTAAAATTATTTTATATTAATTTTAATTTTTTACTGAAATATCTATTTTATTAACAAAATTATTCACAAGATTTATTTGGTTGTAGTACGAGGGAGCCGTGAAAGAAGAGGGAAGGGGACCATCCGTGTGGGATACTTTTTCACATGTGCCCCGTAAGATCCTATGAATGCTAATTATGTTTCTGTGGTCAAAATTATGCCTCTCTTGTAGATCCTCCCAAAGTCCATTAATAAAAAAATAAAAATTTTATGCTTTTTTATCCTAATTTTTAATCATTATTATACTATTAATTATAATAAATTATATTTTAAATTATTATATTTAATTTAATTATCTTATATCATTTATTTAAATGTTAAAATTAAAAATTTTAATTAACATAACCTAATTATGTAATTAAAAAATTTGATAGAAATAAAAAAGTAAATTTATTATGCATAATAACACAAATATCTTAAAAATAAATGAGATAAAATTTTTATAATTAGGATAATTGTGTTATTTTGTATAATAAAATAATTATTTTATATTTCTATTCAGTTTTTTAATTATATTACTAATTTATGTTAATTAAAATCATTAATTTTAATATTTAATTAAACTGCATGGATAATTTGATTAAATTGTAATATTTTAGGGTGCAATGTGTTACAATTAATAAATTAAGAAGGAAATTGCAATAACAACTAAATATAAAAAAGTGTAAAATCTCCTAAAACAATAGAGCAAATTATTTTTATGTCTCTTAAAATATGTCTTAATTACAAGACACTTTTTTTTGGTTATAAAAATATACTCACACCTTCCTTCAAACTTTAAAAAATATTACAACTTAATTTAATTTGAATTTAAAATTTAAAATTATTTATATGTATTCAATTTTGAATTCAAATCTTTACCTTTTCAAACTGAGCTTATTTATTTATTTTTTTCATTCTTTTGCAGTGAAGATACAGGATAACAGCACTGCTGATGTTGCAGTAGATCAGTACCACAGATATGAAGTAAGTAATAGTTTTTGACTAATCTTGTTTTGAAGCCTTAGTGTAATTAAGGTGATTTCAGTAGTGAATTATGGAAACTGTTTTGCAAGCAGGAAGATGTAGAACTGATGAAGGAGATGGGAATGGATGCCTATAGGTTTTCCATTTCTTGGCCTCGAGTTTTTCCCAGTAAGCTTTCTTAATTTCCTACTATATATGAATAGAATAAAAACCATGATTATCCTACATTGGATTTAGATGGATCTGGGGAAATCAATCAGGCAGGAATTGATCATTACAATAAACTCATCAATGCTTTACTGGCCAAAGGTAACTCTTATTAGTTATTATCACTCTGTAATTGCTCAGAATCCTGTTTCCTAATCTGTATAATCACCAAGCTTTTAATGCTTCTGATTGCACTTGCAGGAGTTGAACCATATGTCACCCTCTACCACTGTGACTTACCTCAAGCCTTGGAAGACAAGTACAACGGATGGCTTAGCCCTGCAATCATGTAAACAATGTTATTTTATCTTTTTAACTTCTTACCTTATGATTTCAAGGTATTATCAATGATTCTGGTACTGATACAATATGCATCTTTTGGTACTTGTATGCTACAGAAAGGACTTTGCAACTTTTGCTGAGATTTGCTTTCAGAAATTTGGAGACAGAGTGAAGCACTGGATCACTTTTAATGAGCCCCATACACTAGCCATGCTAGGATATGATCTTGGTCTCCACCCACCTGGACGGTGCTCTATATTAAATCATACCCTTTGTAGGGATGGGAACTCTGCTACTGAACCTTATATTGTTGCTCACAATATCCTTCTTTCACATGCAGTAGTGGCAGATATTTACATGAAAAAATACAAGGTAAAGTAATGGATATTGTACAGAACTAAATGAGGAGAGTAATGAATTTAAACTTTTTGACAATTGTATTATAATTTACGAGTTAAATGTTATGTAGACAGCAATAGGAAGAATTAGAACTATGAACTTCACAGAACTTTTGGGGAAATTCATGATGAGATTTACAGAAAGTAATTTATTGTGCATTTGGTGTCCAAGTGTGCATTTGCTTTTTTCTGTTCTCCTCATGCTCAATATATGTTTGTTAAAAAGCCACTGAGTTAACTTGTTTCTTCCACAGAATATGCAGGGTGGATCAGTAGGGATATCTTTGGATGTCAAGTGGTTTGAGCCAGCAACAAACTCAAAAGAAGACATTGCAATAACTCAGAGAGCCCTAGATTTTGAGCTTGGCTGGTAATAAATTTGCGGTGATTGAAAAATATGCCCCCATCATAACTACGTGTTACCCAGAAAAGAAAAATGATATGCTGAGTTGTTGAATTCCTTCACAGGCTGCTTGATCCTTTGTTCTTTGGAGATTATCCAAAATCAATGAGAAGTAGAGTAGGAAGCAGGCTGCCAAAATTTTCAAAATATCAGGCTACTCTTCTTAAAGGTTCATTAGATTTTGTGGGTATCAATCATTACACTACATTTTATGCAATGAACAATTTAACCAACCTTACAACTCGGGATCTACCTCTTGGCTATCTTACAGACTCTGGTGCCATTACCCTGCGTAAGTTAACACTGAACCTTTATCAATCAATCGTTTTAATTTGTTGGACTGTTTACAAAATGAATTCCCCTAACTGAAGGGTATTGTTTGTGGTCTTATTGCTTTCAGCATTCACTGGTACCAAAGTTATTGGAGAAAGGGTAAGTCCTTCAAATCCCCTTAGATCCCTAATGCAATGCTGATGAAATGTCAATGAACTTTTACTGCTATCAAGGCCAGAGAAAGTCAAACGTGATTTATCACGAGGAAGAGGAAGCTTAAAAAAAAAGGAAAAAGAAGACCAAAATAATAAAGAAGAAAGTGCTGTCCTTAACTTTCTGTAATTGTCTTCATTATAACCAGACAAACTGAACGTCAATGAACTTATTGCTGTTATCAGAGATTGAAATGACTGTTAACTATGACTTGCAGGCAAATTCTTTGTGGTTGTTTATAGTGCCACGAGGGATGAGAAGCTTAATGAATTACATCAAAGAAAAATATGGAAATCCTCTCGTCGTCATCACTGAAAATGGTAATCATGGAACTAAAAAAAATTTGCTGAATCTCCCCCATTCCCCTTTAGAAAGGTTTCAAAATTATATAGTAGGAGTCTGCAGTATTCTCTCTGCCCCCTTCTCTGTTTGCTTGATAAAATTGCCTGAAAATCCATTCTTATGCAATGTTACATCATTCTCATGTTTCATAATTTGTAGCATAAAATAGCATTCTTCTAAAATTCCGAGCTAAATCTGTCTCATGGTTTTCACAGGGATGGATGATCCAAATGATCCAACTATCTCCATTAAGGAAGCTCTGAAGGATGAGAAAAGGATCAGATATCACAATGACTATTTGTCTAACTTACTAGCTTCTATAAAGTATATTTATATATATAAATATATAAATTCTGTGCCCATTTCATGACCTTCAGTTGAGGTCTATAAAATCTATTACAATCTGACAGAGTTATCTGATTTGGTTGATGCAGAGATGGGTGCAATGTAAAAGGGTATTTCGTATGGTCACTACTGGACAATTGGGAGTGGGGTGCTGGATACACTTCTAGATTTGGTCTGTATTACGTTGATTACAAGGACAATTTGAAGAGATACCCTAAACAATCAGTGGAATGGTTCAAGAACTTCTTGAGATCAACGCAATAATTGACAGCATATTAGTTATTGAGTAACCCTTTCATTTCCTAAATATTAGTATCTTTGTACATTAATTGAAATTAAAACATTTTACTGTGTAAACGAAAAGGAAAAGTTGAATGAATGAAGGCATTACGTGGCAACAGTGTTCTTGATAGTCAAATGAGGCATTGATGGTGACCAAAAATGGATCACTAGGAACAGAAGCACAGATGGAGTTACCAAAAGGAGCACACGTCAAATAAAGATCCTTTCAGAAATAGGATGTTATCATAGGATGAACACACATTCTTTGACCTTAATTAATTCCTTGTTAAACACGCTAGTAAATATGGCAAAACGTGATTCATTCATTTACTAGCTTCCATAAAAATTATTCCTCTCGAAGACAATTCGAATGTGTATGATAAGACATAAGAATAATAAATGTAGATAACAAAAGGGTTAATTATATCTAGGCTTCATTGTATTTTTTATCTCTTAATTTGTATGGGAAAAATATTTTTAATACTATCATAATATAATAATATTGATATTTATGTCTTGTCATGTAATATATTTTTAAATTGTAATTAAGTTAATTGTTAAAATTAAAAAAAATTACTTATGTGTTAAAATTTTTGTGATTGTATAATAAAATTTCTATAAATGAATAGCTTTAGGAACATATAAAATCTATTAATTAAAAGAGGTATTAATTAATCAATAAATTAATAATTTATTAATTTATAGGGTGTATTTATAATTCAATGTATTCTTGGATGAATAAAACATTCATGAACTTGAGATAATAATTAAATATTTAGATTATCGTGATAAAATGAATGTAAATGACATTTTGGGTTACATTGATGAAAATGATGTAAATTCAAATATTTTAAGTTTAGAAGAAATTGTTGCTAACATTATTAAAAATCCTAGTAATGAGAATGTTGAGGATACACACCTATAGAATTTGATACGTACAAGAAAATACTCAAAGCATCAATAATATATTATAAGGGACTCCCTTTTTTTCATTTTATTTTTATTTTTAATTATTTACATTAATTTTTAATTTTTTTAATATGAATTAATTATTCTTTATATCATATATTTTTTTAAGAATTTTTTCAAATTTTTAAAATTTTTTTTGTATTACTTATATTATTTATTCATAACTTTTTTTATTATTTATTCATAAGTTAAAAATTTTAAAAAAATTAAATTTTTTTAAAATTTTTTTAAAATATATAATATAGTAAATAATTAATTAATATCAAAAAATATAAAAATTAAGATAAAAAATATAAAAATTAATAAATTGACATTCTAAAAATAAAATTACAGTTTTAAAATTGAAACAGTAGTATAATGTATACTATTTTATAATTTTTTTATTAAGGATGGAGAATTCAACCCATAAGTTTTAGATATAATAAGAATAAGAATAAAAATAAAAATAAAAATAAGAATAAGAAAAGTAAAAGTTTGAAGCATTAGTCATGAGCAGTATTGTCGAATCGAGATTGAATCATTCCAATTGAGATGAGAATTGATTAGGTGTTCAATCCGAGTCACTTTCAAGTTTCATCCCTCACCATATTTTTTTATTTTTTATTTTATATTATTTGAATTATTATTTATATATAATTTTTTAAAATATTTTATTTTTTTTAACAATAAAATTTTTTTAATGTTATTTTTCAAAAAATACTATTTAAAAAAAATTTTACAAAAAATTTAAAGACATTTAAAAATATTAAAGATATAAAAATGATTTAAATAATATAAAGTAAAAATAATTAAAAATAATAATAAAAAGTAAAAACAATATATGAGCGGTCAAAAATTGCTGTAACACGTCAGTTCCCTATTTATTAGAAACTCTGCTTGGGATCCTTTTCGAATGTTCCTTGGATTCTGCGTGGAAAAACGGGTTTGGAAACATTTTCCACTGTCTATTTGGAGGGAGATGCAACTGAAAAAGCTTATGCTAATGATGAGTGCATTTTGATAAATAAATAAAAAGAATATAATTTTTAAAATATACATATAATAATATTATTATTTATTTTATTATAATTAATATCGCTATGTTATAGATAACGAAGATGTTAAGTACAAATATAATTTATTGATTCAAATTATTTTAATATAGGTGAAATTATTAATTAAAACTAAAACATATCTTGCAAGTTATTCATACGGTCTTCCTAAGTTTGTATTTATAAAGATGTTATTAGAAGTTGAATTTTTTGTGAATTTAATTACTATAACAAGGCTTCTTATTGGAAACAAAAACAATAATGTTAAATTGTTTGTGAATGAAGGAAGGATAATGTACTAATCAGATTGGTGCCAAACTAAGCAAATGAAAACAAATCCATATCATTTTAATAACATATAGAAGGACATGATTAGAAGCTACCCAATTATTATATAACTATAGTGATACATAATATTGTATGAGATTTCAATTTATTTTTTGTCATATTTATTTATAATTTATAAGGTACATTGTTTAATAATTATTAGTACTGTCAAAACGAGCTAGCCTGATCCTCTTCGGACTATAAGAAAAACGGACTGAGTCGGGCCAGACCTTTTTTTTGTCGGGCCTCTATTTGAAAGCCCTAACCCGGCCCTCTAAGATTTCAAGGCTTAAACAGGCTTAAAATGACCTAATCAAAAAAATTTAAAAAAATAAAAATATAAAAATTACTCACAAAAATCAACAAACATATATTCTAAATTAATCAAATTGCGACCAACAACATTTGGTATCTTTGATTTCTCTCCTTCTCATCATAAAATATAGAAATTTGTAAATAATTAATATATATAGCTCAAACTGGTTATGAATACCTAATGTTGATTTATATGACATAATTATTATATTTAAAAAGTTTTAACAAGTCATAATGATGCAACATATATATTGACCCTAATTATTCAATATCGTACCATTTAAATCAAACCACATAATAAAAAATTGAGCTTATAAGTTATAACCAAATAATGGAACGAATATATATATATACATTAATTGGGTACTGTCTACATTAATACTTGATAACATTGTTTGTAATCAGCAATAAAAACGTAGTTGTTTAAATAAAAATGGTGTGATTTAGATAAGTTAAGATACTCCAAGTAATTAAATACAGTATTATGATAAAAAGAAATTTGTAAATAATTCATAAAAAATGTGTTTAATTCATATGTTAATTAGGATAAAAAATTAATATAAATAGATATAAATATAAATTTAAAGATAAGTTGTTTAATTCATATACTATTTATGATAAAAAATTAAAAAAATTATTAAAAAAAAATTTAGATCAGCGGGTTAAGTCTGACCCTCCTCGAGTTAAGCTTTTATTGGCCTGATTCTTATACGTCCATTTAAATTCGGACCTTGATCAAACCTAACCCTAACTCTTTAAAAATAAGCTAACTCACCGAGCTAAATTTAAAATTATCAATATTAATAATTATTTAAAATATAAAAAAAATCTTACGAGTCATTATTTTAAATTATCCAAAAGCAATCTTGGATGGATAAATACAAAACATAAAATAAAAATGATAAGAATTGTTCTATTTATGGTATATATGAAATCGTGTGAAATAGTTGACTTTGTGTTTGGGAACCCATACCTCAAAAATACAACTACGATATTTTCCTTTGCGGCCAGCTATGAAGAACCATTGCCATTTGCCATCGTTGGCCAGACCCACTAATATATTCCCCTTGTGCTCTTTTCTTTCTAGCCCCTTTCACACTGTGTCATTTCCTGTCTGGTTTTCTTCTTCTTCTTCTTCTTCCAAATATTCTATAAATAGCATTTGAAAACCCCACTTCTAAACCCATCTCCCTACTCAATCTCTCTCTCTCTCTCTCTCTGCTTCTGAACCATGGCGCTGAGAAAAGGCATTGCTTTGGGAGTACTGCTAGTGGTGGTGCTGTTTCAGATTCAGATATCCACGTCAGAGATAAACAGGGGAAGCTTTCCAAAGGGTTTTGTTTTTGGCACTGCTTCTTCAGCTTTCCAGGTTGGTTCAATTCTTCCATGTGCCTCTCTCTCATCAGTTCCTCTCCACTTTTAGCTTTTTCTCTTTCAAAACTCCATCGCCATTCAACCTTTCCAAACATGCCTTATCATCAACCTTCATGTTTCAAATGATGCCCCCATGAGATTTTATCAGTTTTATAATAATTTTAAATATATAAATTTAAAAATTATTGCTTTAAAATATAATATATCTGAAAATATATGAATAAAATGATCTGGTTTGCTTTTTAAGTGGAATTTTAATAGAAAAGCATCTTCTCCTGTCTTTGCTTTGGGGGGTTGGGTTGGAGTGTTGCTCTGCTTCTTTTCTTCATTGCGTTTGTGATGGGGGAAGGAGCATTCTGCAGCAAGGCAACATGTGGCCACTGCACATCCGTGAGGGTGAGGAGAGATAAGAGGGGAAAACGACACCAAAAGTTAGTCTTCAAGAACAAAAATGCTGCGTTTCGTTTGATTCCTCCGGTTGATCTCAGAGAGCGTTTGTTACAGGAACAAATTTTTTAACATATGAGTCATGGTTTTTCCAAATTTTGTTAGTAAAAATTGTGTTTAATTAGTCTCTTAAATTTTAAAAAATGATAGATATTTTTGTGTGTAGTTTATAAATTATTTTATTAAAAATTTATATAATTTTTATAAATATACTTTTATAAATAAGTTATAAGAAATTTTATATTTTAAAGAAAAATAGAAGTTGATAATTGAGATTGTTGATTTGTAGTATGGAGTTGAGGACTTAGATGTTTGAAATTTAGAGTTTAGTGTTTGGAGTTTGAAGATTAGAGTTTATGGATTGGGTTTGGGTCTTAAAATTTGAGATTTGAGGATTTAGGGCTTCAGTATTTGGGGTTTGTGAGTTTTGGGTTTTAGAATTTGTGATTTGGAATATTTATGGTACGATGATTTGTGAGGGAAAAGTCATTTATATTCTCCAAAATTTTTTCATGAAGTGAAAATTTAAGAATATCATCCTTATATAAAAAAAATTTTTGTAAGAAATTTGTTTAAAAAGTGTTTTCAAAATCTTAATTTTCAAAAAAGATTTGTTTAATTATTTTACCAACGTGAAAAATTAAAATTCTTGATTAACAATTACTAAAAAAATTAAAAAAATCTTGATATCAAACGCTTTGTCAGTATGTTAGGGTTTTAAACTGTGCTTGTCATTGGGATTCTAGTAAGTGCTATAACAAATTAGATTTCTATGTTTTTGCATTTTTCTGAAATTATTGCAATGCAACACAAATAAGCTTGTCATCTCAAATTTTTTAAATTATTTTTTTAACCAATAAATTATAAAAACGTCAATATTACTAAAATATATCCGATGAATATGAGCTCTTTAGAGTATGGCCACCAAAATCAATATGCGCATTTAATAACGGAAGGGTATTTTCGTCTCAACGAAAATATACTGTGAGATGATGCGGGTGCGGGAACGCGCCATTTTCTCCGCTAGATCCGAGACAGGAGGGTGGCGTGGGAGAATCCATATTTTTATAAAAAACAAATTCTCCAATTAATTATTCCTCAGATTTTAAATAATTTAATTTAATTACTAAAGTCAAAAAAAGGTTAAAATAGGAAGGTGTAACATATTTTATTTACACCACTTGTTCGATAGCTTTTATGTGTAAAATTTGACTTCGGCTCTTGTCTTTGGTGCCATTTTTTAATTTTTAAAACGTTCAGATTTATTGTTAATTAAATAATATTTTTCTTATTCTATTACAAGATCAATCCGAATGTTTTGGATCCAAGAAATTGTTTATTGCAATAAGAATATTCTATTACAAGATAATATACTTTTTTATATGAAAAGGGATCAAATAATTGCTGACTAATGATTGTGAAAGCTTCATGACAAGGTTGAGATGGAATATTTCTGGATGCAATTTTTAGATGAAAATGACTTAGCTTGTGTTGGGATTGGAGTAGGTCAAATTTTACGAATAGATCAAATCGATCTTGATAGTGTAGATCGTGTTGATCTTGGTGAGTCATGCTAAATATTACATGTGAGTTAGGATTAAATTGAAAATACCTTAACTCTAATAGTAAGTTAGTTTGATCTTAGTTGAGAGAATGCAATAAATATTGAGAGTGAAAAAGTGGTTTCGTACCTATGAGATGTGGTATTTATAGAGAAGTGAAATGATACAACCTATAATTGTGGTAAATGAAGAGGGACATTTTCATCATTGCAGCTCATTAGATCATGGGTCATGGGATTGAGCCGGACTGCCATTGGATTGTTGGTGTAGGTTGTTTACATAAACATAAAAGAAATGGAATGAGAAGGGAAGAAAATTTCATTTTTATGTTTGGAGAAAATAATTAAAGTAATATTGTAATTATTTAAAATTTGTCATATTGTAGACAATGTGAAAAATATTTTAATATTATTTGATAAAAATATGATAAATTTGTAGTTATAGATATTATTGATAATAAAGTTTTTGGTACATTATATTTTGAAACTATAAACATGTATAAAAATTGCTACAACAAGGTTAAATTAGGTGAAAAAATTGTCTTACTTTTACAGATTTTATTGAGATATACTTTATGATTTTGTCTTGCTGGAACAAACAATATAGTTATTTAATGAATTAAATAATATTGTTGACTTCGTTGCAGTATGAAGGAGCTGTGAAAGAAGACGGAAGGGGGCCATCTGTATGGGATACTTTTTCACATACCTTTGGTAAGAATTAAGATACCGTGACAGCATATTTTATATTTAAATACTCACCATCTTTTTTTATCTTCTTCTCCCAATTTTTGGGCATCATTTGTTGTCCCTAGTTTGCTAGTTGCTATTCTGCTAGATCATAATATGGAAATTATAGTGTAATGGAAGTTTACTATGCCTGAATCAGTAAACAAAAATAACTAAAAATAATTTCAATATTGTTCCTACCAAAAGAATAAATATGGGGTTTTCTCATAGAAAACCAGCTTGATAGGCTGCTTTATTGCTACCTCATTCATGGAGTTTGACGTGTGGGCTTATAACCCCAAGGCTTATAATGGGGTATAAGAAATTAGTTCCTTTTCTCTTTGGATTATCAAATGCTGCAGAAGCATGAAATTCTTAAGATACTGAAATACTGACTGACTGATATTGCCTTTTCATTGTGTTTCAGGCAAGATAGTAGATTTTAGCAATGCTGATGTTGCCGTGGATCAGTACCATCGGTATGAAGTAAGTAATAATGGGTGCAGTTGATGGCTGATTGGCCATTCACATTTTTCTATTTCGAGACTATCTAAATTCAGGATTTCCAAACACAGTGAAAGGGTGTTCATATAGTTCTTAATGTGTTTGTCAATTTTGCCTTGTTATCTGCCAGCAAATTCTTTTAGGTCCTTCTTTTCAAAGAATGACCTATGACCTATATCCTGCTCCATACACTCAGTTGGAAGCTGATCTCTGACGATATTGCAAAATATAATTCATAATATGCAGTTTATTATCTTCAAAACATTCAGTGCCTTGGTGAAAGGTAGTTCGTTACTAACTTGAGTTGTTTCTACGAGCAGGAAGACATACAACTCATGAAGGACTTGGGGATGGATGCCTATAGGTTTTCCATTTCTTGGTCTCGGATTTTTCCCAGTAAGCTTCCTTTTCTACTGTTTATTTTCAATGTACTTAATAATTGGTCTAATGCTATGTAATTGGCAAAGAGAGGTTGATGCATATAAGATAATTCAATGGAGTCTTTAATCAGCAATAATTTTATCTAAACAACCCACCATACTGTGCTCTATTGTCATAGATTTTAAAGGTCAATTTACTTATGAATAGTTGAGATTTTGTTCAATGTGATTGCACTGCTTCAAGTATGAAACTGCTAAGAAATAAAATGCTTGGGTGATATCTAAAATACAGGACATTAGTAGCTTTATCTTTTAGCCAGTTGTAGAAGCTTTCTCTCGGGCAATATATATATATATATATATATATATATATATATATATAAGTATTTTTCTGGTTACTTTACAGTCTTGATTTATCTTTGCATACCTACGTGAAAGTACAATTTGAGACGTGCTGAAATCTTTAAGTTTCATGTGTTAGATGGATCTGGGGAAATCAATCAGGCAGGAATTGCTCATTACAATAAACTCATCGATGCTTTACTGGCCAAAGGTATTTCTTATCATCGCTGTGAAATTCATAGAATTCAGTATTAAGATGCAAATAATAATTCAATCTATAAAAACTCTGCCATCTTAACGGGTTAACTAGCCCATGTTTAAACCACAAATGTATCAGGGTTGTAAAATACTTTTAATGCTTCAGATTGCATGATCCTTTACAAATGCAGGAATTGAACCCTATGTGACCCTCTACCACTGGGATCTACCACAAGCCTTAGAAGACAAGTACAATGGATGGCTCAGCCCTGAAATCATGTATAGAATGTTATTTATATCTTCTTAAGTAACCTTATGATGTCAGTATTCTTATTAGTCTGGAAAATAATAAAATGCACTTTTGTATGCTACAGAAAGGACTTTGCAACTTATGCTGAGACATGCTTTCAGAAATTTGGGGACAGGGTGAAGTACTGGATCACATTCAACGAGCCCCATACATTTGCCACACAAGGTTATGATGTTGGTCTCCAGGCACCTGGACGCTGCTCCATTCTCCTTCACTTGTTTTGTAGGGCTGGGAACTCTGCAACTGAACCTTACCTTGTAGCTCACAATGTCCTTCGTTCTCATGCAACAGTAGTAGATATTTATAGGAAAAAGTACAAGGTAAAGTCATGGATATTGTGAAGAATAAAATTGGGAGAGAAATGAATTTAATGATTTTGATAATTGTAACATAAGATGAAATTTTATTAAGAATGCAATGGGAAATATCTATGAACATGAGAGAACTATGTGCAAATTCAAGTTGAATTTTGCAGAATTCATTGAGGCATTGGTGTATGTTAGAGCTTTACTATTATCCTTTTAAAGCATGTACAAGTGTAGATTTTTATATTGGCGTTATCCTCATGCAATGATTTTCGGCTTGTTAAAAATCCAATATACTAAATAGTTTCGTTATTCTACAGCATATACAAGGTGGATCACTTGGGATAGCTTTTGATGTCATGTGGTTTCAACCAGCAACAAACACTAAAGACGACATTGAAGCAGCTCAGAGAGCCCAAGATTTTCAGCTTGGCTGGTAAGTGATAGACACAGTACCTTAATATATTGTGAGCTCCGTACTACTCAAACGAATGTCATAAGTGAATGGCTGAATGAGAAATGAAAGCGATTAGTTTTTACTTCAATGTTGAATGCATATCCCAGATTCTGCTTTTGCTTGCATTTGAAACTAAGGTGGCCTACAATGTCTCCACCATATCTATATGTAACAATAGAAACGATCATACTAAATTGGTTAGAATCTTTCATGACAGGTTTCTTGATCCTTTGATGTTTGGGGATTATCCAAGCTCAATGAGAAGTAGAGTAGGAAGCAGGCTACCAAAGTTTTCTCAATCTGAGGCTGCTCTTGTTAAGGGTTCATTAGATTTTGTGGGAATCAATCATTACACTACGTTTTATGCAAGAAACAATTCTACTAATTTAATTGGAACCCTGCTTCATGACTCCATCGCAGACTCCGGTGCCATTACCCTTCGTAAGTTTAAGGCTGAACCTTTATCAAGAGATCATGTTACTTTACCGGAGTGTTTTATGAGTTTTCTGTTTTCTTACTGCGACTGAAGTGAAGTTTTTATTTCTTTTCTCTTTGGTTTCAGCATTCAATGGTACTAAAGCTATTGGAGAAAGGGTAAGTCCTATAAAGTGAAGCATTTATTCTCTTATTCAGACCCCTAATGTAGTGATGACAGATCAACAAATCAACTTTTGCTGCTATAAGCCTGAGAAATAAGACTTAACTTATATCAGGGAAGAGGGATTCTTTTTCCCTTAAATAATAAACCAAAGAGAGAAAAGAAGAAAGCCCTGTCCTTGCTTCTCTAATTGTCCCTCATGTACTGAGACATGAATTGACTGCCCCTCCAGTCACATAATCAAAACTTGGCAGTGCATGCACCAATTGAATGTCCCTATTAGTCATGGCAGTAATTCGTGAATTCTTACTTGCAGGCGAATTCTATATGGTTGTACTTAGTGCCACAAAGCATGAGAAGCTTAATGAATTACATCAAACAGAAGTATGGCAACCCTCCAGTCTTTATCACCGAAAATGGTAATCTTCTAACACCTGACAAAAACTTGCAGAAACTCTACCTATATCCCATTTGACTTTAGAGTGGCACTTTGCATAAGTGATGCAAAATAGTACTTTTATACAGTAATACAGTCTTCTTCTCTGTACCTTGACATCCCAAGTTTTATACAATTTCATGTTCCGTAGTTTAGATTACTAGATATTGTTCTTTTCATTTTCAGTTAGCCGATCACTGTTACTTGTTATCCTCCCAGAATAAAAATTGTGAGCTAAATCTCCCTCTTTTTCCATCGTGGTTATCACAGGGATGGATGATCCAAATAGTCCATTTACTTCAATTAAGGATGCTCTGAAGGATGAGAAAAGGATCAGATACCACAGTGGCTATTTGTCTAACTTACAAGCTTCTATCACGTATGTAAAATCTGTTATCACTTTTTGATTTGTGTAGTTAGTGCACATTCCATGACCATTTTTTTGAGGCTATAAATCTAAAGAGTTCTGATTTGGCTGACTGCAGTGAAGATGGCTGCAATGTGAAAGGGTACTTCGTATGGTCACTGCTGGATAACTGGGAGTGGGCAGCTGGATACACTTCCAGATTTGGTCTCTACTTTGTTGATTACAAAGACAATCTGAAGAGATATCCCAAACAATCTGTGGAATGGTTCAAGAACTTCTTGAAATCAGCTCAATAACAGCCAACATATCAGTAAGTGACAGGGACTATTACTATAACAAGTCATTTCTTACAAACCATGGTGCTAAGTTTGTCAATTCTGACCCCAATATTGCATCATATGTATTCATCCTATGCTTTTGAAACCTTAGTTTTTACCCCCAAGATGTCTATAGTTCCACCGTGCGCTTTATGTCAAATTTAATGTGATTTTCTGTTTTGATGCAGAAAAGTGAGCAATCCTGGGAAGCATGGGCTGTGAAAGATCAAAGTGCTTTAGAAAAGGACTAGTCTGAAAGAAATACCATAGAATGCGGTGGAAAAATTAGTTTCAGTTACAGTGATCAAGTTGTTTAGGCACCAAAGAAAAAAATATATGTTGTGCGACAATATTCTAAAATATAATACCTCTAAATACATAAATAAAATTAAATAAAAAATTTAAGTATTCTCTTCTAACCTAATTCAATAACATGGGAGAATGCATTTCACAATAAATTAAAAGGTAAAAAAAATGGCACCGGTCTTAATTTCATTCTAAAAACATCTCACAGTATATTGTCCTTAATGAAATTGAAAATATAACTTCATAAAAATGTGCTCAAGTTAATCTAATTCTAATATACAACTTAACCTTATACCAATATATATAAAGAAAATCTATAATTTGAATTGATGACACAACCATATGGATGATGGAGCTAATTCTCTTCTTTCTTTTCATGCATGCAACTCATCATACTCAGCATGAAACAAACCAAAGAAAAAAATTACAGAAGACATAAAAATCCATTTAAACGGTTGGTAAGTTAATTTAAGACCAACCACTCACTTAGGAGGAAGAGAAGAAATAGTAAAGCAAGCGAAGTATTTGATGTCTTGAGAACCACTCCAAATGAATACAGTTGATGAAGTATATATATTGATCAAGCATTAATTATTGGTTATATTTTGTCTTCAAACAAAGGGAACCATGATTGGATTCAAAGTCTTTCCACCTTCTTCTCATCTTTGGCATTTAATTCCCTCGCTTAAAAAATGAATATATATATATATTTAATGAGTTAATTATTTACTTATAATGGTCATTTAATCATAAGAAATTATTATAGCTCATCCTTAAAAATAATAACAATAATAATAAAAAAATAATCTTCCTTGGTTTGGGTCACTTTCAGTTTAATAAAAAAGTTGATAATCACAGACAGGTAACCAAGTTCAAACGTGTTGCATGCAGTTGCAAATAAACAAACTTTGCCCTTTAACAACAAAAGAAAAATATAATAATTAATTTTCAGTTTCTTTTATTAATTTCTTTTGGTAAGGCTTAAATATTTCATATTTGTTAACTTGTCCTCCTATTCTGCTTACATCTTACTCAATTCTTCTGCCCATGTGATTCATAACCAACTTAATTTCCTGTACTTGAAAGCCTCCTTAGATTTTTTATTTTTTAAAAAAAAGAAGAAGAAAAGAAGGTTCCTTAGTTCGATTGTCATTAAAAAAAACTGCCATTAATAACATATTCTGTTTTTTTTTTTCAAAGTATTTAAGGCTGTCAAAAGATTTAAGTACTAATTGAGACAAAGATTTGTATTGATATCATTAATAACATATTCATGCATTGAATGATCCGACAAGTTATCATAAAAGGTATTTTCTATCCTGTTCATCAATATCTCATATTCATGAGTAATTTTTTAATTTTTTTTAATTTGTATCTTAAAAAATAATTTAAAAGAATTTTAAAACAAGAAAATCAAAATTTGTTTCTTTTACTTTTTCTTTGTTTGTTTTTTTAATTATTTATTTTAAATTCTTTTAAATTATTTATTATGATAAAAAATTATAAAAAAATCAAAAATCAAAAGCTACTTATGAATATGATAGAAATCAACTATCATAAAACATGTAAAACAAATATAATGATATGACTATAAGCCTTTGGCTATAATCTAGCAATTTTGTTGTTGATAAATTTAAGAATGATTTTTAGTATTATGATGTTCTAAGAATAGTAAGAATGCTATTCATATTTTATTAATTGTAAGGAATGATGCCATTGAATAAAAAAATTGAAACTTGAATGAAGTATAAAACTATAAATCAAACAAAAAATACGATCTTACCATAACCCAAAAAGTCCTTGCAGGAACTTTCAGAAATCTTAATTATTAATCAATAATTAGTGTGTGGTAGTTAGTAGTGTACGATCATGGAGGGTCGCAAATGACAAAAGCAAAACGTGTCGGGCACATGGTTATGGTACTAATGCTTTTTTCACGGAAACCTTAGTAGCGTATATATATACAGGATCTGGTCTGTCTTCTTTCTCATTCCTCGGCAGAAGAAGCTGCATTCTTATTTTTCTTCTTCTTCTTCTTCTGGATCAGATCTCTTGGCTCCTCTTTCATCGATCTCAACTGTGAGACCAAATCAAGGGTAGAGTTCAAGGTGATTTATTTGTTTAAATTTGGTTGAAATTCGGTTCATTTCTTTGGTTCCAGTATTGTTTGGCTTGTGGGTGAGTGGGTTTTGCTTCAAGTGCTTCCCACCCCTGTTGTGCATCTTTCTTTTTTGTCATTTGGGTATTCTTGTTTCGGTTCTAAATGGCTGTTTTTTTCATAATTTTAATCATTTGTATATGATGGGTGAAATTGTTTGGTTGGGTAGAGATCCGTTGGCTGTTTTGGTATAAATTGTTGTAGATAGGGAGCTGGATTTATTATCGGGATTTACACTCTGCAAATTGTCTTTTGTTTAGTGTGTAAATGTGCGTATAAACTGAATATAGATGAGCTAAACATTGGATCATTTAAGTTCCATTCGAGCATTTTCATTTCCTTCGCGAATAATCTCTGATCTACAAGCCTTCTATCACTGCTCCAAATTGAAATTTATAGATCTCTCCCTGTTTGTGTGTACGTATAATTCTCAATATCTCTCTGTTCTGCAATATTCTCCTTACAATTCCTGTATATTAGATGCCTCGTGAAGCTGATTGGATGAATTTCATTGTTTTTCTTCTATTTAAGACAAACCGAAGAAAATTTTATCCCCATTTATAGACTATACTTTGATCCTTAATATAATTACCTACTAACTTGTAATAAACATCAGACAATTTGTACGTTACTTGAATTTGACCTTTTCTCATACAGGCTGCTGAGAACAAACAAAAATGGTGAAGATTTGTTGCATTGGAGCTGGATATGTTGGTGGACCCACCATGGCTGTGATTGCCTTGAAGTGTCCTGAGGTCCAAGTAGCTGTAGTGGATATTGCTACAGCGCGAATCAATGCCTGGAACAGCGACCACCTCCCCATCTATGAGCCTGGCCTAGATGAGGTGGTGAAGAAGTGCAGGGGAAAGAACCTTTTCTTCAGCACTGAGGTGGAGAAAAATGTTGCAGAGGCTGACATAGTCTTTGTCTCAGTTAACACCCCTACAAAAACTCAGGGGCTTGGAGCTGGCAAAGCAGCTGACCTAACCTATTGGGAGAGTGCTGCTAGGATGATCGCTGATGTTTCCCAATCTGACAAAATTGTGGTTGAAAAGTCAACAGTCCCTGTTAAAACAGCGGAGGCAATTGAAAAGATTCTGACCCACAATAGGAAAGGCATCAATTTCACAATCCTGTCAAACCCAGAATTTCTTGCTGAGGGTACTGCAATTGCAGACCTATATCAGCCTGATCGAGTCCTTATCGGAGGAAGGGAGACCCCAGAAGGTTTTAAGGCTATACAAACTCTGAAAGATGTTTATGCCCATTGGGTCCCGGTAGACAGAATTCTTTGCACCAACTTGTGGTCTGCCGAGCTCTCAAAGCTTGCTGCCAATGCTTTTCTGGCACAGAGGATCTCTTCAGTGAATGCTATGTCTG
The DNA here is from genome assembly GCA_034509205.1 of Ceratonia siliqua. NCBI lineage: Eukaryota > Viridiplantae > Streptophyta > Magnoliopsida > Fabales > Fabaceae > Ceratonia > Ceratonia siliqua. The sequence goes on along the minus strand of JASKGM010000009.1, from coordinate 10,991,299 downwards.
CACTGTGTGAGGCCACGGGTGCTGATGTCTCCCAGGTATCACACGCAATTGGCACAGACTCAAGAATTGGACCCAAGTTCTTGAATGCCAGTGTTGGTTTTGGTGGATCTTGCTTTCAGAAGGACATCTTGAACTTGGTCTATATCTGTGACTGCAATGGCCTTCATGAGGTTGCAAATTATTGGAAACAGGTCATTAAGGTGAATGACTACCAGAAAACTCGATTTGTGAACCGAGTGGTTTCCTCAATGTTCAACACAGTCTCAGGTAAGAAAATTGCTGTTCTGGGTTTTGCTTTCAAGAAGGACACTGGTGACACTAGGGAGACCCCAGCCATTGATGTGTGCAAAGGGCTGTTGGGAGACAAGGCTCGGTTGAGCATATATGATCCACAGGTTACTGAAGATCAAATCTCAAGGGATCTGTCAATGAAGAAGTTTGATTGGGACCATCCAGCTCATCTTCAACCATCGAGCCCCACTGCCATTAAGCAAGTATCTGTGGTTTGGGATGCCTATGAGGCAACAAAGGATGCACATGGTGTTTGCATAATGACTGAGTGGGATGAGTTCAAGGCGCTTGATTACCAAAAAGTTTATGACAATATGCAGAAGCCTGCATTTGTATTTGATGGTCGGAACATTGTGGATGTTGAAAAGCTGAGGAAAATTGGGTTTATAGTTTATTCCATCGGCAAGCCGATAGATGCATGGCTCAAGGACATGCCAGCAGTGGCATAAAACAGGCGGGCAAAATCAGGGGTGCCCTTTAGGATTGAATTTGTTTGTATTTCAGAGGGAATATTGTCCCATCCTGAAATATTTTGATATTCTTATGGTTAGATTTCCGACGCTGTTGTTTCTTTCATAACTTTTATTTGATCAGGTTTTATGGCATGGTAGCGCCTAGATATTTGTTGACCTGGTTTAATTAATAAGAGCAATCTTTTTCTTTTTGTATTGAGTATTATGGGATGCAATTTCTTTATTCTCTCCCCACCATCTCTGCTTCTATATATATAAGAGCAACTAGGGAGAACAGAGCACTAATGCCAACTACAAGATGAGATAAAGTAATAAAATTCCTATAACAAGCTTAGAAATGACCTTTGTCATTTGACAGCCATAAAGAAATCCTCTCTCTCTCTCTCTAAATGCAGGGAGGAATATTTATTTATTGTCCGTTGAACTTAATCAGTGAGTTGCTCAAAACCCCCCACCATGATCACGACTGAGGAGTTAAATATACATAAATGATAAATTATATAAGGACAAAAAAATTCATATATATTCATTAAAAAAATTTTAAAAATTGTGCTCACAAACTAAAACATGGATATGTATTCAAAGCTAATTATAAATGAATACATAAATATATAAAATATGAGACTTATTGGTATTTAGGGTCTAAAATATTTATATGTGTATTCATATTAATTTAGCTTACAAAAATTTTATAAATCAAGTTTATTTAAAATCTTTTTAAAGTTTCCATTAAAATAAGTTTGGAGAATTTGTTCATTATTTTTATCCTACTTTTTGTGTAATGCGAATTATAAAATAGCTGCAGAAATCTTTGACTTATTTAAAAGCTGATCATATTTGGGAGAACAAAAATTAGTAAATTAGTAATGCAGTGTATTGTTGGACCCCTAGATGATTAAACTAATCCACATTTAATACCAATTAGTTAATGCTTATTACGAGACATTCACAGTTAATGTTAATTCAAAAGTTCAATGCATTGGTTATATTAACTATAATAGTCAAGCTATTAAATATAACATTAAGGAATTGACCTAATAATTCAAAAGTTGTATTTTTTATCTTAATTACTTAAGTTAAAACTTTGATTTGGACTCTATGAAACATTGGTGGGAATTTCATCCAATCATTTTTTTAAAATTTAACTTTGATTGTAATTAAGCTCTTAAGTTTTATTTGATGTGACGTAAAATAGGATAAGACCCGAATAATATAAAATATTTATACAATATAATATTTAATATGACACTATATAGTAAGTTTGATTGGATAAAAAGTTATTATTTAAACAAAAATATCTTTTTAAAATTAAAATATATTATACTAAGCCTTCACATATTTTTTTCATTATTTTAAATTAAAAAACCTTAACTAATATTTTTTGGTAATGATTCTCTAAAGGTTTTAATTTTAAAAATTTTATTAAAAAGTATCTTTGTAAAGTAAAAATCATGTCAAAATTACAAAAAAATATATAATTACTTATTTTTGTAAAAAATATCAAACTTATATCAATTTATTTGAATTATACTAAATTAATTAATTATTTTTAATGTGTTATATTTTTTATTATACTCCTTTTTATTTTTTTATTTCAAATTTTAATTTGATCCTTAAATTTTTTAATCCACCCATTTTTTTACTATTTTTTAGAATATATATTATAATGCAATTATTATATTAATTTTTATTTTATAAAATTATATCAATATGAGAAACTATCTAGACTTTCTTCATTTATTTTAATCCATTTGTTATAATTTGTGCTTATCCCGTATAATCAAGCGAGACTAGACCTGATTAAATTATATAGTATTGACTATTTTAAATACGTTAAATATATAATCTTATATAATTTATTGTCTGTACCAAATACATTATAAACAAAAATTATATTATTTAAATTTATATAATCAAACTTTATACAAGCTTTAGTCTTAAAGACAATTTTAGTATCACTGAACTATAAACTCTAGCTTTCCTATCTTTAAATACATCTTAAATGTTCAAACATATTTAAATTTTTTAATAAATAAATACATATATAAGGCCAATACAAAAACAAAAAAGGCAAATAACTAAATAAAAATAAATAAAATAAGTAAAAAGGGGTACTATTGGAATTTCAACTCTGGGCCGGTTATACTTTTTAGGGGGCCCAATCCAATCCAGGCATACAACACGTTTTTTTTTTTTAAAAAAATTTTGGACCTATCTCGTGGAAGAAAAGCACGAACCGTACCTTGACTTCATCGTCTACCTTGTTCGATCTTCTTCCTTTCGACCCTCGATTCGCTTCTAATTAGTGCTTCTAATCCTTGAATCGAATCTCGATTTCGTTCAATTTTCGTTCTCCTCTTTTGTTTGATCCCAAAATTGACTCCTTTTGGTGATCGTTATTATTTTCTAGGGTTAGGGTTTCGATTAGGTCCCTTCATAACTCTGTAATCGTCCTATCCCTTGTATATTTGGTGCTTATTTTTTTGGTTTCGTTTTTGTTCATATGATATTTCGTCCCAATTTGACATAGTATTCGGACGCGATAACAAATTTAGGGTTTCGAAGCGTTCGACTTTTTAGGGCTTCTCGATCCGTAAATTTTTTGAGGGGAATCTATGAATTTTTTGAGGGTTTTTATTCCTTTCCTTCGAGTATGACTCTTTTGCGTTCGTCTAGCTCTTAATTTCATAGTTTGTATGGTGAGTCGAGAATCTAGGGTTAGGGTTTCGAAAAAATTGGGGAATATTCTATTCGGTCAAATTCACTTGGGAAAACGGTCCTTGACGTGGAGAAACTGCCTTTATTGTGCAATTCTTTATCCAATTCTCTCTAATTAGGCTTTTGGGGTTTCCTTTTGGCCTTAAACCGGTGTTGGTGAATTGCCTGAAGTTTGAATTTGAAGGAGTTAACAAGGTGAGAAATAATTTGTGTCTTCATTGTCAATATTATCATTGTCATTGGTGTAGTTGAGAATGCATTAACAAGGATATACGTGTCTGTTATTAAATGTATCATTTATTGTGATCATAACAACTAATAAGATTGTACAATATTTTAGTATGCCTTAATGTGAGGTAAAATTAGCACACACAAAAAATTAGAGCCCTTATCAGGTTTGGTACATGTTACTAGAGGATAGAAAGCAACTACGCTTAGTGGCTTGGGTACCTTCAAATCCGGTGTAGCATGGTTAGTGGCAGATTTTGTTTACTGGTATAAACTCTTAAATTTTCCTTTGCAGAATCAGAATGGGATATAAGAGGTGTCTTGAGGCAAATGAATTTGTGGATCTACCATTTAACAAGGCAAAACGTTTTGAATACACCAATGGGCTGGTTTGCTTTGCTGATACTGATACTCCCAACAATGCCCTCGTGGAGCCTTTTATTTCAGGTGAATGGTTTTCTTTTATTATTTTAATTAGTAAATGTTAGTTTAGTTGGCCATTGGCCTGATTGGAATTTTATGCCACCTAGTTGAATTATAATACTGAATATTCTTCATTTTGTACGTAGGTAAAGATGAGGATGGCTTTTACAATATTCAACGGTATGATGCAGTTGAAACAGAGACTATTACTGAAGTTCCAAATGCTGGTGAAAAGGATATTGAGACCAGTGGCCACTTCAGCAGCAGTTCTAGTGAGGATGGCTCTGGGTCTGTGGCAATGTCTGTTTCGTCAGATTGCTTGGGATTTGAGTTTCCACGGAAATCAGTTGTTCCTTTGGATGATGCCTATTCTGCCCCCGATAGCTGCCCAAGAAGACAAGTACCTGTTGGACCAAATCATCAAGCCACCATTCCAGTCTGGAGGGGTAGTGTGAATAAAATTTCAGTGCTCACAGGCACTTTTAATACTGTTGATGGCAATGAAGAGAAGCTGATGGGGACTTCTGTGATCTCAATGCCTGACTCAAGCTTATATTCTTGTAAGATTAGAAAGGGTGGAGAAGGCAGGACTAAATGTAACTGCCTGGATCAAGACTCCATCAGATGTGTCCGACAGCATGTCAGGGAAGCGCGAGAAAATTTGAGAAAGGCTGTTGGATATAAAATTTTTGTCAACTTGGGCTTCTGTGACATGGGAGAGGAGGTTGCACTTAAATGGAGTGAAGAAGAAGAAGAGGTATTTCATGAAATTGTCTACACGAATCCTGCATCATTGGGTAGAAACTTTTGGAAGCGTTTGTCAGCAGCATTCCCTTCTCGAACCAAAAAGGAAATTGTCAGCTATTACTTCAATGTCTTTATACTTCAGAGGAGGGCTGCTCAGAACAGATCCAGATTTCTTAATATTGACAGTGATGATGATGAATATCACACAAGCAATGTAGGCTTCTATAATTTTGAAGTTTCAGATGAAGATGACTCTGCCATTGAGTGTCTTGATGATCAAGGTGTCCATGTACAATATCAAGATAACTATTATGAAGATGATGGTGATGATGACAACAGTGGTGATGGCACTAAGGGCAATGAGATTGGTTTTGCTGGGTATGATATGGGATACAGCACTGTGGTGAAGTCACAGATTGAGAACTGGTCTGATCCTGTTCAGCACTTTGATGGGACTCCAGGGATTTCTAAGGATGATTTTGGTGTTCAGGATGACTCCTGCATGTCCTTTGAGTGTCAGATCAATATGAATGAGTCTTGCTGCCCTTGTGGTCCCATAGATGCTAGCCCTGCTTTGCAAGCTAGTGGATTTAAATGTGATCAGAGCTCACTCATACCTGGCATACTTGATTTCTCGAGTGACACAATCGAGCATGTTTATTTCTGGGAACCCTGTGATGCTAAAGATTGGTATCCCAGGTACTCAACAAATACGGCTTCTGATGTTGACTTCTCAGCTTCATCAAATTTAATCGAAGAGTTTTGTGGTCAAGTTACTCCGGATAAAAGCGACTAGAAATGATCGAGGTATTAGCTCCAGTGGTTCTTATGGCACAGCAGGCTTAAGTTGCGTGAGGCTGTCAACCGAGATTTTTGGCTGGAAAGCTTCTCCTTTTTTTCTGTTTTATTATTTTCTTTCTTGGAGAGGAGGGGGTAAGGGGTGAATGAAAGTTCATTTGTTTTTAACTGTATATACTTGGCTGGACGTCACCGACTCACCATACCCAAAAATGTTGGGTCCCACCCCGTAGTGGTTTTATTATTATCATTTGTATTACCCTGCATTTGTATGATAATGAGAAAAACGAGCTTGAATTGAATATGATCTCATATTCTTGTATGTTTTGCAGTATAGTTGTATGAATACCTAGTTCAATTAGTTTATGCTGTAATTTATAATGTTCAGTGGGTTCAGATAATTTTTTTTTATTCTGGGTTTTGGTTCTGACGGACCGAAATCCAATCTGTAATAGTCCCTTGTCTGTATCTAGTCTGTAATGAACTCCTCTGCTCTTGGGTTATTTCGGTGTTTTGAATGACATCTGACTTATCAAAAGGGGAAAATAGAAAGGTACCTTCCTCGCTTTACGTGGGGAGGTATAAAAAGAAGAAAACGAAACATAACCCTCTTTTACATTTATATCTTTCCACGGCATACTCGGATAAGAATGCTGTCACATGCTTTGTTACTACTAGGACTAGTTCAAGCAATCATGTTGACCATTCAATATTGATTTTTCTCACTGAGAAATGCCACATACTTTTTTCACAAAACAAATATCCAATTCTAATGGGAAAGATTGTGAGTGTAATAGTAATACTACTTTTACTTATATTATTTTACTATATTGTAAATAACTAGAAGGCCAAGAATTGACTTTTCTAAGGGAGGCATTCGTAGGAAGGATTTTAAAATCTTAAACAATGCCAAATTTAAAGTGGGGCCAAATCAAACTTAAAATAATAAGTAGTACTATTAAAAAATGAGCTCAATCCGGCTGATTTACCCACCTCCAAATCTCATACCTCTTTCCTCGTTTTTGGCTATGAGGTGAGAAGGAGAAACTTTTTTTTTTTTTTTTATCTATTTTGGTTAGACATGGGAATGCCGGCCATTTGATCCACCAGAGCAGCAGCAGCAGCAGCTGGTGATTATAAAATTCAGTATAAGTAGTCAATGCTTTTAAGTTTAGTTGGCATTGGCATGCCACCTATTTCTGTAATACCAACTCAAAACATCATAATAAATTTAATTTATAAAATTCAGTATAATTTATGATCTATTCTGTTCCAACTTCCAACTAAATTTACTGATACATAAACAAATTAACTAAAAAGTACTAAAATAGTGTGAAATATATTGTGGATGTTGAGGTTGAGAGTAAGAAAATTTCTTATGTAGATCTTTTACGAAATATTGACCAATTAAACTAATTATAATATATAAACATGATAAATGTGAATTTTCACCAAAAAATGTACATGTTTTTTATAAGATTAGTTTAGTTTATTAATTTTCTCTATAAACAGATCTATTTAAAAATTTTGATTGGACATTTTCCCAATTTGATATGATGCAGCTTAAGGGGGTAGTGAATGAGCACAGCATGTATCGCCCTATCCTATCTATTATCTAATCATCAACCCACGCTCATTCTATTAACTAATTAACCATCTCCAATTTTGAGGATTCACAGCTCATTCTCGTTTTCACTCTAATTTTAGTAAGTGAGTGAGTTTAATATATTTTTTTGATATTTAAATATTGCATTTGATAATAATATTTTATGATATTTAAAATATAGTATGTTATAATTAGGGTTGTCAAACCGGGGTGAACTTATAGGGTTGGCCCAATCCATTGTAAAAATGAAACGGGGTGGATTTTAAAAAATGGACTCGCCAAAATGACAGGTTGGGTGCAGGCTAGCTTGTTTTTTTTTTTTTTACATATTAATTTTATAAAATTTTTACAATTTATTCATTTTACATATATCTCATCATGAAAATTAATATATATTAAAAAATTACTATGTGTGGATTAGTATCTCCAGAAATTAAATTAATCTTAAATTTTCAAATTTTCAAATAAAGTTAGTTTTCCTTCTTCCTCTTGTTCTTTTTTGGTTTTCTTTTATGTTCCTTCTTCTTGTAATCTTTCTTAATATATTAGGATTATAGGTGCATCCACTTTCTTATTATTTATATTGTACCAATCAATTTTAAGCAAGAATAATAATTAATTTGAAGGAAACTATATTATAAATTACGTAAACAATTTGAGGAAAAAAATTATAAAATGCATAATTTTAAAAAATATTTATTTTAATAATTAAATAATTAAAATAAAAAACAAAAAACTAATATTAAAGTCTTAAAATATATTTATGAAAATTAATATATATTAAAAAAATTTTCCTTTTTTTTTAGCAAATTGACCCCCAACTTACTTAGGGGCGGGGTGGGTTCTTTGGAGGGCAAACCCGCTCGCTTGCCTAAAGGCGGGTTGGGTCAAGTTGGACCGATCGACTCGTTTTGACAGCACTACTTACAATAATATTAAAAAATAAAAAAAATCTCAAATAACAATGATAACAAATATTTTTAAAGTTACTTAGAAATAATTTCCTCATATATATATATATATAAAAGGTAGCTTTTGTCAAATTTGTAATATTTAATAAGATTGATGAACCAATTTAATTGAAGGTGTTTGGAGTTTATATATGTGTTGAGTAAAAGAAGGCCAATATGATATGAGCATAGACTTGAGAATGGTGGCAAATGCCAAAGTAGGAATGAGATAAGAAGAAGAATCAGAGCTGGATAACCACATCTCTACATTAATTAGGGGGTTGACTTAAGCTAACCCAGTTTAATTATACACATTTTCAGAAAAATATTTGGGTTGCTTGATCTACTTATTTTTTCATAAATTAAACTAAGAGGGTATTGGGTAGAATGATCATTTTTAGTTTATTGATAATCCTAGTTTAAGAATATAACATTCTCATATTTGGTATATATTTTTTAAAAAACATTTCCCGAAAAATAGGTTACTATGAATGATTTTGGGTCAACTTTCTTATTAAAATATGATCATAAAGGGATAGTATTCTTAAATTATCATGACGACAAGTAATTTTTTTTTTATTATGAAATATCTATTTTACCATCTCTTATATGTTAATATCAAACATTTCACCTATTCTCCCTTCTCTAACGTTGTAGCTTTCACTTCCCCTAAGAGATATATTAATTATACGTTCCTTTAATTTATTTTAAAAATATATACTTAGCTTCACTTAATCTAACATCGTTAAGAATATTTTATTAAAATTATTTTAAAAAAAATTAAGAAATCAAAATTATAAATTATAATGACAAACTTATCGTCAAACCCTTTATTATCTATCACTCTTTGAGTGTGCTTTCTTAAATTTTGCACAAAAATTTCTCATGATGGAATTAATTAATCTTTTGCAAGAAAAAATTTTCTATTTTATGAGTAATTGACATAGAATACATTCTCGATTATGTGTATTGGAATAAGGTAGGTCTAAAGTCTAAACTAAAATATTTATCATTCCAACGAATTTGTTCTCTACGCATATAAAATCATTTGGCATAATATATAAAATTGAAACACGGTATGCCCAATAATAATAATAACTTCTTGTTATTATTCAAATTTAACTTCTTGTTATTATTCAAACCTAATTCTTAATTAGTACAAAATTTTAAAATTAGTTACAAAATACAGTAAATGAAATTAAGATATTTTCATTCTGACTATTTATGAAATTTCTCGTATATATAAGAAATTGTCAAAGTGCATTTAATCCCACTTGCCTTCGTATATTTATACACTTATAATATTTCAACTTGCTTACTATTTTTCACCATTTATTCATTTGGCTTATGTTTAAGCTTAGAGAATAAGATGACTTTTGATACCTATACAAACTCGTTTATGAATATAGTTAAATAATACTTCACTTGAATATTAATATTACATTTTTTATTGTTTTGTTTCCTCAACAGCTAGGAGAAAAATCCTACTAAATAAGATAAACTTTTTTTTATATGATTATTAAACTCCTATTATAATTTTAAAAACAAACACAAAAGTTAGCACTAGTGCAATATTGTACTCATATTATAATTTCAGAAACATCAAAAGAATTAATGAAAAATAAGAAATGTAGGTATGCATTGGGAAAGGGTAGGGTAATGTGTAGGATATGATATTGCCGCTAATGTACTTCACTGGACATAATGTTGGTTTTAAATAAGGAGATACACTAAGAAAAGTGAGGTAATGGGTAGGAAAATGTCTCTTTCATAATAGAAGGTAAAAAAAAAAAGGTATTTTAGTCATATTATAAAAATTAAACTTTTGATTAACGTGGTGTTTGGTATCAGGAAAGTAAAACTTTCCTGGCAAAATGGAATGGGAAAGAAACATTCCTTTGTTTGGTAGAAGGGATGAAAATTTATCCCAAGGAAAAAAAATTACCCAGGAATAACTTTTATGAAGGATTTTAGGAGATAACATTCCCATATGTTTTGGTGGGAAAGAAACTTTTCAGGGAATGGGATGCACTTGTTCATAATTTTTTACTTACAAGAAACAAACTTCTATCAAGAATTAAATATTTTACTTCCAGCAATTACCAATTCATAATTTTTTAATAATTTAAAATATAAATTAATTTTTAATTTAATAAATTTTTTTTATAATGATAGAGCCTTTTTATATTTAATAAAATTTTTATTAAAATTTTTTAATATAAAAAAATTATTATAAAATATTTATAATGATAAAAATATTTATAATCTTGAAATTATCAAAATATATGTTATTTTATCTAATTTTTTTTAAATTTAAATAAAGGGTATTTTTGAAAATTTTGCTTATATTCCTAAGAAAATGTTACCTAAACCAAACATAGAAATAAAACTTTTCTAAGAATGCATCATAATATTCTTAGGAAAGTTCAGTGCATACCAAACACATTTTATCAACTTTTCTGAAATCTCATATTCAGGAAAGAGATTCCCAAGAATGATAACTTTTCAGGAAAAGAACTTTTCAGGTACCAAAAACCAAAGTTTAAGGTCAAAGTTTGGGTTTAGTTGTAGTTTGTTTTTAATTTAAAAAAAATTGTGTATATTTTCATAATAGAGGAGATGATCGTATAATTAAAGTATCTCCAATGGAAATGGAGAATATTTTACTCTTAAACTAATTATAAATGAACATATAAATATGTTAAAGATGAATGAGAGATAATACTATACTCACTTTTGACATATTGACGTGCTTATTCATGTGTTCATACCAACTACCAATTTTAGGCCAAAATATTTGGTATCTTTTAAACCGACACTCTTCATTCACTTGATTATATATGGATTATGTTGCATACTTTGTAAATTTTAAAAGAATTTGCATCCAAAATTTGATAATATATAAACTAAAATTTTCTTAATGTTTTAAAAGTACCATATTTACCATATTTAAAATGGGGCTTGCTACTATATAGGCCATCCTCTCTTCCCTTATTTTATTATTTTATTATTTTTTAATATTAATGAATTATTTTCTATGTTATATATATATATTTTTTAATTTTTTAATTTTCTTAGAATTTTTAACTTAAGAAAAATATAATTATAAAAATTATTGTTGAATGAACAATATAATGAATTTAAAAAATTAAATTAAAAATTTTTTTTACAAGACATATGAGATAAAAAATAATTCATTAATACTAAAAAGTTAAAAAAAAATAAGGGATGGGCGTGGCAGGTTTTTATGATGAAGAATTGGGCCTTTCTTGCCCTCACAGTTTCATGGAAATTGTTAGTGTTGAGGGTGCCATAGTCCATGAGGTTGTGTGTAGTGGTAAGTGGAGTAGGTAATTAGAATACCATGAGCTAAAACATTTCAACATAAAGAGTTGCATTTTTATTATTCACTAGAATTTAACATTTAGCATTTTGTTAAAGACAAGTATCAACTTTTCAGATTAAGATTTACAATTCAACATCAACATTTTATCACTATCCAATGCACATATATATAAAAAAACCAAGATATTATAATTTAATAAGGTAGCAACCCATTTGAGGAATCTGATTATTAAAATGATTCCCTTCACAATTGAGTAATTAAAGTCATCAAATAGACCTCATTTTGAGCTTCAATTACCAAAGAGAATGGACACAATTAATCTACTAATATATATACCTTTCTTTTTTGTTGTGATCAAATAGTGTTTGGATTAACTTGTACTCATTTTAATTATTTTATCTCCCATGATAGTCTTAATTTAAAAAATTAACAAAGTTAGAATTTAAATACGTAACAGTATATCTAATCGTATATTATATAGCCATTCCTTGGGAGTTGTTAATCTATTAATATAGGATATAACATTAGAATCGAATTTGGACGTTTCTTCAAAATATTTAATTGGGTACGTAGGCGTGGCATATGAATCTGTAATTGACCCCAAAAAATAGAGAAGGAAAGAAGGAGAAGGAGGTGGCCATATGGTGCAGAAGATATGGGAAAGGAGGGGACTAGGGCCACAATGTTACAAGTTACAATAAAAAAAAATCTTAAATGCAATTAAATATCGTTTTCAATGAGGGGGCAAATGAAGGAGATCCAAACAATAACGGTTGGAGATTCTGACCTTCCACTTGGATGAGCTTAAAAGCAAGACAATTTAAGGCATAGTTTGGATGTTTCAGTTTTGGTGTGCCATATCTGCTACTCCCGCAGGCCTAGAGATCCTCAAAACAACCACAAATCTTGGCCGTCTAATCAACACCGAAGCCTTCTCAACACACTACACGTGCCGCCTATCATTCTTTCCCCTTGTTTGTTTTGTTAATAATCTTTTATTTTCATGCATGGAATTCTCCTCCAACTACAACACAAACAAGGGAGATAAACCAAAGGGAAAGAGTCATGGGTATCTCTGATTCTTCTTCTTCAGGCTTCTTCAACGCCTCCATTAGGCCATTAGTAGCAACCCATTTCCTCTAAATTTGATTTTTCCATTCCATACCCATTAATATTGAGCATTCTATTTGTGGGGTTTCAGTACTTGGGAAACGGAAATTAAGGGGTCTCTTCCCTTTTTGTGGGTCGGATCTTGTACTTATAGAACTGTCACATCTGAGCACTTTTGATTCTCTCCTGATCATCGCTGGTTAAAAAGCAAGAAACTTCGTGATCTGTTTTCTGTGTTTCTGAACTCGATCTAAATTTTGTCCCTTACTTCCCCTGTACCTTCCTTCACCGTTTGGGTGTTTCCAGTGGGACATGATCATGGAATATATTGTCCCTGCAGATTTGAGGTAACTGCTACTTTACTGATCTTGTTTTGTTTTCTGGGTATATTTGGATCAGATTCAGATCAACCAATGGAGGAGAGGAAGTTCGTGTGCAAGTATTGCAACAAGAAGTACCCTTGTGGGAAGTCTCTGGGTGGGCACATCAGGACCCATATGACTGAATATTCAGCTTCAGCTCAAGACAATGGAGAGAGAAGTAATGCTGATACGGTCAAGTTCGATGGTGGAAGAAAGAGGAAGAGAGATTTAGGCGCTGAAGCTGCTGCTGCTGCTGGGAACTCCATTTATGGCCTCAGAGAGAACCCCAAGAAAACAAAGAGGTTTGTGCATTCCAACGCCACTTTACAGCAGGAGAAGTTCTGCAAAGAATGTGGTAAAGCTTTTCTGTCTCTGAAAGCTCTCTGTGGTCACATGGCTTGTCACTCGGACAAAGATAAGGGAACGAACAAGTTTGAGAACAATTCTGGGTTCAGTGAGAAGCAAAAATTGGTGATGGATAGTCTATCGGATACTGAGACTTCTGCTCCAACGCATCCAAGGAGATCGAACAGAATGAGGTACAACCCCCTTAAGAATCAACCTTCTTCTGTTCCTTTGCCAAATGGTTCTTCGTCTGTGTCGGAGGTAGAGCAGGAACAAGAAGAGGTTGCTAGGTGTTTGATGTTATTATCGAAAGACTCTAGCCATAGGGCTCGTTTTGTTATGGTTACTGAGTCCTCGGACAACAACTCGGTTGTTCTGGAGGCAAAATCACCGTCTTTTGATGCGAGAATTACTTTCAATAATGGTAAAAACTCTGCTTATGAGCTTGGGGAGAAGAAGGTGCACAGGGACATGAAGTTGAAGTGTGCTGAGATTGGTGATTCTGATAATTCAGATTCTGGGTATTTCAGATATGGTCCCAAAAAGGTCGACTCAGATGTTTCAATTGATGGGTTTCTCAGGAACGATGAGTTCAAGAGGCCGAAAGTGGAAGACAAGTCCGGGTTTGAGGACTATGATGCTGAATCGAGGAAGATGCTGAACAGAGGCGGAAGCAGGAACACTGAATCCAAGAAACTAGTTTTGGAGGATTTGGACGATAGAACAGATGGAGCTACAAGGAAGTTTGACTCGAGAAAGAGAGCAGCAAACTATGATTCTTTTAGTCACAATTTCAATGGGGTTTCTTGCAAGAAGACAACAGCAAATGGTTTTCCCACTGATGAAATTGAAACCTACGAGAATGGTGGAAAGGGATGTAAGTATGAGAGCTTGACCAGTGAAAGGGCCAATGGTTCGTGTGATTCAACATATGAGAGTGATGAAAGCAGCACAGATACTGATACTTATCCTGCTCTGAAGCTTCATAGCAGCAAGGCCATCAATGGAAAGAAGACCAGCAAGGCCAAGAAGAAACTAAAGTCAAAGAAAAGCAGGGACCATGAGTGCCCAATCTGTTACAAAATTTTCAGGTCAGGCCAAGCCTTAGGAGGTCACAAAAGGTCCCATTTTGTTGGAGGTTCTGAAGAAAACACTCTGGTAATCAAGCAAGGTTCTGCAGTTGTTCCATGCCTGATTGATCTCAATCTACCTGCTCCTGTTGATGATTAGAGAATTGGCATCCTGGGTTTTGCATCTTTTTGAAGCATCGGCTAGTGCGGTAGCTGAATGTTTGGAATTCTGAGAATGTTTTGTCATTATCCCATAATGATGAAAGCAATGGAAATGTACAGACAAATGGGTAAATGCTTTTTTTTATCTCAAAGGCCTTATATCCATTAATTGGTAGGTCGTAGCTGTTTCCTTTCATGTTAATGGAACATGACAAATTGTTAGTCTCCCTATTGAAATTTTGGTTTCTTCTTCCATTCCTTTTCTGCAAATGTTTTAAGCTCATCGTTCTCTGATTCAAGTAATATTGAGAATGTTTGTCTTTTCATGTTTTATCTTCGTTTCCGGGGTTTTCCACTTTTTGATCCCTCCTACAGAAATGTAGAAAACATGGTTATTCTAATCCATGACCAATGCCTGTTGTCGGTGATAATACTATTATACATTGAAGCCAGCATCTCAGTCCCTCTTTGCAATCTCTGTGGACAAGGGACTTTTGGGAGACATGATTATGATAACAAAAGATTCTAGCTTCTCCGCCCATTTCTTTGCTTCAATTTTTGACTTAATTACCCCGAAACTAAGGTAACCTGACCCAAACTTGCTGTTTACGTGTTTTTCACAAAAGAAATCAGGGACCACCTACTTTAAAGAGTGCTTTGAAACAGTTTAAAAAACCAAAACAAACCAAAACAAAAAACAAAATAGAGTCCTTGGAGGTGGGAGAGGCATTCCAAAAGTTGAACTTAAATAAACATCCCTTTTCCAACTTACCTACTGTAGAAGAACCCCTCATGCCCAAGTGTAGCCCTTAACATAAAATTCACAGTGGTTGGAATATTCTTGAGGTTGAAGATCTGAAAGAGAGAGAGATAAGTAGTTAGTAGAAGTACGAGGAGACAAGATTTTTTTCTATGAAGAGATAAAATTGTGGGTTGAGGTGGTTGCAAGGTCGCTTACCACTTAAGGTAGCAAAGCTTATAATTGCTCCATGTGTCTGTCAAACAGTAAGTTCTACAAAGTAGAATTGGGTTGATATTTTTTATGGGTATTCAATTGTTTTAGCCTTGGGAGTGTATGAGAGGACCACTTAATATTATATTAGGGTGTTGGTCTCATGTGGGCTCAGCTGTGCTTGCATCAGGTAGAATCCAGAGGCACTTGAGGAGAATCAAACCGTATATACAACAGAATTATAAGCTCATATGGCCTGGAATTATTGCACGGAGACTACTCAAGGAGTGCCTGAGTTTACGCAAACATGATGAAACAATGGAAGTTTAACACCAATCTTATATGGGTCTGCCATTACCTGGCCATATACAGTAAAGGGTCAGAGTCTGACCAATTTAGGTGAAGAAAATTCTTCTCTAAAATACTTCCATGGTCATATTTTAGAATAGTGCTTAGGCAATGTATTTCTCTTTAGTGTTTCAAAATAATACATTAAAAGAGAATATGGTGTTTCAGAAAGCACGAGAGAGAAAAGAACTCATCTTTCACCTCTAATTAAAAGTTCAATAACATGACGAAACAAGGGAAGAAAATTCAACACAAATTTGATATGGATTTGCATTTATCAAGTCATATATGGTAAAGGGTCTGTTCTATTAAAAGTGCTTGGACGGACTTCTGCTAGTGCTTGGTTGAATTGCAGGTGAAGGATCACTGGTTATTCCAATAAGTTGGTGGTGATGAGTGTCTCAGGGACAGGTGTAGGTGTGTATTTTCCACATAAAGTAAATGGGAAGGAGGCAACTTTTCTGACTTTGTTCTTACTAAGACAAAAGATGAGCACAGTGAACGTTGAGATAATGAGATGGCTCTGGGCGGCCCCGTCCAGATGGAATCACTAAGTTATTTTGCTTTCTCATTTGACTAGACCCTCTTCTAGTGCAATTCTGATTTGGGGTGATTTGGCTTGTTGGGAATATTTTCATTGGTGATATAAGGAGAGTGATTTCTAGAAAGACCATTTTCTCAGTCTTTCTTTCTGTCTCGTGGAAGAGAAAGTCATTGGGAATGAGATTTTCCCATTTTATTAATTTTTCTTTTCACTGCCAACTTTTCCAGCATGCTGCCCTCTCAATGTCACTTTGTGAAACATAAGTATGTTTTCTGCTATACAACAACCTGCTCTTTCTTGTGTATAATTCACCTTTGACTCTCAGAAAACAGGAAAAAATCATCATGGAAATTTTGGGAAATTTAATGAATAAAGGGGCAACTATTACTACTTTTTTTTTCTTTCTAAGAAACAGGAAAATCGTTTTCCTATTTCTTCTTACCACATGCAAACATTTTATTTTAGTTGTGAACATGTTAAAAAAGTGGAAAAAACAATAAGTTCATCTCGCCCAAATGAACTGATCAAGTTTAATATACAGAGTTGGATAATTGGTGATGAGCAGCTCTATCCAATTAGGTTTCTACCATTCTACTAGTATTTTGAGGTAGAAAATGATTGGAGGTTATGGCAGAGGTTAAAGATGGTGAAAGGAGGATTGGGCCTTGTAAGAGATCGGAGGTGTGGGCTCAACCGTTGACGAAGGAAGAGTGGATATGGAATTGAAAGCGCCACTTTCCCCACTATGCACTTAATCACTAGGACTCTTTGATTTGACAACTCCCTTCCAATTTTTGATTGCCAAACAGGATCTTTCATTGCTCATTGTATTCTGTAATTTTCTTAAATTCACAATATTTTAATTTTAATAAATTATTTATTTTTAAATAATTACGATTTATTTAATAAATTATATATTTTTTGTTAAAACAAATGACTGAAAATGAACTTAAAAAGATAATCATATCTAATTTTTTTATTTTTAATCTATTTTATTATAGTAGAATAATTCTATCATGGTTATATTATCTATCAATACCATATTTTATAAAAAAAATATATTTTTAAAAATTAAAAAATATGTCATCATTCTTTTAAAGTATTAAAAGAATACAAAATAATTTTAATAAAAAATGAATTATTCTTTTGATAATTAAAAAATGGGGAATGCTATGCTACATCCCTTATTATGCCTCCTCTACTTTGACAGTCCCGATTTATTATATTTTATATTTTTTATCTTTATATTTTTTATTTTTTAACATTAATTAAGTATTTACTATGTCATATATTTTTTCAAAAATTTTTGAAAATATTTTTATATTTTTAAAAAAATTTTAAACTTATGAATGAATAGTGTCAAAAAATTATGGGTGAATAGTATAAAAAATATATAAAAAAATTCTTAAAAATATTTAAAAATTTTTTAAAAATTTTAAAAAAATACATAAGATAAAAAATATTTTATTAATTCTAAAAAGTAAACAAAATTAAAAAAAATTAAAAAATGAAAAAAATAGAAAAAGGGGGGGGGGGGGGACGTAGCTTTGTCCCCCCCTTAAAAAATTCCCGAGACAAATGAGATAAGTTGCTCTAATTTTAAGATATAACATATTGTAATCAGTATGTTTATCAATAAAAAATTATTAATAAAAATCAAATAAAAAATTGTATATATTTTGATAAAAACAAATATGTAAATGAATGAAATAAGTGGTTAAGATAAAATATTTGTGAGAGTTTGTAAAAAAATTTATTTATAAAAATAGCATTATTTTATAAGCAGAACGAGAAACCCTACATTCATAAATACATTTCTTATAAACATCTCATAAATAATTCTCACGTCATCATTGAATTATCACCTTAATGATTATAATGTATTAAATCTAGTGATTAAAAAGGGGTTTCTACGTTATGACTCTATTTTTAGCGCTACAACCATCATTACTTTTTAATTAATTTTGGCTTTTTTTTATTTTGAAATTAATGAAATGTTTCTTATATCATATATGTTGTTAAAAAATTTTTGAATTTTTTACGAAATCTTTCAAACTTATTGTACAGTTAATTCAACAATAATTTTTAGACTTATATTTTTCTTAAGTAAAAAATTTTAAAAACATTTCAAAAACATTTTTAAAAAAAAATATATGATATAAAAAATATTTCATTAATTTCAAAAAAAAAAAGCTAAAAAACCTTAAAAGGTAAGAGTGAATGTAGCCAACACATAAAATAAGGGACTTCCTGATATGTTTCCTTATTAAAAATGTATTTGAAAGTGTAGCATTTCTCAGTGGAGAAGTGGCTGTCTCATTCAGTCATTCTCCATTACTGTAGCTTTCTAGTTTCATTTTTATCGTTGAGTAATGAGTAATCATCTCTGGTCACCATATTTCAATCCTGAGATGTATTGTGTGGAAATGGGTAGTTTGAATGTACCATCAATTGCTTCTGAACTTGTCAAACAGAGTCACAAGTGCATTTTTTTTTTCAAGAGTTAGTCATCTCTAATTGGTAACAGTGTGTCGGCTTTCATTCAATAGCTCTGCTTTTGTTGGAAATGGAAGATTCATGCTACACAATAATCACCAACATGGGTGAAATTCTTTTGCCACATTTTACAATCACCCACCACAATCATTCATTCTCTTTATTCATAACTTCAATATAATGGATACACATTTATTCTTCTACATATTTATTAATGATTAATTTAATCTACTCATTTTTATACATCGTTTTCTCTGGGTTGAAAGAAAAGATCATTCGTGAGCAAGTGCAACTACTTGTTTCCCAAAGTTGCGACCATTGAAGAGACCAACCAGGGCTGCTGGGCCATTCTCAAGTCCTTCAACAATGTCTTCAATATACACAATTTTCTTCTCTCTGATGTAAGGTAGCACAGTCTCTAAGAGCTTTGGATAAAGATGATGGTGATCTCTATGTGTAAATCCTTTTAGAGTTAGCCTTTTGAGAAGAAGGTGCATCAAATTCTTGAGGGCTTCAGGCTGAGGAAGATTGTACTGTGAAATCATTCCACATCCAATGATTTGGCCATGGACCTTCATGTTCAGCAGTACTGCATCAAGCATTTTACCCCCAACTTGCTCAAAGTAGATGTCTATGCCTTCAGGGAAAAACCTAATGGCAAAGCATACATCATTTTTCAGGATAGACCCATTTTATATAACACATCAAGAAACCTATAGATCATAAAGCTTAATAGACCCATTTTATTTCTAGTCTGATACTGATGGGTATTAGCAGAATAGACACATTTTATATAACATGTAGTCATGTACTAAGTACTAACCTTTTCAAGGCTACATCCAAATCATGCTCTTCTTTGTAATTGAAAGCATCATCAAACCCAAGCTTGTTCTTGAGCAGGTCAACCTGGATAAACATGCATGCAGAAGATGGGATTACTAAGAACTAATGAATTGACCCATTTCTGTGGAAAATGTGATGATTAGATTTTGTACCTTTTCTTGGCTGCCAGCAGCTCCAACAACATAACAACCCATCAACTTTGCATATTGACCTATCAGCTGACCAACTGCGCCGGATGCTGCGGAGACGAATACATTATCTCCTTTCTTTGGAGTACTAACTTCATAGAAACCAGCATAAGCAGTGATACCAGCCATACCTATAGAAAGAAAAGCCTCATAAATTAACAACTCTTACTCAGTGTTAATTATTTTCTTTTAGAATTATGAATATAAGTTTTGAACAACTCAAATACCAAGAATTCCAGTATAGTACGAAAGGGGCACATCAGTATGCTGGATTTTGAAGAGCTTTTCTGGATTTTTTATGAGGCTATATTCTTCCCAACCAGTTGTTCCCCAAACCAAGTCGCCTACACTGAAATTTGAATGCCCTGAATCCACAACTTTAGCCACTCCAAACCCATTTATAGGCTGCAAGGTCCAAAAAAGCAATTACAAGGATGGCAACTGGGAAAAGCAGTGAAATAAAGGCTATGTTTTTATCTGAATTCCGTGAAAAGGACTCTACTTTCTACTTCTATATCCAATTTCTCAAATGTCCTATAAAACTTACAGAGCCAGGGGTGTAATATTGATATCCAGAAGGGCCTTCCACTTTCCTCATTTGGAATTGCATGACAGGATCACAAGAAAGAAACAGGTTCTTCACCAGAATTGCATTTGATCCTTGAGGAACCTTCAGCTTTATGGTACTTGTGGTTATGTATAGGTCAGATTCTTTGGGATAACCAGTGACATAGTCTCTGAATATCACCTGCTTGTTCTTCACTTCTTCAACAGAATCATTCTTCCCCATGGTTAATCTTATCTCCTTTCAGACTCTTAAGGATTCTTTCAGAAGAGGGTATGTTTTTGTTGATGTTCTCTATGGTCCTAGACCACATTGGTTCTCTCTATTTATAGTTTAGCATATGCACCAGAAAAGGAAGGAGAAAGTTTCAATTTTTAACATAATTTACACGTGCATAGGCCTCTCCTGTAAGTTTGATGTCACTGCTTACGAAAACTAGAGTTTTGAGAGTTTTAGTGGAAGTTTGATCATATTGAGATTTTGAAGGAATGCGTAAGATAGTTGCAGAATAGTAATCTGACGCAGAATGGCGTCTCCATACAAGCCAGTGATTCTTGTACTCTGAAAGAATGACGAAGTTATTTTGTTTTGTAATTTGACTAATTCATCTCTTTTGTTCAAGTTTAGACCTATCCGCATCTTAATCTGAAGAAAAGTACCCATAGCACTATTTCTTGTCCAACACTAAATTGCGGCTACCAGAAATTCAACATATTTAAAATTCAAAATAAAGGTACTAAATATTTGGAATTTGGAAATGCAATACTAGAACATACTTAAAAAGAGCAAGTATAGACTCAATATTATCTTTTATGTATTTTCATATTGCTATATATAACATTTTGATATATATCAAAAATCCCAAGACTAAATCTAGATTAGACCAGAATTTTAGGTACTTATCTGAACTCTACTTACAACTTGTTATATATTGAGTAATTTTTTTAGCCAGATAATTATTGGGTGTCCAAAATATCCAACTAAATTGGCATTCCTAATATTATGTACAATTGTAGTTTGAGTGGAGCTTGTTTATGACTTGTCTATGACAAAAAATGAATATGTCACCAATGACCTGTGAATCTAACAACTTTTAATCTTACTCTCGTCATTTTGTTTTCAAATTCTGAGTGCATTGCAAATTATTTAAACCTCATCTCGTTAGACTACACCTAACTAGGATTCTCTTCTTTAACCATGAAAATTTATACTTTCCATTTTTTAAATTATTATCATTCGGAGAATCTATCATACTCATCCATAAAGATGGGTATTTATACAACTATATATATATATATAAAACAAGGTACAAGTAACTTTTATTTGGATTCACCTATCACTAACCTAAATATTTTTCCAAAAAAAATTAGATAAAATTATTTATACAGTTGTGAACAATATTAATCAATAAAATGTTTTATATAGTTCCTTTCAGATAGGTATCACAACCTCAGACCATATTTCTCTAGCAACTTTTCCAGCAGACTGCGGTCTCAATGTCAATTTAGATAACGGGAAGTTTAGTCTCGTGTGCCAAGAAGCAGGTCTTCCTAGCAGCATCTTTGACAGTGGGAGAACAGGAAATAGGGGTGACTATTCCTCTTTTCCATCTTTTGTTTCTACTGTTCATTCTTCTTGCCCCATGCAAGTAAATTATTTTAGGTGTTGGCTTGGCAAGACAGGAAGTCTTTAGTGTTTAACAAATATGGTTATTAGATGATGAAAATTGTGGTTTTATTTTTTATTAATATGTGATTATTAAATTAAAGAGAAATATTTTTCCACTAATCCAAATTAAATCATCTCAGAACATTTTGTGAGCTTAAGGATGCTTAGTTATTTGACTTGAAATCCACTCTAGCACTTTCAGTCAGCAAATGAGCCACCCTATTGGAGTTTCAGTTTGTAAATAAATGGGTAGTAATGACTTATACATCAACGGCAAATAGTATACTTGAGCCTCATAAGATCCATTTAAATGTTGGTCTCAATTGGATGTTGCAAATACAGTAGAAGATGGTGAAAATCTACACTGTAACAGAGGATCTGGATATCAAGTTAATTAGGGGTTGTTTACTCCTTACATTTTGTTATGGCATTGAGTGGTTTGAGTACCATCAATTGCTTCTCAGTTTAGCAGTCATAAATATATTGTCTTTAAAGAGTTAGTCATCTCAATCTGGTTGAGGGTGTGTCAGCATAAATTGCTTTGATTTGAATTGGAAATGGAAGATTCCAGTTCAACTATTCTATAAGCCCCAGGATAAGTAAACTTTCAATAATTTTCTCTTTGTTCATGAATCATTATTACTATAACATGATAAACACATTATTATTCTTGAAACATAGCACCAAAAAAGGATGCATTTTATTGTTGAAAGATCATTCATTCGTGAGCAAGTGCAACTATTTGTTTCCCAAAGTTGCGACCACCGAAGAGACCAACCAGGGCTGCTGGGCCATTCTCAAGTCCTTCAACAATGTCTTCAATATACACAATTTTCTTCTCTCTGATGTAAGGCAGCACAGTCTCTAAGAGCTTTGGATAAAGATGATGGTGATCTCTATATGTAAATCCTTTTAAAGTTAGCCTTTTGAGAAGAATCTGCATCAAATTCTTGAGGACTTCAGGCTGAGGAAGATTGTACTGTGAAATCATTCCACATACAGTGATTTGGCCATGGACTTTCATGTTCAGCAGCACTGCATCAAGCATTTTACCTCCAACTTGCTCAAAGTACAGGTCTATGCCATGAGGGAAGTACCTAATGACATATCAAACAACAATAATGAGTTCCTCAATACTTGAAAATCATAACGAGAGTCTTTTATTATGGATTTTCTCTCTAACACACTCCTTCACGTAGTATCTAAAGCTTGAAGAATTTGACCATAGAGCACTCGGTGAAGAAACTAACAGAACCAGCAGAAGTTTAAATTGTTTAAACTGATAGGTTAAGACTCAGAAATAGCTATTCTCTGTAGGAGAGTAACATGATGGATGATAGAACAAATGCATTTTATAGACCTTTTAATGGCAGCATCCAAGTCAGGCTCTTCCTTGTAATTGAAAGCATCATCAAACCCAAGTTTGTTCTTGAGCAGATCAACCTGGATAAACATGATCAAGATGAATATAGGATTTGATTCAGCATCCGCATCAATACAAGTATATTCAAATAAGTCTAAGATGAGCGTAATATCAAAGACAGAAACTTATATCACTTTCTGCAGAAGATGTGATGTTCAGGAGGACATGTACCTTTTCTGGACTACCTGCAGTTCCAACCACATAACATCCCATCAATTTTGCAAACTGCCCAACAAGCTGACCAACAGCACCAGATGCTGCCGAGATGAAGACATGATCTCCTTTCTTCGGAGAATTAACTTCATAGAGTCCAGCAAAGGCACTAATACCAGGCATCCCTATTGAATTAGCCAAGAAAAAACCATATAAATCAAACGCAACTGGGAGTTTCTTTTAGGATTGCTTTCAGTATGAACACAACCATTTGAATAGAAGATTAATTAAAGAACTCAATTACCAAGAATTCCAGTATAGTAGGACAGTGGAACATCAATGTGCTGGATTTTGAAGAGGCTTTCTGGTTTTTGGATGAGACTATACTCTTCCCATTTAGTTGTTCCCCAAACTAAGTCACCCACACTAAAGTTTGGATGCCCTGAATCCAAAACTTTAGCCACTCCAAACCCATTTATGGGCTGCAAGGTTTTAACCAAAAAGATGTTAGATAAACAAGATTAAGAACGGTCAGCTCAAGTTCAAATTCCTGTTTCTGCAAATTAACAAAGTTTATAACTTTGAAAGAATCCCATTACGTATAAAGGATCGATTCTACTTTTCTACTTCCATTTCTTTTTCTTTTTCTTTGGAACCAAAATCAAGAAAAGTTTTAACTAACAAAAGGCAAGACTTACTGTTCCTGGAACATAGTAATCGGATCCAGAAGGGCCTTGCACATTCCTCATTCTGAATTGCATGGTAGGATCACAAGAAAGATAGAGGTTCTTCACTAGAACTGCATTTGATCCTTGAGGGACCTTCAACTTAATGGTACTGGCAGTTATGTACAAGTCAGATTCTTTGGGATAGCCAGTAACATAGTCCCTGAATATCACTTGCTTGTTCTTCACTTCCTCCCCAAAATTATTGTTCCCCATGATTAATCTCTTCCCTGATCAGTCTCTTCAAAAATCTTTCAGATTTGGGTATGTGTTTCTTGGTGGTATTTGTTGTCTTAGCTCATATTGGCTATTTCTATTTATAGTCTGTCACTGTCACGAGCGTTGATTAGTTGAACCAAAAGTCAAAATTTGAGAATATTTTAGGTGCTGCAAATGCATACGCTTCTCCCTTGACCTTACTATTAAACTATGACACAACTGCTTACGGCAGCAAAACTAAGGTTTTGGACTTTATCAAAATCTACAAAAGGACCCTTATTAAGTCCAAATTAAACGAGGGAAAAATGAGGGAGGGATTTGAGTTCCCAAGCAATTCAAGTTAGACTTAATTACTTGTCATCATTAAGAACTCAATTTTGAAGAAACCATCAAAATTATATACTTGGCAACGTTATACACGTAGGAAAAAATCCAAAGAAATCATATTATAATCTAATTCTTTAGATCTTTTTTTCCTTCTTTCTTTGTTGCCATTTTTTGGTTCAAACTGGGGAATACTAGTACTAGGATTGATTGAATTGTCGAGGAATGGGCTAAAATTTTGTTTACCTTTTTCATATCTCATGATAGTTACTTATTCATATCATTATTTAGATCACATCATGATCACATATTTATGTAAATTAATTGATTTTAAATTGTGTGTAACTGGCTCTATATACATGCATGCAGATATAGGAAGCGAAGCGTTACTTGACCTGTGAAACAAATTAGTGCAAACGCATATTCTCAGACAAACTGAAGATTACTCCGCCAGTAGGGTGTAATATAAAGTTAGCTTCCTATTTCCTTTTATTAATTCATATAATGGATAATCCCAACCCACATTTTTTAATAAACCCCTGGGAGGCTGGTAGCTTAACCCTCGTCATTAGAATCAACCCAAACAGTCCCACGAAAATACAAGAAAAAAATTCAAAACTTTTTCTAGGGGCGAAACAATCAGAAAACAATGGGGGATCGAACCGGTCCTGCAAAATCCTTTTTTAGAAAACTCGTCAACTAAACCATAAAACGAGCCAAATATAAATATATTTTATTGTTTTTCAATGTTGTGCATGCGCAATTATGAGAAAGCACCCAAAAAAAGAAAAAGTGAAAGAAAAGATATGAAAAGGAGTTGAAGAAAGGCATACGGGTTGACCTAATCTGAACTCAGTTAGCTTCAGCTAAAAAAAGAACTTGTGCATTAACTGAAAAGGCAAGACAGAGAGAGAGAGAGAGGTGAAATCTGAAAAGGAGAGGAATTAATGGACCTGGAAAGGGAACAAGTTGCAACCACTCTGAAGCAATTAATTAGGAATCCCACACAGATAATAATATAAACACAGACCACGAATTGCTCCCCACCCAAAACAAACAAACAAAGGGAAAAAAAGAAAGGAATTATAAATAAAGGAACATGTATTACAAGAAAATATGACTTTTCTTACGAAATTTCTCATGGCATCAAAATCCGTGAGAATTTTTCACGTCATTTCTCACTACTTTCTCACGGAAGTTTTATTTCTCATGAATTTTTTCACGACTAATACATCCGTGAGAAAATCCATGCATGGGATGTAGTACGTACCTACGCATGCATGCATGCATATATGACAGATGCCATTGGTTTTAGGGTTCATAGTTTGAACATCTCACTCAAAGGAAGGAGCTACACACACTATATATGGGATGCAGTACGTACCCATGCATGCATATATTAGATGATACTCTTGATCTTCATACTCAAAGAAATTGCTGCCTATTGTGGCCTACTTGATTAGATCTAAGAAAAAGGAACTGATACAAATACAAGACATGCCATAATAAAATTATAACTTAGTTGTATTTTTAATACTCTTAATTTCATCATGAACAATATGATCTCTTTAATTTCATTAAAGTTATAACTGGGGTCTCTTAGTTAAATTTTTATTCATTTTTTAACAACCATTACTGAAGTAGACACATAAAAATTATACGTCACCAAATAATTTTGTGTTTAATTCAGGGATGAAAAGATAAAAAATTTAGGTGGTACTAATGTATCGTTTAATCTAACGCACGTAAAGACTGAGAAGACAAAATTATTTGGTAACGTATAAATTTTGTGTCCACATAATTTTTTTATTGTCTAAATCAATAGTAACCGTTAAAAAATATGAAAAATTAACTAAAAAATGCAACTAAACCTAAAATTATATATAATGTTCAAGTGTAATTTGAAATATCCTATTGTGCATTATACTAATATCAAACATGACATAATTCAGCTTAAATATTAGTGCTTTATAGGTTGAGATTGAACCTATAGTATTAATATGCATGACAAGGATTATTATACATCCCATAAAACATGGGCGTAAGTGGTAACGGAAACATATGGATAAGAATGAGCGCAGTGTGATGGGAAGAAATAATGAGTCATCATCAAATAAAATAAACATGTGAATGAACAGTATATCAGGCTGTCAGATCCTCGACATGCCATTCTATCTAACACAGGCGACGCATTTTTGTGGGTTGGGTTCCACACACCATGATACCAGTCATCCCATCACCATTAGAGCAGATTAGCATTTCTCATCTGAGTTGGAGGAAGCCCATACATAAAAACGAGTTGAATTTTGCATGATAAAGAGGGGAACTTCTATATATGGTGTCATGTCTTGTTCTCTTTGAAAGTGATAGACAGCGAGTGTTTCAAAACAATGGTGAGTACTTAGATATCATCGAAATTGACTTTCCAAAGACAGATCCAGCAAAGTTTTATGGATTTGCATTTTGCCCAAGAAAACACACATCATGTGGGTCGTACTAGCTAATTAATTTCTCAAGCACTACAAACTAAAAGATGATTCAACAAGACAAGGGTTTCATTCAATGAATCCCTTCATGTTTGGACCACAGGCAAAAGAAAACTACAGAAGGTAAAAAGCAACTATAGAAGAGAGAAAAATAGGATTTTATAAATAAAAGTTTAAACAAATCTACCATAAAGTGGTTTCAAGTAAGTTATATAAAATTAACATTTCTAAATCTATCACACTAAACCAAATTAAACTGTACTGTTATATGTATAGGTTTTGTTGGGTTTTCTTTAAGTCACTGTTTGTAAGGTTTTAGAAGCAGAACATCTAAAATCAGTCATTTTTTTAAGAGCATATATTTCATTTGAATTTTGCTTAAAGTGGTCTCCAATCATATACTTTATTTTCAGAGATAAGATATCATCAAAAAGTGGATAGTGATTAAGATAAGGGAGTCCATTCATGATTCAAGATCTTTTAGTAACAGTACTGCCAGCCACTGAGTACTTTCCTACTTGGTAAATGAAGCACCAGATTGGTAAACAAGTACCCTACAACAAACACATTGAGTAAGAACAATGGGCCTACACTATATATATCATTTTATCTTTTATTTCGAGGAAAATTCTATATCTATATAATGTATTAATATTTCACTTAATTTTTAGAGAGATTTAAATTTATTTATGGGTTGATAACAATATTCTACGGCGGAAATGACAAGCACTTATAATTAATTGCATTAATCAGATTTTATTATACTCACTTAGTCATAGCCAACACAATACTTTCCCTTTTATTCTATGGTTGGGCCTGCCAAATTACAGTATATTATTTCTGCTAATGCCATACAGAGTGTACGTATAGAACTCAAAGTACACAAATTATTGATTGATTCTCAACAAACGTAATCTTTTTTTTAAACCTATATATTTATATTATCTAGGCCCTTATCGGTAGCATCACTGTTGTTTTGTATATATTATTATCATAATATAGGATCTGAAAGTACTCATTACTTTTTCTCAGGCTTTAGAAGTGATATATAAATGTCACAATACAAAATTCCCCAGCCATTGTCTTAAGGCTATATGAAAAATTTTCTAATATGTTCATTCTTTTCTGTAATATAGCCTTCATTTAAATTGTTTATGTTTTAGAACTTAAAAAACCAGCTTTTACTCGATCTCTCCTTAAAAAACTATATATAAGAATGCAAGAAAAACCACCCCCTAACCCTCAAAAATTTCCTGTACACTCTTAAAGAAAGAAAAATCTCTGACTTCATAAAAACATTCAATGGTAGACATCAACTACTAGACCTGTAGGGATTACATATAAAGCCTAATCATTAATATTGAACTGATCTCAATTCTCAACCATTGAATGTGCTATGAAATATATAATTTCTTAGTCCAGAGAGTATACAAGAATCTCACCCTCTCTCAGCAGACAGACACAGGTAGGCAATCATATTTAAAATTGATAGATAGACCTTGTGAAGTTAATTCGGATATGTATCATCATATATCTAAGAGTAAGGATTTTGATACGGAGAGTTCAACCTCTCATGAAGTTTCTCACTGATAGATTTTACTTTGAGATTTATGTTTCAACCTTTCATGAAGTTTTAACCTTTTGAGAAGTCTGGTTATCCATAACATTATCCTAAGAATAATACAACTCACACAAACTTTATTCACATATTGTTATAAATTACTGAGATGACTATATATGAATTCAAGCGATCTCACTTAAAACTATCTTAACAATTTGTGAATAAAATGTGTAAATAGTATTACTCTATATTTAATTCCGTCATCTGTTACTCATTCCTGTGGGCACAATATCTCCAAGTAGTCCTTCGTCTGTGAGAAGCTGGGGGGTTGCATGTGGTATTACAACTTCATCCTGTGCCTGATGAGAGTGGGAAAAACTAAGAGCATTTTCTACGGGTGATTGAATTGGATAATAGAAGTGAGACATTGTAGGAGGCAACTGAGTGGAAAAAGCTGCAGCGGCGTCATGACTAATGATTCCAGCTCGAGGAAATCCAACAGTACTATGGTGACAGTGTTGGCCTTCATATGTAGTAATGACAATAGTTGGGTCCTGGAAAGAGCGTTCCACCCTTTTCTTCACGCTGCAATTGCTGTTTGTGCAACGATAGTAGCTCCTGCAAGAGATTAATTATCTCAATGATACATGCCACTTAGCTTTCCACTTACAATCATTATTGCTAGTTCAATTCAAAAATGTATGTGATATAGGCATCTAAAAGCTGGATAATAACTTACATGGAGTTTGTTAAGTGTTTCCTATCAAGTTTTACAATAAAAACATAATACATGGATATTTTTTTCAAATGAGCACCACATCCTTAACTCTTAATTAAAGAATCGTATATATATTGTTAGCCATCAATATGTAATATATTTCTGACTTCTTCCCCAAATAGAGTGAGCTTACTAAGTTGGGAAGTAAATGTCGTGAAATGTAAAAAACTAGACAAAAAGAAAACAAATGTTAAGCGTTTGTCTAAGAAATATATTAAAGTGAGGGAATGGATCAATGAAGAATAATATATAAATTAAAGAATATTAAATTTTATGAAATATCATTCTGAAATATAATGCATCTAAAAAGTAATTGAATTTAACTCGAAAAATAATCACTTGTATATAAGATAGAATTAAGCTACTCTTACAAATGATTTTTTTTTTTACAAAGTTTCACGAAGGTTTTTTTTTATCACTTATCAATTACTTGGGTGATGTAAGAAAAATGAGATGAATGGTGAATTAAAGAGAAACTTTTGTGAAAATAATTTGAGTTATTATAATTGTAAGAATAGGGCAAGAAATTGAGTAATATAATGGATACTAATTATATTTTGGAAGAGAATTGAGAAAGCAGGTACAAACCTAGGAAAAGGACTATTTTTGACAGCTTTCTGACCATACTTGCGCCATCTGTAGCCATCCTCAAGATTATCAACTTCACTCTTGGTCATGAATGCAAACCGTGGCTGCCGTATTCGCTTAATTTGCCCCTTCTTTTTACTTTTACTCCTACAAAATATATATGTGTGTAACCTTGCTGCAATGATCAAAATGAACAAAACGTACTGAAAATCTAAGTAAAAATTAAAGAGATGTAATATATACCCTAAACCACAAATGATCGCTACACGTTATCTTAATATACAGCAATAGCAGCACCGTGATAACGGGAAACAGCTAAATTAATTACACACGACCAGATGATCCTATCAAATGTTTGTAACCAACTTCAGAAGTATTAATGTAAATTTTGGTTTTTTTTTGTAGGTTCAAATAAAGAGCGCTTCCAATTCATGAGAGAATAAGATATGCTAAAACAAATATATATATAAGGGGCGTATGTCATAAGTAGTTTACTACTTATAAGATGTGATTAAAGATGTTAATGACTATAGGATCAAAATAAATGATTAAGATTAAAACATTTATTAGTGAGAAGTTAAATGTGACACATAGGTAACACATACATTTTCAATTAGTATTTTAAGGTTATATGAATAACACATGTATTTTTAATGAGTGTTTTAATATTAATTATTTATTTTGGTCATTCATAATTCATCTACCTCTTATAAAAAATCTTACCTCTCATAATAAGTCAATCTTCTTATTATAAAATACACCCTACCCCGTATATATATAAAGGAAGCTTCAACAATAATCATGCATAAAAGAAAATGGAAATTCATGGGACAAAGTTAATGTCCTCATAATAATGTATTCAGAATCCTCTAATTAAAGTATATATAGTGAACAAAGACCTTCTTGGTAAATTCATCACAAGCCCTGATCACTTAGGCCAATCCACAATTTAAAATCAGCATAAAAATCAACTTTTTGTGCATATATAAAAGGAACCTGCAAAAGCCACTACTATCAATCACATTGCATTAAGGTAAAAAAGACACAGAAAGTTCTACCTGCAGCTATCACAAAAATGCTTTTGTAGATAACTAAATTTAAACAAATCTTTTGTTTTATATTAGTAAGATATTATTAATTTTTTTGCTAACATATCACAACTTTATCACACAAATTTACGGTACGTAAATGATTTAAACCACAAATTTATTAAAAGTGTTGAGTGACTTCAAGCACGCCATTCCCGCCGAAATGACGGCGGTGCTCGTGGGCTCAACCCGAAATGGCAACCCATTTTTTCCACTCAAATTTTCGTATTCCCTCTTCAGGCCCAATAATTTTCTAAAATTGCGACTCTTTCCATTTTCTGAAAACCATAACTCACTTCACCCGAACGGAAATGCTCCTTCTTATATTCTGTTTGGCCATATTCTGTACGGACAACGATAGCAATTTCTCGAAGAAACAGAGAGTTTACTGAATATAAACAAACAGAAAACGATTTTGATTTCAGTTAGATATAAACGGGAACGTTCTGTTTTACCCCCTGAATCTTGAATGATAATTACGACTTCACCACATGGAGAATGCAGGCAAGCAACAATTACGATGAAGATTTTCGAAATAGCCAACTCACGGTGTCTCAGGCGGTTTCCCGTCGGAAACGGTGGACTTCTCCGGCGGATCCTCGCTGGAGCTCGATGAGACTGATTGATTATTCGACGTGGATGCATCGGCCGGTGCTGCTTTATCGGCCGGTTCAACCGAACCAGCCGGGAGCCACAAGCCTGCTGCTGCTGACGCCAAATCAGAGCTATCATCCTGGGCGCCGATCGGATTGGGTTGGTCCGGCTCAAAATTCCAGCCGAACTCGCTGAGTATACTGGAGTAGACAGCATCTGAGTCATGAGCTCCGAGCGTCCAGTTGGAGTGGCTAGTGAACTCAGTGGTAGTAGCAGGATCCGGAAATGCCCTGTCTTTGTCTTCCATATAGTGGAAGACTGGGATCTGCAGTTTGCAAAGTGATGGGAAACTGGAATTCCGGGAAAAGAAAAAAGAAAATTAGGGTTTTGGCGTTGGGTGTGAGAAAGAAGGGAGGAGAAGCTTTTGAACTTTATGAAGCGTTTGAGAGCTTTGTCTCGTCATTACGCAGTTAGATACAGTCCAGGCGGAGAGAGAGAAAGGTAGAGAGAAGACAGAGAAAGGATTTAGGTTTAAAAAAATGAAAATAAAAAAAGAAGAGATAAGTTAAAAAAATAAAATAAAATAATAGGGTGGGGTGAGTAATATAGCCTATAGGAGGGGAGAGGCTGATATTTAAGCACGGGGAGAAAGAGTGGTCCCACGCGCATGAATGAAGAGTGAGCTATACTTACCGTCACGTAGGATTTAGAATTTTACCTCTGTAAAGGAAATGTCTTTGTTTTGTTTTGTTTTTAAAATATATATAATAATAACTTGTACAAACACGATACAGATCTAGTGGTATTATTAAATAAAGGGGAACCCACTGATTGCGTTTTAATTTTAAAGTATATAAAAAGAAATTAAGGATGATAACAAAACATATTTTCTTTTGTTTTACTCGTTAGTCTTTCAGTACTCCATATATACTACTGAAATTATCTTTAAAACATTATAAGTTCAAATCTTAATTGAAACTTATAAAAGAAACAAGAGGAGAAAATAAAGAACATAGTTAAAACACCTAACTGAAATCAAAGCAAGTAATTGGAATAATTGTGACATTTTTTCATATGACTTCAACGTAAGCTTTCACTCTCTTCTACTTATATTGCTATTATCAGCTAAGAAAAGTGATTCATTGGAATAATGTATATGCTTTGGTTGATAATAATGAATTTAAACAATTTAAAAATAATTTCATGACTTATTTTTAAGGAAAAAAAAGGATTTTTTAACAAGACAAACACAACAAATTTTTTTTAGTAAAACAAAGGGAGATAAAAAAAAATTCTTATGACCCTTGGAAAATTAAAACATAAATCTATGATAAAATATCTCGTAACAAATTATGATAGGGACAAGATATAGGAGGGGTTGGTCCAAGCCAAGGGGCGTAGGTTTCAGTCGTGGCAGTCATTTTTAAAGCGGTTGTCTGATTTTGGTCCTAACGTATTCCATCGCTATAGTCCATGCACATCACACCACACCGCGCCATCCTTCTTCCCTCTCACTCTTTCCTCCTCCTAATATTTGCACACTAAAATAAATATGAGTTAATATAAAATTTAATTCTTATAATTTCAGACTATTATTAATTTAATTTTTATTAATTAAGTTTTTATAATTTTTATTTTATTAATTTAATTTATATTATTAAATTATTAACTAATACTATTAAATTAAAGTATAACATAACAAAAAAATATAGGTAATAATTCTATGGTGCTTTTAGTTGTTTTTAATTTTTAAAATTACAAGTTTTATTTTTTTTATAATTTTAATTTTAAGAAATAAGTTAAAAAATTTTAAAAAATAAAAAAAGAATTAAAAAAAGTTTTTTTTATTATATTTTTTGATTAATGTGTTATATAAATTTTTTTTATATTTTTTATATTCTTTTAATTTATTTCTTAAAATTAAAAAAATTAAAAATTAGATAAATAAATTTTAAAAATTATAAAACCTACTCATTAGAAAACCCCTAATTCTATATGAAAAAATTGCTCCTCTCTCTCTTTCAAAAAAATATTAAAAATAACATACTTCATTTTCTAATCCCCCATTATTTTTGCTACACTTTTAATTTAATAATATTAGTTGATAACTTAACGGTATGAACCAAATTGATAATAATAAAAATTATAAAAACTCAATTAATCAAAATTAAATTATAGAGACCAAATTGATAATTAACTAAAACTATGGAGACAAAACCTTAACTTAACCCAATAAATTAATATAATTGTATCTTGATTATTTTTATTTATTCAAAATAATTTAAATATCAACCAAATTTACAAAAATTATTAAAAAAATTGTTGTATAAGTCAAATTTCACCCTTGTGTTAATTACTTGCGTTTTTTTTTTCCTATGGGTAAGAAAATGTTTTGAACAAAAAAGAAAACCGATCATGAGAAGAATATTAGTATTTTATCAAATCTTTTAACAAGTAATATTATTAATTAATATTTAAGATAATATTTGTAATTTTATTATTTTAGTGAGGATATTTTTTTAAAAAAAATTTCAATTTTCATTTGTGATTCTGCTTTACAATAAAAAAAATCTAATTTCTTGCTTTTTTTTTCTTACAAAAGAAATAAATTATTCTATTATTTAAACAACAACAAATATATATATATATTATATATATAACACTCTTTGTTACAATGGAGCTAATCTTGGTGGTTGATAATTGAATGCCCACATATTTTAAAGTAATGAGCCATCAAATTTGGGTATCACCACCCTTTAATTCGTGGTCCAATTTAAGTTTCACCTTTGCTGATGGATGATGCCCTTATAAGTTATAACTTATAACACGCAACGCCCTATTTATATGCCACAAATGAAACACGTCACGTCTAATCAAGAATATGTCTTATTTTTCTGAATTCTCACTTTTTTTTTAATAAATAATATTTCAACATCAAATTAAAATTTGAACATGTGACGTTAAAATTAACTAATATTCTTGAATTCTAATTTGCCTCACCCAATAACCACTTGTTATATAAGGAAGTTGAAGATAAAATTTTAGCCAAGGGAAATCCTATCCTATTATTGATGATATCCATACTAATACTCTCTAACAGTATGAGGCCCATGCGGCCCTCATGCTCTAGAGTAATGTATGAATATAATCTATCGTAGTATAACAAATATAATTAATTATATATTAGTGCTCATTTAAATATATTATGCTTTTGCAAACTTCCATAGAATGTGTATATATATATATATATATATATATATATATATAATATTTTAGACTAGTTTAAATAATAATTAAAAGTCTTAAGATTAAATTTTTTCTAAATGATTTTAAGGACATAGAGAATAAATTTTCTTAAATACTAATTCTAAGATTTGAACTTAAGTAATTGAAGTAGTGAACACACTTTTTTAACTACTAAACTAACATTACAAAGAATAAATATATAATTTTTATCTTTACATAACCTACTTGCATTATATTTTACTTTGTAAAAGGAAAAAACTATTTTAAATTTGTAAATTTTAAATTTTAAAGATTTTTATTTTAAGAAATAAGTTAAAAAAACTTGAAAAAATAAAAAAAAGTTAAAAATAATTTTAAAAAATTTCATAATACAATACTTAAAAAATAATTCAAAAAACAAAATAAAAAAATCTTTTAATCTTTTTCATATTTTTTTAAAATTCTTTTAACTTGTTTTTTAAAATAAAAATAATAAATAATTTAAATTCAAAAATTTAAGAACCTAGTCTAAAATATAAAATAGAATAAGGGAGGTGGCACCTTTGTAAAAACTCAAATTGCATATTAATGAGCTATATTTAATTATTATTATTACATATATACTTGATTCCATGGGAATATTATGAGGGGGCCACGATAAAGTCGGTGCGAAACGGCAACACTGATGTTGTACGGTTCTACTATTAAATGAAAAGGAAAAGATTCGAGTCTATTTATCAAGAACCTAACTTGATTCTTAAGCAACAACTAACGTGATTCTCAACTTGTTTGCAAAATATCACACTTGTATACTAAACCACGTCGTTTTCAGCCCCTAATAATTGGTGCCAATCTACTAATATTTTAAAATCACTCCAGTTTCTTTCAAATCTTGTTTCTACACTTTTCATATTCCTTAAAATAGTGTTTTATTTTCCTGTTAAACACATTAGGCGATAGTGTGTATTATAAGTTTGGTTTATTCAAATAAGAAGTTGTTAATCTATAGCACTCTTAAGTTACAGTTAAATTACAGTATCTTACTATTTTTATTTTTCATTGCTCTTTTTTATTTGTTACTTTTTTTATTTGGTATTATCTGTCTATTTTTTATTTATTGTATTTTTTAAAAATTTTAATTTTTTTTTAATTTTCTTTGAAATTCTCTAATTTCCTTTGAAAAAAATAAATTCCAAAATACTGTTTGAAAGAAAAGTAGAAAATTAAAAAAAAAATCTAAAAACGTTTCAAGATTTTTAAAAAAATTCCAAAAATAAAATGGAGTGAACATAGATTTGACTTAAATAAATATTATACACTTTTCTGATGCTTAGTTATTTAGTAAGTCTTAAGTTGGGTCTAATAAAGCTTACGTGATTAATTGTTTAATGTATGTGAGATAGGGTGAATTTGACGCTGTTGTAACTTGTAAGTCCATGTACTTTGTCTTGTTGAGAAACTTATCAAGTTCTTATATTTTAATTTAATGATTGATAAATCTCCTAATAATATAAAGTATTACCATCAACTTATAAATTATAGTATAGTTCATCTTTTTGGGTACAATATATTAATAACTATTATGATTTTTTTAAATTTTTTTTTGAATTCATCATCAATTACATTTATTTTAATCTCAATTATCAATTATTCATCTAAAAATAATGACGTTGTTCGCTCCCCTCACCTCTCACCTCTCACCTCTCACCTCTCACCTCTCAC
>JASKGM010000009.1:10901644-10924221 GCA_034509205.1 Ceratonia siliqua | reverse complement strand
TATATATATATATATATATATATATTGTGTGTGAAGGGAGCTCATTATATTATTTCTGATACACAGATAAAAATTAATAATAAAAATATAAAACTTCAGCTTTAATATAATGGAACTTCTTGTATCTTATATAGTTTATACTTTTACTTTTTTGTTTGTGTTTAGGATTCATAAATAATTTAGTATGCTAAGTTCACGCAAAATTGTTTGGTCCTATTTCGAGTGAAAATTATTGTAAACTTCTTCTTGACCATAAAAAAAGTTGTATTCTATTTTGAGAGTTAAGCTATTATTTAGAAGAATTAAAAGATATTGCTACTTATTATTGGGACATCTAATTATATCTTATATATATATATATATATATATATATATATATATATATGTTTGTCTTTTTTATTACCCAAACCTGTTGCATTGGAATTTTTTTTTCATTCCAGCTGAGGTCTACCGTATAACCTCTTCAATCTTATAAATAATTATAATATTATTGAACCATTTTGTTCGCCACTCTAATGATTTTATTTTTTTCAATTAAAAAAATGTTTGGGTCGCAATAATAAAGCACTTTATAACCGACACCGACTATATAGTAAATAGTTACAGTATTTAATGAAAGTGGGTCAGCTTTGGTGAAAGAGTAGAATAATGAAAAGGCATTATATATAAACGATGAACAAGAACATTGAATCTGGATATGAAATGATCATAAATTTCTGTTATTAGTAAAATATAATCATATCATTGTAGAGACACATAGGAGGACAAGAATCTTGATCGACCATCTTCTGTTCCCTTTTGTGGATGGCCTCTTTCGAAATCACCTTACATCTTACTTTACAAATAAATTATTTTTAATATTACACTCAGGTAAATATTCGAATTAATCTCTACGTATTTTAATGAATACAAATTTTTTATTTAATTAAAGATAAATTTAGTTTTAAATTTAACTCACCTATATTTATCTTGAGGCTAGATGCCCATAATTCTTACTGAGGTGAAATATGTACTTATATATGATTAATAAACCAAGGGGATTTTTTTTTATATATCATAAGCTTTTTGTGGGTACTTACGTTACATGTTATTTTTAACTTGTTAAGCTAACATATAAGAAATGATAATCGGTTCCATCAAAGCAATTTAATACCTAATTAAGTAATCTTAAATATTCAAAAAATCTTAACTAAATACTTATGTTTCCTTTTATGAAGATAATATTAAATAGTCAGAAGAAGCAAAAGAGTTTAGCATATAACAACATGCTTAAGACCCCTTCATCTCTCTTTTTGCACGGGGAGAATGCATTCTATTGCTTAGATGAGAGTTTGTTTTTCATTTTGTTTAAAATGAGAAGTTAGTTAAAAATGAGACTTTTTTATTAAAGGATAATGCAAAAAATATAACTTACGATAATAGAAGAAGGAGATATCATTTTGTTTTTTATTTTAACCCTCAGCCCATATTCACTTTTTATTTTATTTTAAAAATTATTATTTTTAGTTATGTATATATTCATTTTGTTATTTTAAAATTAAAATTAAAAGTTTGATTCATTAAAAATAATTAATTAAAAATTTTTTATTTTATTTTAACAAAAATTATAATTTCTAAAAATCTTATATCATAATTAATTTTTTATCCAAACACTGTAAAAAAATTATTCTTACATGTCATTTTTAGTAATTTTATTAAACAAAAATTCTTTTATAATTTTGCAGTTGAACACATTTTTTGATTCAAAAGTTTTCTAACTTTTCATTATGTTAAAATATATTATTTTTTCAGAATCAACTTCCCATTCTATAAAACTTATTTTTTTAATAATCATTTGAACATTGCCTAAATATAATATATGATTGATATTAATTCACATTTCATCTAATGACTAAAAATTAGCCAGACATGATCATATAAAATTGTGATACCAAAAATTCCGCTTTAAACAAAATATTGCCACCATTTTGGGAATGAATTACAGATAATTATTTCATACATGTTGGTAGGAAAAATTGAACTTAACATATAAAATGTTACTTAAATCCTTTTCCATTTAATGATATTTAATGAATTAATTATGAAATTATTCAATTAAATTGGGGGACAACAGTTTTATGATAAAGATATAGACCACACACATAAAAAGTTGTATGGACTTTTGTTGCAAATTAGGATAAGTTCCCATGGGAGCACTATCAGATTCATCACCCACTATTGTTATTTGTTTCTTATACTTATATTATAACTCCATTATCCTTAAAAAATAAGAATTTAAACTCACAACCTTAAAGTAATAAAAAAGACATCACTATAATTATAATATACAATTGCAATCAAGAGTGCAATAATAATTTAAGACCTTGCATCCAAAAGCAACATTTCATCGTTTATCCATCCTTGCATATGTTTTAATATTTAAGAGAGGGTTTAGAATGGTTTTTATTTTATTATTTTTTAAAATAATTTTTAAAAATAATTCTAAAAAATAGTTTTATAGAACAAAAAAATAAAAAACTTGTTTAAGTAAAAAAAAATTTCATCAATTGTTTTTTATATTTTTAAAAAAACAGATGACGATAACTAGTCAAAACACAAAAAAATTATTTTCGTTTTTTTATTTTTTAATCATTATTTTTAAAAATAGTTTTTAAAAAATAACTGACGAAAACAGTTATCCAAACAAATAAATAAAAAAATTATTTTGAAAAATCAAACCAAAAAGGCTATAAGTTTTTTTTTTTTTTACAATTGACTAAAAAGTATATTTTCTTACAAAGTTTTCCTTTTTGTTTTTTAGCAGTTTGAATATTTTGGACCATGATTGTAAAAGTGAATATAGCAACATAAATCATATATATATATGCAAAACAACAACTTTTATATTAAACATAATCATAAAACAAAATTTTACATCAAAATTTAAACTCGATCTTTTAAACCCTTGACTTTACCAATCAAACAATTTAAAATTTCTTGATAAGATACCAAACAAAATTTGGATTAGAATAAACTTTTAATCAAAGGATAAATTTTATACAAAATTCATCCTATACAAAATTATATTAATATAAAATTAATAATAATTCACACTGATTTCAATTCAAACCTTCTTTTCATTAAAGGTATAGAT
This sequence comes from Ceratonia siliqua, assembly GCA_034509205.1. NCBI lineage: Eukaryota > Viridiplantae > Streptophyta > Magnoliopsida > Fabales > Fabaceae > Ceratonia > Ceratonia siliqua. The sequence continues at coordinate 10,921,088 of JASKGM010000009.1, read as the reverse complement.
ATATACAGATGCATTAGTTTTTTTGAGTACATTATAGGATGCAATGATGCCAAATTAACATAAACTTTGAGTTCATTGCTCACTTTGCTGAGAATATATATTGGTTGGTTAGTTGCAGTGGAAAGAGACCAAACTCTGGGCCAGGTCTATAAATGCAACTAAAATATCTAGCAAGAAACAAGAGATATAGATACCATTGAAATCCATAAAGTGACAATTATCTAAGCTTTTAAAGTGGGTGTTTGCTGAGTCCAGAGAGGATTCTAGGTAGGGGATAGGTGAGTTGTTCATGTCAATGTGACACTTGTGAAAGAAATATCATAATGAATCAAGCTTTTGATTTGCTACTTTTTGAAAAACTAAACAAGAATTGTGTTCCAAACCATTCTCTTTTAGCATCTCCTTTAGTAATGGTAGGCAGGCATATGGAATACCAATATGCCATATCTGTCTTTTCAATTTTATTTTATATCAAAAATTTATTAAATTTAAATGGATAGATTATATATAATCCCATTCAATTATAAATCTCGTGTAATTTATTACTTTGTATTAAAAAGACTCATCAATTAACTTTTTAATCATGAAAGTTTGTTCAATTTACTCTTCTGTTAATAATTATTTTAAATGTTGTTAGTTTTTTGTGCAAATTATACAATTTTTTAATAGTTTACACATTACGTTAATACTTTTTTTTTAATAAATTTTGTTAATTTTTTCATACAAATTTAATAAAATTATTAACAAAATGTGTAAATTGTACTAAAATATATGTTCATGGAGTTAATTGCATAATTTTTTTAAGTATAATGGGATAAATTAGATAATTATGTTAGTTTAGCCATTTAAATTGTTTTAACATAACTGAATTGGTGATCATATTTAATTTTCACTTGTGAATTTTAGAAGTATGGTGTTTTGCCATATGCTGATGTAAGAAAGTAAATTGTACGGAAAAAAGTGAATTGCTTAGAACGATTAAGAGGAGAGGTTGGGTGAGAGTTACTTATCTAACTCAAAGGTAAAAAAGTGAGGGGGAATTTGGAGCTAAGTTGAATGACATTGATATATAGGAAAAGGATAGAAGAGAGGAAAGCAATAGATAAGATTCAAAGTGAGAGTTAGAGAAGAATATCTACGGGTTGGTGAGTTGTGGAAGCAAACACTTTGTCCCTAAAACTGCCACATGGCAGGGCCCTATGTACAGACCCCCAAGGACCAGTTTTGGGTCCTTAATTATGACTTGGGGACCTTAACTTGCCTAAATTGACCCATTTGTGACTGCACATCACATATTTCATATCATGTTAATTTTGAATGAGTTAGTATCTTCTCTCTCGTTTAAAAATAACCTAATATTATTTAAAGAAAAATAAATAAATAAATAACTAAATATATGTCACTTATATTTATTATCTATGAGTTCATAATTTATGTCTATTTCTTTAAATATTACACTCATATTTAAATCCTTATCTGTTACATCAAGTTCCTTATGTAGTCAAGATAAGTAAAATGTTCAAGACATGGAAAAAATCTAAGCCACTCTTTATAATTATGTGCATTTGTAAAAATGTATTAGTTTTGGTTTACAATTAGGGAGAATTAAGAGTTTGTAAATATAAAAAAATTAATACTAAGAGATTGACTTGATAATTAAAGGCGTGTGTTTTTTACTTTAATTACTTGAGTTTAAACTTTAGGCTAACACTTAAGATAATTTATTTTTATAAATGCACTAAACCATGTAGGAGTGCACCCTTAAAAGGGAGGAATTTACTCTCGATTAACAAATTGTCCTAAAATATCCTTATCGGATAAATAAAAAAAATATGAAAAAATTATTGAAAACATTTTTCATATCTAGTTAATTATACTACTTCTAGGACCATGGAGTAGTGTGAAAAATGAAAAATGGGCCTAAAATGAGTCATGTAGCCCAGTCAACAATGGCAAGAGGTTCCTTTGAGCGAACCCAAGCTGGGAAGCTTAAAACTTTAGATGGTCATGGGCTAATGGCATGGCTCTGCCATCTGGGCCTAGCTTGAGTGGGTCACTCTTGTTCTCAACCTACGTTACTTTAATAGTTTAATAGACCCAAAAAGGAAAAAAAATTGCATGTATTATTTTCTCTCTTATTTTAGCATAGATATATTAGATATTATTAGATACCTATATTATTATATATGAATTTAGAGATTTTGATGTCTTTCTCTGTATAATTATGTTTTTTTTAAAATGAAAGTGGGTATTTTTTTAAAAAAATTATTTTATTAAGGTGAAGGTGGATACCTAAGTTTAAAACTTTTAATTTTTTTAAAAGAATAATAAATCATGGCAACAATATTATTTTCACACTATATTTTTTTATACTATCTTCACACATTTTCTCTTATTTATTATTTTGTTATTATTATTATTATATTAAATTAATGATTAAAAGTGTAAAAGAGATATAAAAGTCAACTGTGTGAGAGTAATATTTTTCTAAACCATGTATAATTATTCAAAATCTTGTAACTTTCCACTGACTTCAAATTTTGAAAACAGTATTTATATTTTAGTAATAAAAAATAAATAATTATAATTGAAAAATTATTTAAAATTATAAAAAAACAAATTGACGCACACATGTCAAGACATTAGTATTTTATTATTTTAAAAATAAATTATTAAATTGACAATTAAAAAATAAAATAACGTCAATAAATATTAAACATTATTATTTATTTATTTATTAACTTATTCTATTTAATTTTTTATAAACTATGTAAGAATGTTTCGTCCTCACGACCAACTTGTGTAATTAGTTTATTTTCTTTGTGATTTTGGTGAGGTGTGAATATTTTTATTGGGTCAAAATAAATCTCTCTGAATCAATTTCTTGAATTTGTCCTCTCTTTATAGATTGAGGCTGCGCAATTCGAAATGCAGTTTTTTCTGTTGATTTTGGCATCAAAAGAAAGAAAAGAAACAGAAAAATAAAATAAAAATAAAGGAAAGATATTTTATTGCCCATTTGGCCATTCCCCACGGTCTAAATATGTCAAAGATCTAGATTTTAGGAATGGTTTGGAAAGTTTTCCGCGGCGACTTCATCTCTTTGATTCTTCTTTTTTGGGTGGGAACGAGACAATTTTCCATCTCTTATATTCAAGAAATATTCCTTTTCTTGTTCGTACGATATAACAGCTCCTTTTTCAACGTCTTTCCACCTTCCTCATCTTCTCTTCTCTTTTTTCCCTCCAGGTTTCAGGTACCCATGTCTTACTTTTCCGTCTTTTTGTTCATAAGATTTTCTGGTGCAAGCTGTTTGATGATTTAACTCAATGGGTTTCTCCGAGTACATTGTTCTTATTTATCCCAATTCAGATAAATGAGCATTTTGATTTCGTTGCATATGAACACAGAATATATTAGTGGAAGAGTTTATCTATAACTTGCTCATTCATCGTTAACGTTCTTAGTAATCAAAGGAGCAACTTTTAGAAGATTTTTCAGACATTCATATGCTGGATTTTCATATTTAATCCCCCTCACAAAATTTGTATTCAAATTTTTCTTTACTTTTTTCTCTCCCTATTGATTTGTTATCATGGGCTGTTCTAGACTATGTACTTAAACTCATTATAAAAAATATATAAACTAAGTCAATTAGGAGCATATAAATATGTTAACCATTTCAATTCTCTTCATTTCATTCTAAAATGTGTCATATAAATTTTGATGAGAGAAGAAAGATAAATGGGGCCCACGAGAATCAGGAGGTCCGTTCTTTTGATTTCTCTCTTCTTTCTGTGATAAATATTCCCTGCAAACTAGAGGGGATCCAATTTCCTTTTCTAGTAGTATCTGCTTCTAGACATTCTTATATGTCCTGCTTAAAATATTTTTCACGGGCAGATATAATAATATTTGAAGTATTCATGTCTAATTTGAAGAGTTATATTGTATTTGATAGAATGTGGGACACGTATTCTTATAGTGTCTGTGATTCATAAGTTCTGGGTATCCATTAAAATATTGATTTGGTTCATGCTTGTTGAATTTGAATGTTTTCTGCCCCTCTTCATACTAGTTTGCTTCTCTGACTTGCGTTTTTGATTCGTTGTAGTTTCTTGCTTATATAATCATAATATGCTCACGTTTTTGTGTTCATTTCCAGGTTTTTGAAGAGAATATATAGCGAAAATGTTTGGGTTTAAGAAAACATCCCCAAAGCCCGATAATGCTTCTGATACTGAATCAGATAAAAAGACAACCACCCTTAGTGCAGATAGACGAACAACTTCAGCACCTCTTCCCATAGCACCAAAATCTAAAGGAAACTACTTTGATGATGATGATGATGATGATGATGATGATGATGATGACTGGGGAAGGGGAAGGGGGACTTCCTCCTCTTCATCTTCATACACTTCATCGGCTGCAAAAAAAGAGAGGTATAAAAATAACTTCAGCGACTCTGGGGGCCTAGAGAACCAAAGTGTGCAAGAGCTGGAGGATTATGCGGTGTACAAGGCTGGAGAGACAACAAATACTGTTAACAATTGCCTGAGGATCGCTGAGGACATCAAAGGGGATGCCTCAAGGACCCTTGACATGTTGCACCAGCAGGGTGAGCAAATAACTAGGACCCACAATATGATTGTTGATACAGAGAAGGACCTCAGTCGGGTATGTGTATCTGATTTTTTTTTTTTTTTTGCACAAGTTTGGATGATTTTGAGTGAGAATTAGTTTGCAAAGGACCAGCCTGCAAGTTTTTAATAAACAGGCTAGTCCATTTAGGCTCCTATTTAAACAGGCTGCAATTCCATGTTCGTCTAATATATGGTTCAGGTCCATTTTAATAGCACTAGTATATATTGTGGCACATTCATAATATTCTTTCACCATTGGTAGTTAAAACTTAATAAACATTAGAAAGTATTCAAGTAACAGCTATCTGGATGAATACTTTTGGAAGAAAGTAACAGAAGAGAAGATTAAAATGTAAAAAGGAGGAAAGTAAATCAACAGAACTTCTAAAATTGAGTACTTTGCATTGAGAACATCAAAATGATTTTTTTTTTCTAAAGCAATGATTGATTCCCACATCTTTAGTTTCTTTTCCAATAGCATTTATAATTCTTTAAACTAACATTGTGATGATCAGGGTGAAAAACTCCTCAACAATCTTGGAGGCATGTTCTCTATGCCCTGGAAGCCAAAGAAGACCCGGAATATTCAAGGCCCCGTAATTACAGCAGGTTTTCTTCTAAGCTTTTATTTCATGCTAATACAATAGCTCAGTTAACATGGAATCTAATTTCTGATGTCTGAACAGATAATCCATCCAAGACAAGTGAAAAGAATAAGGTAGAGAGGGAAAAGTTAGGCCTAGGTAAAGGACAGTCAGCTTCTAAAACACCTCCTCCTGAACCAACAAATACATATCAGAAAATTGACGTATGCTTCTTTTTTCTATTTTTCTTTTTTGGTTATGTTAATCAGTCTATGAAATATTGGTTGTGAAGCAACATTTTCTCAGTGAGTTATCTCATGAAGTTATAATTGTCCAGCATGAGAAGGCCAAACAGGATGATGCACTCTCAGATCTGAGTAATATCTTGGGCGATTTGAAGGGTATGGCAGGTGACATGGGATCTGAACTTGACAGGTAAATCTATGTTACACTGTTATGGTGCTGATCTTATATATAGTTCTCAACATAGATTTTTATTAGAGTTAATTTCATTTCGTTACTGCCTCTAGAAGTATTTTATTTTAAAACCGTACTTGTGATATTTATTTTCATCCCTAGTGCATTGAACAAATTCAGAAGAATGACACTAAAAAAAAAAAAATCTTGAAACGATTTTAGAATATGGAGTCGAAGAATAGTCAACCCTATTTATTATTAAGATGCTTTTGAACTGTCCTTAATATTTGAGGCAAGTCATGAAAGAACTGAGTTAAATAACAAAAATTATTCTTTAGGATTCCTTTCTCTCGGGTAATTCTATTTACATTGCATGATTTATATTTGCAGGCAAAATAAAGCTCTGGATCATTTGGATGATGATGTGGATGAGTTGAACTCTCGAGTTAAAGGAGCCAACCAGCGTGCTCGTAAACTGCTAGGAAAGTGAAAGTTGATATATATAGGCTTTAAGTCGCCTTGTTCAAAGTTCTTTTGCTGTTGTAATGGTGTATTTTTCCTCCATTGATTATTATTTCATCATTGATATCAAATTTGACACCCCCTGCAAATTTATTTGTATTTCAATAGAATGTTTGGAAAATTTTCCTCTTTCTTGCCATTATATATTTAACATCGTTTACCCAAGCTAAAGATTGATATAATACACACAGACTAGCACATTTAGTAAGGTTGGATATATTGAAATGAAACTAAGAATTTAATATAAAATAATAAAATAGTGTAATAATTTTTTATATATGAGAGAAAATATAAAAGTATAATAATTAAAAAAAAATCTTGGCTGATCATGTTTATAAAAAATGTGTAAACCAATTCAATCATAAGTAAACTATGTAAGACTAATCTTTTATATAAACGTGTATTTTATAATTAGTTTGATTTATATTTATAATATGATCTTTGCAAATTTAATGGATTGAGCATGAACTGGCAACTGTAACGGAAGCTTCAGCTTCTTATTTGAAAAGTTTATTTAAATGTCACTGGATTTATTATATTTTTATATATAATAACTAAAATATTCTTATATTTATTATATTTTTTTAATGAAAAAAGGTTAATTTTTTGATTCACCTGAAAATGCAAAAATTACTAACTTCCACAACACATTAAAAATGTTAACAATCCTTTTATAATATATATACATAGTTAATAATTTTCATATTTTTTAATGGACTAAAAACCCATTCATCTTTGCCTAAAAAGCATAATAAATATAAAGATATTTTAATTATTTTATATGAAAGACACAATAAATACAAAAACATTTAAATAATTTAGGTTATTTTTTCAAAATTTGTTTTGAAATTTTTATTTAAATTTTATTGCATTTATTATATATTTTTATATAAAATAACTAAAATACCTTATATTTATTATGTCTTTTAAAATGAAAAAGAATTTGTTTAATTCAACTAAAAATGTAAAAACTACTAATTTCAAGGTTAACATATATATATATATATATATATATATATATATATATATATATACTTTGACTGCAAAGCCATCCTACTAACCTTGGAATCTAACAACACGATTTGTAAATTTGATTTGATTACAACAAGGAAAAGAAAAGCACGTGATTACTTATCAAATAGACCTAATCATAAGTGAGTTATGGACTAAATTTTTACCAAACCCCCTCAACAAGTAAGCCTAATACCAAATTAGATATTTGTTGAAACTCTCATCCAACTTCGAGAATTTGACAAATTCCCATCCAAACAGAGAGGAACTTGTTCATTTCGATAATTATATGAGCATCGTTCATCTAACACATTTTGTTTGTCACAACTATCATCTCATCCGATGCATCTGAAACTTAAATCTGACAACAGTATGAAGCGATGGATCAAAATTATATATGGCACAACAACATAGATACCTCAAAGGAATGCCCCAACTGGCTTAAATTCTGTGAGAAAATTTGCTTATTTACATATATAACTAGATAAGTCCTCATGTATACAAACAGCAGGAGAGCACCATGTCACAACTACAAGCTAATGCACTTTTTTACGGTTCCTCAGTCTTCACAGGAGTCCAATTACTTCTGGCCTCAGATTTCTTCCTGGCATGTGGAATGAAAGCAAGAAAGAAGCCTATAAGGGCCCCAAGAACCAATAAACTTCCTCCCTTGGCATACCATAACAATGTAAATTCCCCAGTCTCACCTCCTTTAGCACCACCATTGACAACTTCTCCGGATGCCAGAATTTCCACCGTATCATGCACCTCACCATCGTGGTTTCCAACATATGAAAGCACAAGCTTCTCCTTCGTAGCAACCAGTCTGGTGTACCCAAACTCACCCCCACGATACAGAGACCGTTTTGGTTGGGGAAAGATTGGGTCATTAGGGTGGTCTGGTCTGGGTTCCCAGATGGGTTGCCAGTCTTGCCCAGCCATGCCAATCACAACATGAACAGTAGATGCTTCTTTGTCCTCTCCTTTTTGACCCACATTATTACTACAAGTGAAGTTATTTAATGGACAAAATCTCTCATATCTATGAACATGACCCCAAAAAGCAAGGGTCACATTGTTATTTACCAACAAAGGTTCCAAGTGCTCAAGCATCTTTTCCCTCAATGCAGCATCTCTAAGTTCATTGCTCGTTGTGTACATTGGTCGGTGCCCTTGGACTACAACAAATGGAGTCTTGTTCCTATCAACTGATTCCAAATCATGCTTTAGAAAGTTATACTGGCTGCTCCCAGTAAGGAAATTAGTCTCCGTTGAGATGTACGCAAAATGTACTGCTCCCATATCAAACGAGTAGTAAAGGTTCCGTGTTGCTGGGGCTTCAGTTCCAGTGGCTTCTGAAGAGTTTCCAGGCATATTGAACCTTAAACTGTAGGGTACACCACACTCACCACCCCCATCTTTTCCATAACTAGCCCAATCAGGTTTCCATGGCTGTAAAGGCCAGTTATACTCATGATTACCAATGCAAACATGGTATGCCAATTTGGCTGCAACAGGTTCAATCTGAGTGAAAAAATGGTCCCATAACCAAGCATAGCCTCTTGCATAGCTAATGTCTCCAATGTGAGAGACAAAAGCGGGCTTTTCACCTAGAGCTTCAACATCCCGAAGGATCCACTTCATGGTTGATATGCTTTCCTCTTGTGTTCGCAGAAATGTTGAGTATGGAGTAGCAGTTCCCATGTCACCAAAGAGGAAAGCTATTGTTTCATCTGAGTCACTATTTCTTGAGACAAAGCTGTAAGTAGCACTCCAACCTCCATTATCATTTCCAACCTGGTAAAGAGAAGATTATATGACCTCAAGAGTGTTGACAAAGGCTTCTAGCTACGTTGACCTCAAGAGTATTGACTAAGGCTTCTAGCAATAGTGAAAGAACACATCAGGCATACTAATAATGTATGACAGAAGTAAATCTCCAGAAGAAGAATTGGAGGTTGGCACTAAATAAAATGATGCAACTTTTGGAAATACCCTAAAAAAATGGGAAACTTACTAAAGAGAATGAGAAACGACACATGTGGTATAGATAATCTTTTTGAGTAAAATTAATTGATTGAAAAAGCAAAAGGAAAAAGGTTAATAAATATAAAAATAACACGAAATAAATCTCAAATACAGCAGCTTTGCAGTATTATGTTCAAAAGAAACCATTGAAAAACCACAGCCAAGAGTGATTTAACCAGTCTGTCAAAGTAATCAACAAGAAGTATCAATATACTTCTCAACGAAGGAAAAGGTTAACAAATTTAAAATAAGAGGAATTAAAGCTCAAATGCAGCAGCTTTGCAGTACCATGTTCAAAAGCCACCATTGAAGCACCACAGCCAAGTGTAGTCAATGAGTCTATCAAAGTAATCAACAAGAAGTGTCACTCTACTTCTCAATAAGAAATAACCATTTTAGCATATGATAGAAATTGTAATGTTTAGGAATTCCATTAGGGAAAGAAAGAAAAGAAAAGTTTAAAAAAAGAATGAGAAACCACGCATATATTATACATAAGCTTTTTTAGTAAAATTACTTACTTCACAAAACACAAAAGAAGATAAGTATGTAGGAAGATAAGACAGTAAACTCAAAGAAGCATTTCAATATCATGTTCAACAGCCACAAATGAAACATAACAGCCAGGTGGGAGGAATAGATGAGTTCATTAAAGTAATCAACAACAGAAGGCGTCACTCTACTCCTCAACTCGATTGGGATTAGACAATCAGATCATGATACAGTTATCAACCCATTTGCATAATGAAAGAATAGGTAAAACTAAACATCTTTCTTAAATAAGTAGAATTAGTAAGTAAGAACAATCGTAGGTAAGCAGCTAAGCTTATAAATACAGTGAATGCAAAGATTAAAACTTTAAGACAACCAATTCAATAAGTGCATCATGATACCTGATAATAATATCTCACTCCTTTCTTCAAATTCGTCATAACCCCATCATGTATATACCCGGGATCCCTCCAACCAATGCTTTCGTTGGCCGGAGAATCGCACATTTGCTCCCTCTCGTACCTCCTGACACGCGCCACCGCCACACCATCCAGCTTATCCTCTCTCTCCCCATACCTCAAATACGTCTCTCTCAGATCCCCAGTGACGTACACAACCCGCATCTCATCATCGTTGTCCGTGAAGGCCAAGTGGATTTGCTCGGGGCCCCGACCAGGCTGAAACGAGAGCACCTCGGAGGAGGCCAGGAGGTGCGCCGTGCCGGGCAAGGGGTTGTGGTCGTGGTCCTGGCGCTTCGGGTTGATCTCAGAGCGGGTCCAACGGAAGATGCGGAAGGAGTAGTCGGACCGGAGGTTGACCAGAGGGAGGGAAATAGAGCCCGACCCAGATTTCCAAGTGGGTGAATTGGAGAGGAGGACGTAGCCGATGAAGTGATCATTGAGAGAGTTGGGTGGGGAGTATATGCCGAGCCAGTCAAGGTCGGAGGGGGAGTCGATGCCGGACCATTGGATGAGGACAGAGTCGCCGGACTTGGAAAGGGTGGTAGAGTTGAGAGAGATGGAGACTGGGGATTGGAAGGAGTGGTTGAAGAGGAAGAAGAAGAAGAGGAGGAGGAAGAGTGTGAGAGGAATCATAGTGAGAAATCACATGGAAGGGTGGAAGGAAGGAATTAGAGATGGAATGAATGAAGATTGAAGAAAGGGGGTGGTTTGGTCAAAGGCAAATGCGTGAAAGGAATCAATGTTGTGAACATCAAGGATCAAGGCATATTCTCCTTGGAATGCTTGTGCCTTGTGGGATAAAAGTTGGTAGGCCGAAATCCAGTTACCAGACTCAGAAGTTTCCTCGTTAGAGTGGAGTTTACGCAATTAAACCCTCGTCAACTAACTCCTCGTATTTTCCAGGGTTACAGTGATGTGACTGAAAAATTAGGGAAGGTATAGTTTTTTACTTGGCACTAAGCTACGTCCCTAATTTTAATTTTGATTTTTTATTTTATTTTTTAAAATTAATAATTATTTTTTTATATTATCTAATTTTTTTAAAAAAATTTATTCTTAATACTATTCATTCATAATTTTTTTAAAAAATTTTAAAATAATAAAATAATATTCCAAAAAATTTTAAATATATATATAATATAAAAAATAATTAATTAATTTTAAAAATAAAAAAACATAAAAAAAGATTTACAAAAATTCCAGGCTATAGGAGAGTAAAGGCGTTTTTACTTTTTCTTTTCACACTCTTCTCATATTTTATTTTTTATTATAAATATAATATAAAATAATAAATATAACTGATGACTAAAAATATAAAAGATATATAAATAATATTGATAAAAAAATTCTCATCTATTAAAGTAATAATTCGTAAGGATGATATGAGTTTAAATTGGACTACATCCTTAAATCGTGATTATCATCTATTTTAAAATTTTAAATTGTCAAAGGTTGATATTATGTCTTTTGTTTATATATAATATAAAAAATGATAAATATAATTAATAAATAATAATAAAATAATATATTCAATGACGTGGAAATACATATTTTTTTAAGGACATAGATAGAGAAGTAGAGTTTATACCACATACTAGCCCTGGGTTATTAATATAATGATATTTTATCTATTATAATATTTTAAACATTGCGATATAAATTTTTTTTTAATTTTTAAATAATATAATATATAATTTAAAATAATATTATTTTATGATATTTTATTATTTAAAATATTACTTATTATTTAAAATATCAAAATTAAAATATAAATATGCCAAATGCTCTATAATATTAAAACCAGTGTCACTTAATTTTTAGGTTAGTATCTCACTTAATTAACACTCTTAATAATTGTTAAAGTAATTAGAAAGTATCATTTGACTGAATATTAACATTTTTATTATCAATAAGTTTGTGGTTTAGTATTACAAGAGTCGAATTATAAATTTTAATTTTAATTGAAGTTAAATAAATAAATAAAAATATTTTTATTTTATAAAAAATTACATTTAAAATTAATATATATTTTTATATGAAATAATTTTATCAATGGGCACGGTATTTCTCAATTGGTGCCTCTAATAATATCAGAGGCATGAAATAAGAACATCGAGTATCTTTCAACGTATTAAAATAGGATGTCTATTAAAACATCTATTAATAATTTATTCTTTTATTAAATTTTTTTTATAAGAATTCATTCTTATAAATTTTATAAAAAAAATTGTCTATTATTATTACTTATTTCATCTCATTTATATTATTTTATTATAATTAACTAAAAATATATATACATTAGACATGAGAATGATACATTTTGGTATTTTTTATTTTTATTTTTATTGAAAATAAGATACAAGAGTGAAAACATATTTTATTATAAATTTAAGAAATATTTTTTAATTGTTAAAAATTTTAAAACAATAAAAAATTATTTTTAATGTTTTATATTAAAAATTTTAAAAACTAAAAACAAAAATTTTAAAATTACATTGACAATATCATAACTAAGTTAAAAATAAAAAATAATAATTTAATAAATAAAAAAATTATGGTAAGAAAAAAATAATAAAAAAATTAGTAATAATAATAAATTAATTATTTTTTTACTTAATAAATACATTTTCTTAAACAAAAAATTGTAAATGATATGGGCCAATTTAACTTTATAATAGTATAGTTTTTAAAAGAAAATAAAATAAAAAAATACTTATATTTATTATAATTTTTTTATCATCTTAATACTTAGATCAAATTTATAATTTAAAAATATCTAAAACATAACTTTATTATAATTTTATTATTTTCGTATTTTATTATAATTTTAAAATTTTTTATTTTATAATTAAGGATGTTGTATTAAATATTAAATATTATTTAATAAAAATTATGGACATATAATTATTTTATTCATTTAAATATTATGTACTAAAAATATATCATTTGTTCACTTGAACATTATATACAAAAAATATTTTTTATTAAATAAGTTATTTTTTTATTAAATAATAACATAATTAAAAACAAGATTTAACATTATAAACTAATTATATTTTTAAGTTTTTAATTTTTGAAAATAAAATTTAATATTATAAATCAAACATGTTTTATTATTTTTATTTTTTAAAAATAATAAATGAAAATTCCGACTAAACATATTTTTAAAAATTTTAAAATTTTAAAATAAAATTTATTTTTAAAAAGTAAAAATAAAAAATTTTCAACAAATCAAACGTGGTAAGATTTTTAATAGAAAAAGAAAAGAAAAGAAAAGAAAAAGATATGAGTTAGAAATGGGAAAGAAGGTGCCAAAGAGAACAATAAACAGTACCTAGAAGAATTGAAACTAAAATAGTGTTTCCCAATTCCGTTTGGTTTGCATTGAAACCAAAATCTTTGACTTCCAAGAACTCCAGTCTCCATGTAACCTACATATATAAACTTATACCAAAATCCCTATTAATTAACAATAAATTATTCTTATATTAAATATTTATTTTATCTATTTGATTTGAGGGATATATTATTTGATTAAAAATATTTTAAAATATTAATATTTTATTGATACTAATAATATATATGACTTTGCCCTATTTTAATCCGTTGGTCTGATGATTAAAAATAAAATGTTTTTAATCACTAATAAAATATAGGTTTGTGACAAATTTTAATTTTTATACAACTTATTTACATTCAATCCTAGCTTTGAGCATATAGTCACAAAAACATCCACTATCACTGTTCATCTTCATCCACTTTCACCATTTATAAGTTTATGGTGGTATATGGGATTATGCCAAGCAAAGATGTTTTGTCTCTGTTCATAGTGTATTAGGTTTATTCTTTCATTGTGAGTGAAAATATTGTACGTATCGTTTGAATATGTTGGTTAAGTGATAGATGTAATTGTGAGGTAGTCTTTACTTTAAAAATTAATTTTTAAAAATAAGTTAGGACAAGACATCATACTTTAACAATTAACACCCAAATCATTTTATATACATGGAATATGGGTATTTATAAATTATTTTATTTTTAAATAAATAATAATTATTTAAATATATTTAAATTTTAAAATTTTATTTTTATAATAAATAATAATAATTTAAATATATGTAAAATTTTATTTATACAATTAAAATACAAATAAATTAACATATAAAGCACTGGTCTTTTAAATTATTTTTGGAGATTTTAGAGATGATAAAGTAGAACGAAAATGAAGGAAAGAAGAAGATAATGGATATAATAAAGAAGAGTTATTTTCTTTATTTGAGTGATTTATGAAGAAATTAAGAAAATAAAAGAAAATATTATGTTTAAAAGTTCAATGTAATATTTATAAAAGTTGTTATTAATTTAATTTAAATAATAAAATTATGTTTAAATAAAAATTATATATCCCTATTTTACCTTAATTTTAAAAAAACTGAAAAATTAAGAAGTCTTCTTCCTTTACCTACCTGATTTTCAAAGTTTTAACTCCCAAATTAAAGAACCATTTTATTTATTTTTTAGTTACTTTCATATTCAAATAGAGGTTAAAACATGTTCTTTTTATTTTAAGAGTTTTATTTTTCTTTAATTTATCTGTTATTTTATATTATTAATAAAATATTAATTTTTTTAATGTTATTATTATTTATTGTTATTTTTAATAAAGTAATATAAGTTTAAATTAATTTTAATAAAGAGAATTTAGTTAAATATAATTATTTTTTATTATAATTAAAATTATTTAATTCTTATATAATTATTTTAAATAACAAATAATTTTAAAATAATAGCAAAGTGGATTATAAGTTAAAAGAAACTGTGAAAAATAATAAATGGTTCCATTTAAAAAAGCGCTGCTATAAAAGAAAGGTTGCATTTCTCTTCCCTTCTCTTAATTGAGTAAGGCCCCTCCGTTTCTCGGCAATTATATCAGCTCATGTGTCTCTCGCTTCGCATTTATGCCTCTCACTTCTTCAATTTTATCTTCCTTCTTTCCCCCTTCTCTTTCCGATCTCATTCATCTTCCATTTTCATTCTCTCTGTTTTTCTCTGTTTCAGAAATCATGAAGACCTCTCTGTTTTCTTCACTCTCAGCTTCTCCAAATGCCAGGCTTCTCACCCTGTTCTTCCTCCTCTTCCTCTTCTTCCTTTCACCTGCCAATTGTTCACTTCCCAGCCCCTATTCGCCACCATCACCAGCTTCTTCAAGAAACACACCCCATCATCTTCGCTGTGATTCTTTTTCCAATGAAAGCCCACGTTCTCTGTGCATTCAACTTCAAAGAATCCACCATAGATTGCGTCCTCTTCCACCCCAAGTTCATGGCGTTGATCAAAGATATGGTGTAGAGAAGAGAAAAGTTCCCTCTGGACCAAACCCACTTCACAACTGATTCTGGTATCTTTATAGGCAAAACCCATTTGCTTTTTTTTCTTCTTTGCAGTTCATAATCAAGGTCTTTCATGCCTTCCTTTATAGGTCTACTCTGTTTTTCTTTTTTCTGTTATTTTTCCATTTCCATCTTTTATCTTCTTTTTTTTGTTACAAAGCTTCTAAGATGTTGAGTATTTCCCTCTGGACCAAACCCACTTCATAACTTATCATTCTGCTATCTTTATAGGCAAAATCACTTGCTTCTTTTCTTTGCAGTTCATAATCATGGTCTTTCTTGGCTTCCTTTATAGGTCTACACTGTTTTTCTCTGTTATTTTTCCATTCCATCTTTCCTCTTCTTTTCTCTGTGACAAAGGTTCTTTCTTAGATATTGAGTTTGCATTGAACCTTATCTTTTCCCAGGGCAATTGCCATTTCCATGCTTGTTTTCTGAGTTTCTGTGTCGCAGTTAGGAGAATACAGAATGAGAGGGTAGAAAAGTTTTGTAGAAGGAAGAAGAGATGAACCTGAAAACAAGCATGGAAATGGTCCTTTTTGGGGGGCAGGATTGAAGAGAGAATATGGTTGGAGGTGGAGTTCAAGAGGACCCCATGAATTTCATTAATATGGAGCCACTATGGACGGACGGACAGACAAGGATGCATCTTTTTATGGGTATTAAATTTTAATAGGTTTTTGGAGGTCAATGGGGCTATTCTTGGTGCCATGTGGGTCAGTTAGAATTTTATTTTATTTTATTTTTGTAATTTTATACTCTTGTATAGTTGGTATATGAATTAATGAATATTACTTATGGTTTCACTTTTTGGTTTTTTTAAGCCTAAGTTTATGAAATACATTTTTCTTAGCTAAAACGGGTTGATGGAGACTGCTCTAGAATGGTCTTGAAGGCAACAACTATAGAGGATATAAGAGTACAAGTTGGATGGATCACGATCAAGATATCGTGTCACCAACATAACCAGTTTTTTTTTATATAATTTTAATCATTTATTTATTTTAAATAATTAATATATTTATTCTATCGTTCTATCTTAATAAATAATATTAAAAAAATTGATCATATTAACAGTAACATGATACGATCCAAATCTAAAATATAAGAGCTTTGAAAGTGTTGTAGAAGTGTTTTCATAAGTTATATCATACAGTGAGGCTAATTAAGCTTATCTAAAATACTCAAATTGGTGTGAGTCAAATTATGTAACATCAAAAAAATATGATCCTTCTAAAAATATAAAAAAATAATTATTTGTTTTTCCTTTTTATAGTTGGCTTTCAGTTCTTTGTTATAATGATTTACAATGTTTATTTTGAATTGAAATGTGTGTTCAATATGATTCCAACAAATGCAAGTGGGTTGTGACAATTAGTTTTATTGGAGTCATTTCCAATGTGAATTTTGGGATGTAAAATGTTGCTAAAATCACACAAACAAGATTGGGTCCATTTGCACATGAATTGGTGGATGTGACATATACCTTCTCCTTCCATACTTATTCTTCTTCCCTTAACATTTTTGTGTCATTTTTCAAAAATGTAAATTTTGTCTCTTAATTATCCCATACAATTTTAGATTTCTTCCTGGATTTTATTTATTTATTTTAATTTTAAAATATTGTCAATATTTTCTCTAGGCTTAATTATGTGAAAATCATTAAGAAAATTATGTGATGTATCATCTTTTGTGTTTAAGATATTCCTTTTAAAAGCTCTCTTAGATAATGTTTGAAAGAACTTTAAAATAATAAAACTGAAATTTATAAAAATAAAAATGCAAAAATAAGAATTTATGCAAAATTGAAAGACACAAAATATATTTAAACATTTTTTCAACCAAAAGTTGAAGGAAGACAGTGTTTTGGATGGATAAGAAATTTTGGGTTTGAAGAAATAGGAGAAATTACAAAAAATAATATTATTTTTTACATGGGATATTGAGTTTTAATTTAAGTTCTTTTTTAAAAAATTATTCTAATTTCTCAATAGTAGATTACTCCTGTTGATATTTTAAGTTAATGACATCTTCCATTTTGCAAGTTAATTTAGGCAGAGATAGATACAAAAACAGTTATATTAGCCATAAAAGAAGACAAAATTTGTAGAATATAATTCACACTTTTCACCAATGCTGCTTGTGATGCAATAAAGCATATCCTCTAATGGATAAAGATCGGGTCATGACTGTGTTGTCTTTAAGATTTAGACCTTTCATTCAATTAGACCGTTCAGATCTTGCCACGCTATACACCCATTTGAACTTAAAAAAAAAAAAATCTTCTCCTTCACATTGCTATCTCCCTCATTCATTTCCTCTGCAATCCGCGGTGTCTCTCACTCAAGCTCGAGTTCAAGAAAGACCATTCAACAGTATTTTCTTTGAAACTTCTCTCTCTGTTCGTATTTTCCCATCATCCACACTCGACGACAAAGAAGTAATGGATAAACTTGAGTTTCTCAGTTTCTGACATAAAAACGAATAATGAAAATAAACAATTGCACATTTGACTAGTTATTCTCCAAATAGTGAACATACCATTATTCCCACTCCAATGCCGACACTAGTGATACTGCAAGCTAAGGGCGACGGTGATGGCAACTGCAAAAATTAGAATGCAAAACGACAAGTCCTTGCTGACGGTGGAGTCGGTGCTCATGGGAGGAGTTATTGGGTTGGCGCCGATCTCTGATGTCGGCAGTGGTGTGCTTTGCCATCGGCAAGAGTTTTCAGGAGAGAATGAGAAAAGGATGGAAGCAGAACATCAGGCCAAAACGAGATCGAGTAAAAGGAGGAGGGAAGGAGAATGTTTTTTCTTTTTAATTTCAAATGGGTGTATGACATGACAAGATATGAGCCGTCTAACTAAATGAATGGCTCAGATCTTGAGACACCACGATCATATTGCCCATATCTTTATCCTCTTCTAACACATAGAGCGAGAGTCACAAAATGGCCATTTGGGAATTTTTTCTTAAAGTGAATTTTAGGTCAATTATTTTTATTTTTTAAGATTTGACAATATTATTTAATTTTTTAAATAATATTTAATTTTCTTACAAACATGTGAATATATTTATTTATCTTAATTTTCTATTCTTTACTAAAATAATATTAAATGTAAGTTGGTATATTTACATAATTTAAATAACATTCATAATTGTACATTATTGCCAATAATCATAACACTTTGTATTAAGGAGGGATAAACTGTCAATTTTAAGATTATTTTAACATTTAATATTAAAAAAAATACAACTTGAGTTATGCTTGGTTAATATAATCATGAATACGTAATTTAATTAACTTTAGGTGATTTTATCTAGCTTTTGTTTTTAATTAGCACTGTATATTTTAAACTTGGTCAGATAGGCCGGCTCATTTTTGGAGGATTAAGACTGGACTCGGGCCTTGAAAATCAAGGCCCGAATATAAGCGAGCTTATAAAAGCTTAACTCGAGGAGGGTCGAGTTTAGCCCGTCGGCCCAAAATCTTTTTTAATATATTTATCTTAAATAGTATATAAATTAAACAACTTATTTTTATATCTATATCTATTTATATTAATTTATATCTATATCTATTTATATTAATTTTTTGTCCTAATTAGCATATAAATTAAACACATTTTTTATAAATTATTTATAAATTTTTTTATCATATTACTATATTTAATTATTTTGAGTATCTTAACTTATCTAAATCACACAATTTTTATTTAAACAATTACGTTTCTACTGCTGATTACATACAATACCATCTAAGGATTCATTATTAATATAGCCAGTACCTAATTAATGTATATATATATATATATATATATATATATATATATATATATATTTGCTCCAATAATTTTGTTATAACTTATAAGATCAGCTTATATATAATGT
>JASKGM010000009.1:10865528-10901544 GCA_034509205.1 Ceratonia siliqua | reverse complement strand
TTATTATTATTATTATTATTATTATTATTATTATTATTATTATCTGTTAAAAATTAAAAAAGTTTATTATTATTATTATCTGTACTAGTATAACTTGGATGATTGATCTAGTCAGGTTTGTTTTTTTGTGGTTGCTAGTTACAGAACTTCTGCTTTCAAAGTTTATTCTGCCTGGTGATTAAATCTGGTTGAAATTTCTGGTTTTCATGTCAAAATGGCTGAGTTGAAATTTGATACTCATTTAAACTTCCCCATAGCACGTTGGTATGTTTATTTGGAGGTGTTCACTTAGCTTGAATCCATTTTGTCTAGATTTTAAATGTAGTGTGATATATGCAAACTATGTGGATTTAAGGGTTTCAGTAGGTGTTTATTTTGTGCCTTATTCCATGGGTTTCAATCTGAATCTTCACCCCCAGACTAGGATGACGTTACCCCACTATTTTAAAACTGTGCATTAAACTCTGTTTGTTTGACATGCTAATACCAGTTTTATGTAATGAGGGGGTTTAAATTTTGACACAAAACATGTTTTGCCCTTTTATCCAGGCTTGATGGCATTTACGCTCTATCTAGCTTAATGGTATTCATTTATGTTATGATTCCCTTTGAAGCAATATTATCTTTGGATTACTAGCCAAATCGAATTTAGAAAATAAACAAAACGCATGGTCTGTTTTTCTTATAAAATCGAATTTGTTTACAGACATAATGTTACTTAAATTTAAGGCCATTCTGGGAAATACCTCATACCATGATAATTTTTGGGGTGCCCAACGCACCTCATTATTATTTTTGGTTAAAGGAAAATAGTGAAAACGAAGTTAAAAATTCTTTTCAAAGTTTTTTTAAATAAGTTTTGTTTAAATATAAAAACCTTAATTTTCTTTTGGGGGATTATCTCTTGTTGAAATAAATGGATTTCAAAGAACGTCTGAGATAAAATATGTTTTGGGCTTCAAGGGATCAATTGGACACCTTCAAAAGTGAGGTTTAAAATTATTCAATTTCATTTTTGACCCATGAAAATTTAAAAAAAAAATTGAATTTTGACCTCAACACTTTTCAAAGATATGATCTTGACCTAAGACTTTTAAAAATTTGAATTTGACTCCCAACACTTTTAAAAATTCATAATTGACCTCAACACTTTCCATAATCCAAGTTTAACCCCAATACTTTCAAAAATTCGAGTTTGGACCTTAACATTTTCAAAAATATTATTTTGACCTCCAGCCTTGACAAATTTCAAATTTTGCTTTTCCAAAACTTTTAAAAGGTTGTTGAAATTCAACATTAAAATTCCTTAAATCTCTTTCAAACATTATATGGGAAAATATTCTCCCATTTTATGGGGCCGTATGTGAAAATTCACTTTCCCATATTGTCTTTATTTTCTCAATTTTATGTAGAGAATTAATCTCTCATTTTGTCACACCTTATGTGGAAACTCACTTTCCCATATTGTCTTAATTTTTCCTAGGCAAATTATAATTATTTGAACTATGTAGACCTTGATCCCTTAAGGGTACGTAGGCATTTACACAGTAAGACAGGTCCAATTTTCTCACTTCTTTATTTTTTTAAAATCACAATAATAAAAGAGGTAATGCAAATAATAGTTTTAAGCACAAATAATTTAGGGTAACCATTCTTAGGGATGGACACTGTGGGGCGCCTAACACATTCCTTACACGTAATTAGACTTTCGAATCCATCCTCTAGTTCTAAAGGCCAGTATTTGGTTTTTAAAGGATCTCAATTATCTTTCTAATTAATTGGTGGTGACTCCATTTTTTATCTATATTTTTTTTTCTTTTGTCGCTTTAAGGTCATGACGGTACCTTTTTACCAACTGTCACGTTATGACAGTAATTACTTCTTATACTTCTTTTCTACCTTCTGTATGGCTTGAACCATCCTCCCAAAGTAATGTATTACTATTAATTAGCCATGATAGGTTGGATTGCAAGCTATATTCCATATATGGGTTTTCTAAGTTTAGTTGTTTTCTTTTCATTATTTAATATGGGTTCTTTTAGTATAGTGACTAGTACAATTATTGTCTTTAATTTAAAAAAGGAAGCGGATGTGAAAGAATAAGTGAGAGGAGGACACATGATAATGGGGCTCCAAGGGCCCTAAAAAGGGGGGGTTTTTATAGCCCAGTCAAGATGGCATCTTTTTTTGAAAGGGGTTTTAAAGACCCAAGTCTTATAAAAGGTTTAAGGTTTTTTGGTTCTAAATGCCCAAATCATTTAAAAGGGGCTTTATATGGAAATTTGATTTCAAGGGTCCATTTGAATTATTTTTAAAATGAGTTTTAAAGAGTTCATCAAATTTATTTTGTAAAATGGGATTCAAAAGAGAGCTCAATGAGTTTACTCAAAATGGGTTCCAAAAGGCACAATTAAACATTTTAGTGAATTACATAAGAGAGCCTAATATTTTAAGTCAATTTTGGGAATTTCATTTTGACTGAATACTTTTTAAAAATTTCGTTTTGACTCAATACCTTTTAGAAAATTGGTTTTGGCCCCAATATTTTTTCAAAAACTTAATTTTAGCCCCATGCTTTTTAGAAATATGATTTTGGTACCAATGCTTTTTAGAATCTAATTATGGCCCCTATGCTTTTCAGAAATTAAATTTTAGTCCCAATATTTTAGAAATTACATTTTCTACCCCAATGTTTTCTTTGAAATTTCATATGGCCCCCAAACGTTTCAGACATATCAATTATGCCATTTTTTTAAAATTCAATCTGGGTTATTAAATTTATACCATTTCCATTTCCAAACATTACATGGAGAATTGTTTTCCCATTTTGCTAAGCTTTATGTAGAAATTCATTTTTCTATATTGTCTTATTTCTTCATGAATATTATGTGGAGAATTGTTCTCCCATTCTGTCATTCTTTATGTAGAAATTCATTTTTTTCATATTGTCTTATATCTTCATAAACATCATGTGGGAAATTATTCTCCCATTTTGTCAAGCTTTATGTGAAAATTTATTTTTTCATATTGTCTTATTCCTTCATAAACCTTATGTGGGGAATTTTTCTCCCATTCTATCAAAACTTTATGTGAAAATCTGTTTTCCCATATTGTCTTAATTCATTCATAGATGGTAGGTGGGGTTTATTCTCCCACATCATTATCTAAAACCTTTTCCGAGATCGTGCATCTTCCCTTGACACAATCTTAACAAATACTTTCGAACTACATTAACTTTGATATCTTTTTGGGCACCTAGGCACTTACACAAAAGACAGGTCTGATTATTTCATTTTTTATCATATTAAATAAATATGTGGTCTTTAAAATAGAACGAATTTAAGTACAAATGATCTAGGGTAATCATTCTTAGGAATGAACGTTATGAGGTACCTAACACCTTACTCACGCGTAATTAAACTTTCAAATCCTTCATCTGATTCCGAGAGCCAGCCTTCTTTTTCTATTTTTAATGATTCTAATTATCCTCTTAATTAATTGATGGTGACTCCATTTTTCTCTGTGTTTTTCCTTACTCGCCCAAAAGGTCATTAATGGATGACCTTTCACCAGTTGTCACGTTGTAATAGCTGTCGTCCACCGTAGCTGGTGGTTGCGTCTCTTTGTGTTTTGCAAACTACTCATGACAGAAGGCATCTTGACTCTTGTAGGTGAAGTTTTAAAAATGATTTATTTGCTTCTATAATTTAATATTAGCTATGACTAATTAGTTTCTTCTTGTTCCCTTTAAGTTGTACAATGTGTTTTTTGTTCCAAGTTCTACAATGTGTTTGTAGATGGTTTTTGTTCCAAGTTCTACAATGTGTAGCTATTATCCCAATGTAAGAAGTTTGTTAGTGGTCCAAAGTTCATGTAAGTTAGCTATGATCCTCATAATACTGGGTTTGTAGGTGGTCCCAGAGTTCATTATATTATTATATTATTCTTTACCTTCCATTACACTTAATCTAATATCATTTTGTCCATATCCCAACTTTATTGTGAATCTACTATAGCTTTAATATCATTGTTAACACATATAGCTTTAATTATTAGAGTTTAACTTTTCTTAATAAAGGAACTAATAAAGGAACACAATAATTAGGAGTTGCCAAAAAGAAAAGATAAATGTAGGCAATAAAGGTTTAAATAATTAATTATGCCTTTCTTTAATTTTTTATATTTTAATATAATTTGATCCACTTAATTTAATATTTAATTATTTTACTATTTTATAGTGGTTCTTAACTTGCATATGAACTTTGCTTTAATGAATTTATTATTTAGAGATTGATAATGTGTTTTTATGCCCAGAACATTTGGTGACACTTGTTGTATTTCAGGATGGACAAATTTATTGTTAGTATTTGTCATGGTGGTCTACTAATAAGGGAAAATGGTTTCAAGTATAGTGGGGGTGGACAAAATGAGTTGGATGCTGAGTTAGATATATGATCCTTACAGGAAATCATGGCAGTGCTTAAAGAATTAGGATACAAATGAACCATCAAGATATTTTACCTCCTCTCATGAGGACATATTGATGAGGGATTACTTGAACTTAGAAATGATAACGATTGTATGGAAATGGGCAACAGGGCTCTAAGCTTAGATAAGAAGACAATGGTTATATATGTCATGCATGATTGTGCTACTAGGGATGGGGTTCAACTGACATGCGAAGTTAATAACCCAATGATTAAAGTGTTCCATGAAGGTGTTATGGGGGGCAGTGAAAACTTAGGTGATCAAGAAGATAGAGAAGAGGAGGGCAGTGATGACAGTCTTATGGATATTGACATGAATGACTTGAAGGATGACAATAATGATGACAGATTTGAAAAATACATTGATATTGAGGTAACTCAAGATGAAGCTAGTGAGCCTGCACATCAGTGGATGCAAAGCACATTACTGTAGATACAAAGTTATGATGATATAGAAGACCTCGATTTAAGCTATAAATCTAAGGAATTACACACTGATAATGGAACTTTTGACAAAGAAGATCATAAGGGGAAAATGAAGGCATATGTGAAGTACAAATCCATTAAGATGTGCAAGGAATTCCAGTTCAACCTTGAAATGGAATTTAATTCAATTGAAGATTTTAAAGTGGCTATAAGGGAATGGTCTTGCTGAAAGGTTTAGGCATTATATTCATAAAAAATGACAAAGTAAGATGTCGGGCCTGGTGTAAAGAGGGGTGTGAGTAAGAGATATTTGTGAGCAAGGTTAGTGGAGCTCATACTTTTAGGGTTAAAACCCTAAAACCTAAGCATAGATGTGGCCTAACCTTTAATGCTAAGCTGGAAAGTTTCAATTGAGTGTCTGAGAAAATATTGAACATAATGAGGATAAACCCTAATATAAAGCTAGCTGGTATCGTTGGTGAGCGTAGATAGAATTATATAGCTTATGTAAGTTTATCAAAGGCTTCTAGGGTAAGAAAGAAGGCTAAGGAAAAGCTTCATGGAAGTTATGCGAAGTAGTACAAGAAGCTGTGAAGCTATTGTGATAGAAGAACGGTGGAGAACTAACCTATTTTCAAGAGAATGTACATGTGTTTCGAACTAGTGAAAAATGGATTCTTAGCATCCTATAGACTTGTTATTGGAGTAGACTAATACTTCTTGAAAGGTCATTTTAGAGGTATACTGTTAGTTGTCGTGGGTATGGATCCAAATAATCAGTATTTTCTGCTTGCAATGGCGACTGTTGAGAGTGAAACCAAGAACTCTTTGTCTTGGTTCTTGAATTGGCTAATGAATGACAAAAGCCTTATTAGAGAAAGAAGATGGATCTTAATATCAGACCAGCAGAAGGTAATTATTGTTCCCTATAAAATTTTTGAACTTATTACTTAACATTTTGTTCATATTTATTTTGATCACTATGTATTTTAATTCTAGGGACTATTGCTCGTATTTGATGAGATCCTGCACAAAATAGAACATAGGTTATGTGTGACCCTGCATGGAACAGAACATAGGTTATGTGTGACCCTGGATGGGGGAAGGGTAGAAGAGTAAATGATGTTAGTAACACACAATGAATGCACTTTAGCACATGACATTGAGTTATATAATTTACTTTTGTTTTATTGCCAAGTGTTGGCATTGAACCTTATACAGTCATTGTTTATTTTGGAATATATTCAAAGATGATCTCTTTTGTGGTTCAAGCTACTATATTTCATTCTCATTATGTCTTTTCATATTTTGAAGCATGGGAATATATGAAATGTTTCTATGTTTTTGTTACCATTTACTACACTGTGCTGCCATGTTTCTTTTTGTGATTGAACCATGTTTTGTAATGTCAAATTCAAAAGTGAACCATATAACAGTAGAGAAATGGATGAAAATTGTCTTTTATTCAGAATTGCAATGTCAAATTACATCAAATTACATTCCAATTATTTGA
The DNA here is from genome assembly GCA_034509205.1 of Ceratonia siliqua. Taxonomy (NCBI): domain Eukaryota; kingdom Viridiplantae; phylum Streptophyta; class Magnoliopsida; order Fabales; family Fabaceae; genus Ceratonia; species Ceratonia siliqua. Next base: position 10,895,118 of record JASKGM010000009.1, on the reverse strand, counting down.
CATAAATACATAACTCTATCTTAAATTACATTCTAATCATATAACTATAGTAGTGTAGTTCTTGCTTGAACATCTATACAAGTGGCTGACTCCATCTGGGAAACTACATTCTCCTATGCTACTGCTACTGTTAGCACACTTGTTGATGCTTCAATATATGCATAATGTTGTATGCAGGTCCTTTGAATGTTATCTGGTTTTATGTCTCTCATTGGCAAGCATTTTTTGACTCAGAGATTACTGTTTTTAGTTAATAACTCAGTCTCTTGCTTTATGGAATTGCTATTGACACCATCACAGAGTATTACATTATGGTCTGGTGAGGACTTTAGAGCTGCATTTTGAACAGAATATGTGTCACAGAAAATCCCATGTTCACAATTCCAAAGCTCAAGTCATTCACCATACAGCAAGACCTCTGGAAACCACATTGTGAAATTTAGTAAGTTGAGAACCAAGTAGTCAATAATAAGATAAAGTATAGCATGATAAGCTATTTATATACTTGCCTTTCCTTGAAGATAGAAAGATTTCTTACAAACCAATATTTTACATTCTCTTCAATATACAAAATCTTTGCAGAATCAAATTTAAAATGAAGTTGTATGCGTTATGCAGAGTTTCTAAATAGTTAAAATGAAAATCAAACCTACTATGGCCAAATATTCAATGACCACCATCAGCATGCTAGATTTGCATTTATATGAGTACCAATTCTCTGAAGTTATGATCAATTTTTGTTGAACCAAATGAGGAATATTCTAATATTCTATCAGGTATCAGCTGGAGATATATATTCTAAATTTCTGTGACATATTTCAAAATAAGTAGCATTTACGTCTCTCATTCTTCTTGAACCACTTCAAATATAATAATACATAAACCAGATAATGATGTTAGCCGTAGGAAAGACCATGAATGATAACTTCTTCATTCTCTTGTGGCTAATGACTACCTAACCACAAAAATACTTATTACTTGGGAATATAAATGTATATATTGAAACAAAGAAAGCAATGGGTGATTTTATAATGAAGAAGATTGCCATAATATTATATATTGGACAAAACAGAATTATAACCATGTATAAAAATGAATCCTCATTGGCTGTTTCAAATACAAAACAACATTAGCTATCTCATAATATCTCACACGTTTGCATTCAAACATATCATCTATATATTATCACTTCCACCCAAACAAATAGAACACACTATTTAGTTGTGGTAATTAATTAAGGACTTGTGCTCATAATCAGAGGAAGAACCAAATTGAATAAATGCAGTGTTATGTACAGTTAGTGTGCAGTATCTGCAACAACCAAAAAAGGTCAGATATTCTATAACCTTCATTCCTAAATATCCATCTAAATTTTACTGGATCAGAATTCATTAACAGTCTCATAATGTAAAGAATTAGGATGATATTAGCTATACTGATAAACTAAACATTCAATTGAATAGAAATGAATCTTATGGGCACAATTTTTATCAGCTATGCATAGAGGTCATGAATTTTTTACCAATACACACAGCCTCATTTCAATTATTCTTCAACAATTTGATACAAAAATCACACCAGTAGGTAAAAAAACAAATGCATCACCATCTTCATTACAATCATACTATATCATTCAAGCTACTATCACATAAAACCCAAATCATACTATCGTTTAATTCGAACATAAGTCCCAGAAACTATCGAATTATATGGATTAGACATAATATAGCAGTGAAACTAATGCAGCTTAGAAATTGGATTAATTAACTAAAGGGGAAAAAAAAGAGAGATCTCTTGTAGAACTTGGAACAAAAACCAAATACAAACACATTGTAGAACTTGGAACAAAAACACATTGAACAACTTAAAGGGAACAAGAAAGAACTGATTATTCATAGCTAGTATTAAATTATAGAAGCAAATAAATCATTTTTAAAACTTCACTTGCAAGAGCCAAGATGCCTTCTGTCACGAGAAGTTTGCAAAACACAAAGAGAAGTAACTACCAGGGACGGTGGAAGACGATGACTCAACGACCACTAGCGACAATGGACGGTAGTGCAAGAACTAGGATAGTCGAAATTGGGCGCTCGAGGGAGATGGCAGATTGAGGCTTATGGTTTGAAACAGTAGCAAATTTTGGGGACTCAAATTTGGTTGATAAACAACGTCATTATGGAGTGTATTTTGTGACTTGGAAGCTGACTTGGCAATAGTGCCACCTAGTATTATCATGTAGATATTTAAATGTCATGTCAGCAATTTATTTAATAAGTTAGTTGACAATTTAACGACAGGAATCAAATTGACAGGAATGGAAACTATAAGGACTTCATTAACCGAAATTAATCTACAGGAATCAATCTGACAATTTTCTAAAACTATAGGGACCAAACCTTATATTAATCATTGTTTCTTCTTAACATTTCTTCTATTATGGTATTTTCTTTGCTGTGCCCTGTGAGGGTAGATATAGTGAAGAAAGAGCAGAGAAATGAGCTCAATCAATATGATTTTCTGTAATTTGAACTCATTAATTTACATAATATATTTTTAATAAGGTTTATGTGCATTTGATAAGATTTAATTGTGGAAATTTATTTAATATAATTTGTGTTTATTACATGTTTAATATAAACATAATTATATAAACTTATTTAATTAACTCATTTAATATAATCAACACAAATAATTTAATAAGATTAGGGGTGACTTGATTAAGTTGTATAACAAATGAATTAATATAAATAAAAAAGTCTTAATTTTCTTATATTGATATAATATTTTCAAAATAAAAAATATAAATAAATAAATAAACATAAAGCGATATGCACTATTAAAAAAGGCTTAAAAGTTTAAAATACATATACATAATATAATTTCTTTAAAAGAAAAATTAAATAGAATAATTGCATTATAATATATATTCTAAAATATAATAAAGGAAAATTTATTATTTGGTATTTATTAGGCACTAAATCCTCACTTAGTACTTATGGGCATCAAAGTTCTAAATGGTGCCATATATTATGCATTTTTTTTTCTTTTTTGCCCTTGATAAAAAGTAATTGTTTTTTTATAAAAAGTAATTATTATGCTATAAAAAATAATTATTATGTACATAAAATAATAACTAATTTTTATAACTAAATAATGTATCAAGACCAAAAAAAAGAGGTGTACAATACATGTCACCATTTGACAATTTGGTGTCCCAATAAGCACCAAATTATAACTTTTCCTATAATAAAAAATTTGTTAATTTAAAAAATAGGATAAATTTTAAATTTGAAATAAATTATAAATATAAAAACAATAGTATAATAAAAATTAGAAAAAAATATTGAGTGGTGTCTAATGGGACACTAAATTCTTACATGGTACCTATAAGTATAATATTCCTGGCCAAAAAACTAGTAATCTTTTTTTTTGCATTTTTAAAAATAGTTATTTAATTATAGAAAAAGTTATTCTATTATAAAAATTAGTTATTATATTATAACATAATATAATAATATTTTTTATAATTGAATAATTATTTTTTATAATTAAATAACCATTAATAAAAAATATTGATTAAAATATTTTAATTTAAAATTTTCTAAAAAATGTGTAATGAATAATTGTCTAAATAATAAATTTTTATCCTATACTCTTATATAATTGAAACCTAAACAAAGTTACATAATTCAACTTATTATACAGTGTTACACTAAATGTTATATGATATAAATGAAATCTTATTATATATAATATTATTACACTTTGTTCCATATGTTGTACTAAGCAAGACTTAAGTACTATATTTTTAAAGTTAACGAGTTGAATCCTCCACTCTCCCTCCCCCTGTTTACCAAGAAAGAAAGGGAAGTTTGACTATGCTATTCTCTATAAACTATAGCTGGTTCCCTAGACGCAAGAATGGCCAAAAAAATACAAAAATGTAAGTATTTAGTTTTTGTATCCGAATTGAAAAAATGATTAATCATTTTATAATGGCAATCATTTATTTATTTTTAAATTATTGTAATTTATTTAATAAAAAATATATATTTTAATTATAACTGTTTAAAAATTGATAAATAATTACGAAGAAGTCAAGAATAAGAGAATGTGCTTATTTTTTTTAATTAAAAAAAAAATTTGGTCAGAGGCTCTATATTGAAATCCGATAGACCATAGTTGACTGTACAACTTGTAAAATGGTGGGGGGCCAATTCATGGATTGCAACATTGGGTTAAACTTGGGTTTATTTCACAAGAGAAAATAAGAAAAATATTATGGATTAATTATTTTTTTCACCTTTTTTATTATTTCAATTAGCTTTATATGATCTGTTAATTTAAGTACGTTATTCTGCAATTTATTGGTATATTTTTTTGCGATTGTATAGCTAATTATAAATTTAAATGGTGGAAATATTGTTAGGACATAAAAAATAATATAAAAAAGTTAAAAAATGATATTTCCAATTTGAATGATGAAATTTAAAAAGAAAAACAGTGCAATTAAACTATTTATAACCGGAATTAACTCCATTTTTAAGGAGTAAATCTTCAATCATGCTTAATCATTAGGGGTAATTCTGTCATTTCATCATTCAACCCAACTCTGAACTTCAAGAGCCAGAAAAAGACAAACCAAAATCATGTTTTTTTATTTTTTTCTCGTAATTTTATTCCTGGCCAGATGAGCTTCGCGAGCATCATCGTCAACGACCAAGCAATAATGGTTGTTTTTCTCAATAATCAACGAAAAGCAATTCTCTAAGGAAAAGAAAAAAAAAAGGAATTTGCTTTCCACAACCAGAATTCAATTGCAGGTATTTTGTAGCTATCACACAGATTAGGGTTTTCTTTTTTCTTTTTCGTCTTTTTATAAATATATCCAATTTTTTCGTTTTCAGAAAACCTCGGGTTAGGGTTCTAATTCGAACTAATTATCCGTTCAAATGGTAGAAACGCAATTGCAGGAGCTGCGCCTGCTTTTTGTTTCTAATTACCCATAGAAAGTGCAATTGCAGTGTAATTAAAGTATGTCAGGCATAGTTTTGCTTGCTTTTGGTGCTATGTAATTAGAATTTCATATTCGAATTTGTATGTTTTTCTGCATTATTTTTTCCTTGGCTGACAAAAAATTGTAATATTATGAGTTGGGTGACCCATTATTGGTGTGTTATAGTGTTTGTGCACGGGAATTGGCAACCTCAACAAGGGGAGTGGTGCTGTAGGAAGGAGTCACAGAAATGTACCGGCCTGTGGCTGCATCAGCCACACCCCGGGGTGGATTACCTACTGACAGTGGGGATTCTGTTGTGACTTTAGATCAAGTTCCACGATGGAGTGATTCCGAGCAAAGGTCTTCCTTGGAGCATGAAATTGGAGATCAACCTTTTTCTGGTTCATACTTTCCTGATCCTTTAACATCACAATCGGGAACGGAGAGTGGTGGCATTGGGTCAGTGTCAAGATTTCCTGTTCACTATGAAATTAATTTAAAGATATATTTGTGGAGGGGGAATCCCTGGAATCTCGAGGTGGATGCTGTGGTAAATTCGACAAATGAGGTTAGTGCTATATGGTTTTTCAATTAGTATTATGCACTTTGTTTGCCTTGGTAAAGTATCTTTTCTCAAGGATTAACGAAGTGCATAACAAGACAATAGGACCAAATAATGTAACTTATGCTCATTTGCTTATATGGTTTTGTTCTAGTAGGCAACTGATTGTGAAAATTTATGAGAAATTATATATCTATCTTATTCCATTGGTCGAAAGCTAAAGCTCAAACCTCCATGTTAGTGACCTTTGTAGCTGTCTGATGGTTGATTCAATCCTCTTCAACTAGCTTAAATCCTCATTGGTTTTTCCTTTCTTCATTTTTTTATGTGAAAATGGCCCTCAAGAAGACCTAGGAAACATTTTGAACCAAAGGGGAATGCAGTTATTCTGTTATGTAAAGTGATTGTTTTGTTCATAAGCACATTTGGTCCAATTAAAAAAGTTTTTCAGTCCTTCAAGTTCAAATTTGTTTTTTGTAAGCATCCTCCCCTTTGGAGGGGGTTCTGATGAGGTGAGGAATTGCATGAATATTTCTTTTTCTGAATCAGTTATTCATTAGAGGCATTGATATCTGTTCTCTTTTGCTTAGAGTTTACAAGTAATTGTTAGTTAGAGGCACTTGCTTTCTGTCATTTTCTGCTTAAAGTTTGAAAGTCCATGGTGACACTGATGTAGCAGAAGGTGGTAAACTCTTAAGATCTCCCAAAGAGGAGAAAACTCAGTAGAAATTTTATTAAAACTGAAATTCTGCTTTGACATAGGGCAAACACTACAATTTATTGTGATACCCAGAATTTATGTCACTCATTGTCAAATATGAAATGGTACCTCCTCTTTGATACAAAATTCCAAGACCATTTTGGCCATGGTAGCTCCTTCTCGTCTTCTTTGTTCAAGCTCAAGGCTTGAAGTGTACTAGTTCCCTATAAGTTTTTACAATTTTTTTTTCTGTATTTTCCTTGTAACTTTAAAAGAACGTTTAAATGTTATTCCATCCAAACAAGTTTTTGTTATCTCTTTCATTTCAAAAATTGCTCTTCGAAACTATTTTTAAAGTAGCTTTGAAGACAAAAAGACAAAAACAAATCCAAACAGTCTTTCCTTGGAAGAGCAGGAAAGAATATTACAGCAGAAATAGTTAGGAAAGTATATCTTTTAAACTGTTCCTAACAGAATAAGGAAAGTAATATCAACTAAAATCCTTATTAAATAAGATGATTCTTAATGAAACAAGGATGGGTAGATTTAGATTGGACTTTCTGTTTTGAGGATTAAGATTTAAGATTGTCTTGCAAATCACGGGCAACTTATCCTACATCAAACACACTAATATATTGTTTGGTGTTTGAATGCAATGAAATTTAAGGTTAATGATGATTCTGTTGCTGATTGAAGCAAATGATGTTGAACCCTAATGATAGTTGACTTGTATAAATTCATTCATATAAGAAGTTATAAAAGCAAGATCTTTATATCTGAAAAAGACTTGGCTAACAACCAATTTTTTTTTTCCATCCTTAACCACGGTCTACTTGGTGCTAATTTCCTGTATCTTCTTGCAATATAAGGACACTATTAAGCATGTTAGACATGGAAGTCTAGTAAATAAAATTGGGTAATAGATATCGTATTTCTTACCTGTTTTTAATTTTTCTTGGTCAACAGAACTTGGATGAAGCACACAGCAGCCCTGGGTTGCACACTGCAGCTGGACCTGGCCTTGCAGAAGAATGTGCGACACTGGTATAGTTGATTGTATGCTCTTATTAATTGGTTCAGAAAAAAAATTATGTTATGTGCTCCGTGTTGATAATATTAAATATATGAGCTTGGGACATTAGTTAAAAATTTATTATCACTTTTACATTCTGGGTTATGTTTTTGGATTTCTTGTGTGAGTTGAAGCATTTATTGCAGGTTTCTGGAAAATAGGTCTATATCAACTGATTTCACTTACCTTTATTTTTGACAGGGTGGATGTCGAACTGGGATGGCTAAAGTTTCCAATGCATATGACCTTCCTGCGAGGTTGGTATATCGGCTCATTCTCCTTCATTTGTTCAAGTAGAAAAAAGTAGTCTTTGTTTGCCATATTGGAAGTAGAAGAAAAATGTCTCTATTTGCCATATTGGAAGACCCATTCCACTATGCAATCAAGGTTTACCTGTTTGTCTTCTGTCTGGAAGAACAGACACACTAATAATTCTTTTTGAGTCAGTGTTGTTTCAAAGATGCATTCTCATGCTGCTTTTAAGTCTCTTTTGGTGGTGATCGGTGGACAGGATTTTTTATATTTTGGTATGTGCAATGGTGAATTCATGTTGCAAATTTTAGCCCTTTGATAATGATTTGTTATGCTACACTTTATGCTGCAGCGTTCTAGCCCTTTGATACTGACGTGTATTTGTTCCTCAATTACGTGCAACTGTTTTGGTCAGAAGTTGGAGTCCTTGTATTCTGTGTTTTACTACTTAAAAATATTTCTGGCAGGAGAATTATTCATACTGTTGGTCCTAAGTATGCTGTGAAGTACCACACTGCTGCAGAGAATGCTTTAAGTCATTGCTATCGCTCTTGCCTGGAGCTTCTAATTGAAAATGGGCTTCGGAGGTTTTTATCTTCATTGCTATGTCAAATTCTTTCTTGCAAGTTATTGTTTTAGTGAATTTCCTATGACTTTCACAAGATCTATGACTTAAATTTTGCATTGGCATATATTTATGCAGCATCGCTATGGGTTGTATATATACAGAGGCGAAGAATTATCCCCGTGAACCAGCTGCGCATGTAGCTATAAGTGAGATATTTCTCTGTATGATGTTACTGTTTCTAGTTTGATTATTTTGACATTTATTTTGACCTGATTAATTAGGTTATTTTGGCAATCTTTTGGGAATTCAATTGCCCTGCTATTCTTGGTGTTGTATAATTAATCTTTCATTGCAGTTGCAGTTCCATTCTTACAGAAAATCGCATTCACTAATGCCAACAAACAGATAAAGTAACAATTGACTTTTATCTTAAACAGAGAGAAAGAAAATTATCTTTTGGGGGGGGAGGGGGGGGGGGGGAGGAGAGGGAGAAGATAGAATGCACAAGATTTTCTCATTTTAATTTCTGCTTTCTTAATATAATTCTCTATCCTGCAAAATTGGATTAAATTAATAAGAAATAAGATGAAAAGGTGTGGCGTAAATAGGAGAACAGAATGCTTGTTAGATGCATCATTTTGTGCTTAATTTTACCATAATGTATACTTTCCTAAACTTTTAGGCAAATTATTCATGCCCATGTACATCTAATACATAGTGTGTGCTTTCTTTGTTGTTAAGTTGATGATTATTTTCAGATGACTGACTGATAATATATAAATATTTTTCTTTTTTAACCTTATTTCTTATCTTTTTCCTTCTTTTTATGTCTTCTATTCAGGAACTGTGCGGCGGTTTCTTGAGAAGCAGAAAGACAACATAACAGCTGTTGTCTTTTGCACTACCAGCACGGCTGATACAGAGATATATAAAAGGTATTTTCAGTATTGCTGTTTCTGTCTGTTGTTGATACCTACACTCTCTTGATTGAATTGAACATCTTCACAGTTACAAAATTTTGGTTCTTTGTTTTTCAACCTTGCGTTTGGAATTTGTATTGCTTATCTACTCTTACTTTTAGTATTTTTTCCATCTAGGTTGCTTCCACTTTACTTTCCTCGTGATAAACATGAGGAGGAAGTGGCTTTGTCAAAGCTTCCTGCAGATGTTGGGGATGAGAATGGTGAGACCATCATAGATGAGCGTAAAATCAGAATAAAGCCTTTGCCTAAAAAGAATGTTTCAAAACCTCCTGAAGTTCCAGTTGATCTTCCGGTCAGTGATGTTGGCTTGGTTTGCAGGTCAGTAAGTTATTAAACATTTAAAAGATTTATTTGCATATTATATATTGTGAGTTGCTTTACTGGAAGATGTGGACCATATAATATAATCTAACTTTTCTTGTTACAACTTTACAAGTCTACTGTGTTGACGACTCTATTTCTCTGAATATTATTGGATCTTTTTATTTAAAGCTTTCTATGTCAGAGCAGACCCCAGTGTACTATTGTTCTTGTAAGCTAGAAGTTATTTTAGGAGTGTCAATTCCTACAATATAATTCTTAGGGTACTGCTTGGCATCCCCCTAAAGTGTGTTTAGGCATGAAAAAGTGACTAAGTGTTACCTTTCTGTTAGCCCAAATATACATTTAGGGTGCTAACGAAACAAGTACTTAGAAGTCAATTACTGAGTGGTATTTTGTTTGCATATCTCACAATATTAATTTGCCATTAGTTTCATTTGCTTAATGTTTTTATGTTGCATTTATTGAATAGAACAGAACACTATCCATCTGTTAAAATTGTGATTTAATTTGCCTGACCTGGGTATCTTGCGTAGGAGTTCAACATATTTAGATTCATTTCTGGATCCTGCCTTCATGTCCTTAATCAAAGATCCTGATCAGAGACGTCAGGAGCAGTGGGAGAAAACTGCCCAAGCACAAAGAGGCTGGAATTGTGCTAAAATGCTTGGATTTGGTAACCTTGGCGGGCCTCCATTGTCTGCTGCTGAAGAATATTCTCTTCACTCTAGATACCTTTCCAAAGCAAATTCTCTGAATCTCTCTGAAATTGCAGAGATGAAAATTGTGTAAGTATTGGTCTAAATCATCTAATCATCTTCTGTATGCGTACCCTCCATTTCAATATTAATCATAATCTCTATATGTACTTCATTGTTAGGACTAATGAATCATTCTAGTTAGCAGTATTTGTAGTCAACCTCACCCAACAAAAAAGTAGCTCAAGTTCTAGACACAAAGCGTGGCGACAACCAAAAGCACCCCACCATTGACCAAATGCCGGCACTTTAGGACAATTAGCAGCCAAAAGTTTTTTTAATTTTATGTTGTGTAGGTGAAAACAAGTTGCATGAAAACAAAGCCCACAAAGATGCCGATGTGAATAAATGGGGGAGCGGGGCAGATTTATGGGTTTAGAATTTTATGCAATCTTGACAACTAGAGATGAGTTGAACTTTGGGGTTCTTAAATTATTCCAATCCTTTTTGGCTTCATCGTGTGAACTTTCTGAGAATCTTGTTTGTCTTAACCAATTGATGTGAAGGTTTCATGCATGTGAGGAATTTGTTTTTGCATTTAATATCCAAGCTATTTATGTTTTTCAGCTATCGTGGTGGTGTAGACAGTGAGGGTCGTCCCGTAATGGTTGTTGTGGGGGCACACTTTCTGCTCAGGTGTCTTGATCTGGAGCGATTTGTGCTGCATGTGGTGAAGGTAGGTCATTCTTGTCAGCTTGACATTATTCGCTGTCAACTAGTGTAAGTTTTTCTTTTATAAAATTTCATCATCTAGACATTGGGAATGCATACTTCTCTTGCTAGAATTGATTTATGTCCATAAATTCTAGTCTTCATCTATTTTTGTTTTTTCCTCTGAAATTTCTATTCAAATTTATTGAAAATAATTTTCTTGTTAAATTTCAGGAGTTTGAGCCTCTAATACAGAAGCCTTATGCTATTGTCTACTTCCACTCTGCTGCATCTCTGCAGATGTAAGTGTTATATGATAGAATTCTAGAATTTACTGATTGATTTATTCTTTTATGCAAAGATGTTCCCTATCTTCTTAGGGTCTTCGTTGATAAATATATTAGGAATGTGTAGGCGGGAATGGACTAACTATAGAACTTCCTTTGCCAACTAGTTGTTATTTTGTGTGAATTATGTGATTAGATGAAATAAATCAACGTAGTTTAGCAGCCAAAGTTCCAGCGCTTTTGTTCAATTAGAAGGGAAGTTGATTAGCTGAAATTCAACTGTCAAGATAGGGAGAATATGGTTGAACTTTTTTGTGTTTGTATTCATCTGTAAGAGTATTCCAGTTGCCAAACATACATCATGTTGATTTGGGAATACTTTGCATAGTTGCTTGGAACATCTGCTTGCTGCTACCCTTGGCTTAGTCTGTGTCTCTCATCTTGAATTCACTTGACTATATGTACCTTCGTTTATTTACTATTGTTAATGTTATTGACACTTAAGATAGCCCATATTGAAACCCGGCAATCTTTTGATCCATTGTCACTAACTGTATGCTTTATTGTTGGGGATGGTTTTGCTGTTAAATTCAAGTTCATTAATATATTGTTATGCTGAGAGCGGATATGCCTGTTTAAATGGTAAGGTTTTATGAAAGAAACCTTAAGAGAGGAATGGTGACAGTTTTTGGATGAAGTGTGTCAATATTAATTGGAATCATGCCTCTGATATTTTACATAAGCAGGTTCTTTTGTGAAACTCTGCGTATAACTAACTACTAACATTGGTTGCTCCAGATTTGAGTATGAAGCTCATTATTTTTGTTTGTTAACAAAATTAATTCACTTTCACTTTTTTCCACCCTACTTTTGGAATAAATAGGCAACCAGACCTGGGTTGGATGAGGAGATTACAACAGATACTTGGTCGGAAGCACCAGCGCAACCTGCAAGTATGCACTATTTATAATGTCCTAATGTGTTACACTTTTGCAGTATTTGTTCTGATCGCTCAATCTGAAATGTGTAGGCAATATATATCCTTCACCCATCTTTTGGACTAAAAGCAGCAATATTTGCACTTCAGTTGTTTGTGGACAAAGTGGTATGTTAGGAATTACTCTTTACTGGTAGAACTTAAATCTATTTAAGGACCACATATATTATTGTTATTGACAATTGATCTTAGGTTTGGAAGAAAGTGGTATATGTTGATCGACTTCTACAGCTCTTCAGATACGTACCTCGTGAGCAGTTGACCATCCCAGATTTTGTGTTTCAGTTGAGTTTTTCTGTTTTGGTTTGTTGCCATCTACATTTATTCTTGTTCTTATAATATCATGTACAACGTTTCACTTTCAATTTATGATTTCTCATAGTGTTTGGTTTTCAAGCAATTCTAACATATAAGGGTAAGGGAAGCTGATTCAGTAATCCTTCCCTGTCTTGTTTCAGATTATGGGCTCTAATTTCTTTTATTGACGCAGGCATGACTTAGAAGTGAATGGAGGAAAGGGCCTTATTGTGGATCCCAGAACAAAATATGTGTATCACAGACCATGAGCATGTCATATACAGTTCTATCAACAGTTGATAAAAGAGGACCATTTTCTGTAGTTTCATCATTACTTGCCCTTAATGCTACTCGTAAATGGAAGAGGGTTTCTATGAGTTTGAAACGTGTATGAAATTCATTTATTTTATTTTTTGAGTATTGTTTTTAAGCGCATTGATCAGTTTCTCTGTAAGTGAAATATTATTCTTTTCCTTTGTAATATCCGAGTAAGTCCTAAATAAAATTCAAGGTAATTTTGGTTACGGTTGAATTCCCAAGTGTTGTAAATTCGGCCCCGGGGGGGATTTGAATAAAGTCAGGCTTTGAATATTCTCATTCTTCTTTCATTGCATACTTGAATTATGCTACTGGTGACTGGATGAAGATCATAGTCCAGGCTGCACTTTAAAAGGTAAAGTGCAAAATAAATAATGATTGATGAAAAATCAATGGTTTAGATTTGTATATGATATAAATTACTGGGAAAAAAATCGTAGATCCGTGAGATTTAACTTTCTTGATTATTCTCATCAAAGATCTTTTATGTAATGATGAGACAAATTATGTATGACATTATTACATTAATCCATTTGCAATCAATCAATGGCCAAAATATCATGTGTTATACAAGTTCATCATTGCTTTCAGTAACGTATGTGTGTCCTGATTTATGGTGTTTTATGCTTCCTTTGCATCATTGGAGGCAACAAAATGGTATGGTTTAACAGTCCCTAGAGGCAACAAAAGTAAATATGTCTTGGGTTCACCTGATGGAGAAATATGTCGTAGGTTTAACTGATACAGGAATGTAACATCGTACTTTGTTGAGAAACGGTACAGTAGAAACAAACATAACCTACATGTTTTGATCACCCCCAAACCCCGCCATGAAATTTTATATGCCAAGTTGTCATAACAAATCAATCAAATACTTCTAAAACTTGGATGATAGGAATTAATGTTGATGAAACTTTTTGGATTTAACAACAGCTTTCTAAATTCATGCGCATATATATATATATATATATATACATGGAAGAAGATCCGGTCATGTCTTGTAATCGTAGTCATCCGTGTTTGATCAAATAGTTATAATTAAAACAAGTTTTTTTTTAATTTTGAAAAATGTACAAAATCATGGCTGTCCATGCATAAATAAACAATTACGATTACAACAGATTCCGTCATAATAAGATCCGAGTTCACACACACATAAACACACACACACACACATATATATATATATATATATATCCAAAAAGATCTTTCTCTTTTTCAGCTCATAAGTACTCAAAAAGATTGGATAATTAAATTTAATACTAATTATAGCTGTGTTTAGAAGTATCATATTTTATAATTGTTTTACAAAATTTGATATATTTTTAATATTATTAGTATTATTTTGAAAGTACCTGAGGCACTAAATAAAATAAATATATATATATATATATATATAAATAAATAAAAGATACTATTATAAAATATAATGTTTTAAAAATAACAATAATTCTCTTAAATTTTATAGCAAAGGCAATATGTATATATTAGGTTATACTAACATATACCGCAGGACTTCAAGATTAATAATCAATCCAAATGATTGGTCTATCATTTAAATTAAGAAATGAAATTGATAAGTTGAAAATTTAGAATAGTTATTTGTCATTTCTTGGAATCAAGTTACAATATAGACAGAAAATTCATGGGTTCAAAACTAAATCCCAAATACTCTTTTTCAATTGAATAAGTAAACAGTAAACTTGACCGCGAACAGAAAGCTCTATCTCCAATGGGTTGCTTGCTAGGATCCTAAATATTACTCTTTAGTAGTGTGATAAACACCAAAGCAAACAAAAAAGTAGCAAATGATCAGATAACAAAAGAAACAATTTCCTGAAAATCATAATACCCCCACCATTAAAGTAGCTCATATAAAATTACTTAAGCTCTTAAGTTGCACTTTACTTCTGTCACAATTGAATTATTATACAGAAGTGGAGAATAGTGGAAGAAAGTGGACAAGCGCAAACAGACGTGAGAATTGTCAGAGATTGGTAAATTTGCATGATGCTGACCAGAACTCAACACCAATGATTGGAATATTAGACAGAGCATGAAACAAAGTGACTGCCAAGCCACGCTGATAAGGGGCAAAAGAACCAAAAGTTTCGTAGGATTACAGACATGTTACCTTATAAAAGCCATTCTCTAACAGCTTAGTTTAGCACAAAAACATTCCAAGTTTGTATAGAGAATAAGCAGACTTTGCCTTGTTGGCAATGGCCTTTTTCAAGTTTGCAATCCCAATCTCCTTCTTCTCCTTAATCTTGTTAGCTCTCGCAAATGGTTCTAATGCTGGAGGAATTGCAATTTACTGGGGCCAGAATGGTAATGAGGGCACATTGGCAGAAGCATGTGCTACTGGGAACTATGAATTTGTGATCATAGCTTTTCTGCCAACATTTGGCAATGGTCAGACCCCCATGATCAACCTAGCTGGCCACTGTGATCCCTACAGCAATGGTTGCACTGGGTTAAGTTCTGACATCAAGTCCTGTCAAGCCAAAGGCATCAAGGTTTTGCTGTCATTAGGAGGAGGTGCTGGCAGCTACTTTATAGCATCCTCTCAGGATGCAAGGCTAGTAGCAACTTACCTTTGGAATAACTTCTTGGGAGGAAAATCTTCTTCTCGCCCACTAGGCCCTGCTGTTCTTGATGGAATTGACTTTGACATTGAAGGAGGATCAAACCAGCACTGGGGTGATCTTGCCAGGTACCTCAAAGGCTATGGAAGTCAGGGCAAAAAGTTATACTTGACAGCAGCTCCTCAATGCCCATTCCCTGATGCTTGGGTAGGAAATGCCCTGAAGACAGGTCTTTTTGATTATGTTTGGGTCCAATTCTACAACAACCCTCCTTGCCAATACAGTTCTGGTCAAATTGGCAATCTTGAAGATGCATGGAAGCAATGGACATCAGATATCCCAGCCAACAAGATCTTCCTGGGGCTACCAGCTTCCCCTGCGGCAGCAGGCAGTGGCTTCATTCCTGTGGCTGATCTTACTTCCAAAGTGCTTCCTGCCATAAAAGGTTCTGCAAAATATGGTGGGGTTATGCTTTGGTCTAGGTATTATGATGTTCAAAGTGGATATAGTTCCTCCATCAAGAGCCATGTCTAAAATTTAAATTATCTCATCTACTAATAATCTATGTAATATGTACTGTTTATTCGTGTACTGGTATATGTTTATATGCAGATTGGCCTCTCCATTATTACCTGAAACTCCACTAAATGAATTCTGTGGGATATAATTCTTTTGAACAGCCCTCTTAAAGAAATTAGAGATTATAAATTTGATGGAATTCCTTGAGGTTCTTAGTTATAATACCACATAAATACAAAAAAAATTGACACACGTGCAAAAAAGAGCGGAGTTAAATTGTAGTCGTCCAATGTCCACTGGACGGCCACGATTTAACAGGATGCCTTATTATTTGTAAGTGTACGAAATCCTAATCTCATAAATACACACACATTATTAATCATCTAGTGGAGCTTTATAGTCATATTATTATTTTTTTAGAGGAAATTATATTAACTTTTCTTGTATTTGCCTAACTTTACACTCACCTCCCTTTTATTTTAAAATGGGCTTTCTAAGCTACTCTAGAGTAGCTTTTTAATTTTTTTAATTTTTGTTTTACAATTTTACAATTTTTATTTTATTAAGATATTTTAAAAAAATTCTATAACATAAGTATTAAAAAGTAATTCAAAATACAAAGTAGAAAAAGTAAAAAAAAAAATCTTATGATTATTTTTACTTCTTTTTTATTTTTTTAAATTATTTTAAAATAAAAATTATAAAATTATAAAACAAAAATTAAAAAAATTAAAAAGCTACCATGGAATATTCTACTCTTAAACAATACCCATTTTAAAAACTAAAACAAACATCTCTTATATTTTTAAAACAAGTTATTATTAAATAGTTAAAAGTTAGATCACATGAAAGCGTCATCTCGAATTCTCTTTAGTTCATCAAACACGCAATTGCAGTATAATCTGAAGCCGCGTGAAATTTTGAGTTTGCGGGATTTGGGCAAATAGTTCTTGATCTTCACTAATTTCATGCTTCTATAGAAAGGAGTAAAAGGATGGAGAGAGAAGATAGTTAAGACAGAAGATGAATTGTAGAAGAGAACGAAAGAAAAGAGAAGAAGGATGAGAAAAGAGAATGGAGATGAATGGGTGAAGTTGCAAAAGAGAAAGAGAAAAGAGAGAAAGGAAGATGAAGACGATAAAGAAGATAAAAAAAGTAATTCTTTTGTATTTAATAAAAGTTTGTTTTTATAAACAATTTTTTAGGAGAAATAATTTTTAATAATTGATTAATAAAAAATTATGTGATAAAATAGAATTTGTAACATGTTAAATTAACTAGTCTTTTTTATTATAGGATAAGTTAATGTTGTAGGTATAACATATAGTTGCCTAATATTTTTTTGCTATAGAAAAATTTGTATATTTTGTGAGTGATAAGTCTTATTAATTATTATATATATATATATATATATATATATATATATATTATTACTTTTAATTAAATATACTAGAGACGCATTCATACTGATAAATTTTTACAAATTAACATTTTAGCGCACTTGCACTCGCACTCGCACTCACACTCGCACTCACACTCACATTTACACCCATCCACAAATCCGAATTGTGTGATCTAGGTTAAAGGTAACATTAAAATATCCTAAATGCCCCACAAAATATGTAACAAATGGGAGCATTTTCTGTTTATGTTATCTATAAACAAAAGTCTTAT
This sequence comes from Ceratonia siliqua, assembly GCA_034509205.1. NCBI lineage: Eukaryota > Viridiplantae > Streptophyta > Magnoliopsida > Fabales > Fabaceae > Ceratonia > Ceratonia siliqua. The sequence goes on along the minus strand of JASKGM010000009.1, from coordinate 10,877,572 downwards.
ACATATATAAAATAAATTATTAATTATTAAAAATAATTAGAAATATAATTTATTAAAATGAACCTTTTTACACTATTAATTAAAATACATAATTAAAGCCTAAGTTTGATGAGATTTTATATATTATGATTTCTCTAGAACTTCTCAATCAAAGACCATGAAACCTATCAAGATTTCAAATATAATATCATTCATCAATCAAATAGCCTATATGTCATTCTTTTAGGTTCTTTATCTGATAATATTATTTGAGGTGATTTATATAAAAAGATTTTTTAATGTTAATAAACTTTTATTAATGAATTTTAACAAACAATCTATAAATTTTGAAAAAGAAAGAGGAGAAAATAATAGAAAAAAAAACTACATTATTTTAGAAAATATAGAAATGTAAGGAAAAAAAGAAGAACAAATCTAAGCCTCTAATTATAAAAAAACTAAAAATTACTATATTTAAAAATTAAATTAAATATGTAACATAAAATAGATAATATTAAAATACTATCACTTGTTACATATTTTTTTATAACATTTAAAAAATTTTATTATGAATTATTTTTCTTTAACCATAATTTGACACCTGTTTTAATAGCTTTTTCATATTTGTTAGCTTCTAATTTTAGTAGTTAGCTTATTTTTAAAATGTAATGGAGGTTTTAGTGTTTTACCATATTTTATATATGTTTTAGACATTTAAGGTATTTTATTATCTATTTTAGTTATTTGGTTTGGTAATAGTTTATTTTTAAAATACAAGTAAGTTTTTTTATAAATTTTTAAAATAGAAAAGAGGTAAGTGTAACATAAGATAAATATAAAAAATATTTTTTCAATTTCTATAATTTAAATTTGAATCTTTGCCCAAAATCTCATCCAATTTAATAACAAAAGCAAAGCCCATTGTGATATTACAAACCTTGGGTAACAATTCTATCAAAAAAAATCTTTGTAACAAAACTCTGTATAAATTATAAAATCATTAAATAATAAAGTATCATATCATTAGAATAACAAACATAATTCATTTACCATAACATATGCTACTTTTAAAACTGTTAAATTTGGTCAATAAATTATGTATAAATTAGATTAATAATAAATATACATATAAATATATTTTGTATTTATTTTAAAAATTAATGTTAAAAAAACAAATATATATATTGAAAAAAAAAAATCTCATTTGATGCGCACCACTGTTCAAATCAGCCATATAGATTAGAATAGAGTCTTCATAAATTTACCCCTTCTTGAATTTGTATGCAAAATGAACGTCTTTATGCATTTTCGAGTTGGGATAAATATCAGTATTCTTCAATTTCTCTGGGCGATATCGATTGCCCGAGTTAGCTTTACTTCCTCATTCAACTTCAAACAGTTCCATCCTGTCACTGTGAGGCTCTGAATCCTCTGTTTATAATTAGTATTTTATCTAACTTTATTTTTATTATTACCATCATCATCATCGTTTGGTCATGTTTCTGTTTGTTTTCTGAGAAAATAAAGATTGTTGGTCCCAGGGATTACACAGCAAATTTATCCACTGCCTGCCTCCGGTGGACAAGAACCCCAAACTCAACCAGTGTGTATTTTTGTCCATAATTGTTGCATTCGAAGCCCATCTTTGATTTTCTGCAAAACAGAACACTAGTCCACTTGATACCCATATGTTCTACTTTCACTTCGAATCCTCTATTTTTTTAATTTATTCATAGAAGAAATGGTACGACTATAAATTTGACGAATATTTTGCTATTTTTGAAAAAAAAAAATCTTTTTTGTTGTGTGAGCTTGCGGGCTATGGGTTTGAAACTTCATAATTTCTAATCTTTATTAAATACATCAGTAAACTTGTATTTACATTAATGCATGTCTTTTTTCTAGTTGCAGATGGACAGACTGCTGTAAGAGAAAAGGGTAATTTTTGTTCTGTTTTCCTTTTTTTGGGTGACGAAACGATTCAATTGTTGGCTTTCAAAAATGGTGCAAGGTGTGTCATTGAGCACTCTGACAACTTGTGGAAAAAGTAGGCTCTATGGATCAACCCCATCTTGGACAGCCTGTTTCAAGCCATTTAAGAAATCCCAGACAACCTTTCTCACTGACAGATACTGGGTTTGGAATCAGTGTGAGCAGAGCTTGTTCATGACAAAATACCCTTGTATACCAAGGCTCAGTGGTTTTAGGGTTGAAGCAGGATGGATGTTTAGAGGGGGAGAGCAGGGATTGGATGCAAGCGCAGAGCGCAGTGAAAGTGCTAATGAGGATATTTTAATATTCTTTTTCCAGCTAGACTTAGCCACTCGAGTACAGGTCTGGCTGCCTTTAGGCTTTACTCCTTACTCCTTTTTTAAACAATTAAGTAGTGTAGTGCATCTTCTAAATTTATACTAAAATCCTGAATTCTTCCTTTTTTTGAACATCTGTATATCAGTATGCTTTAAATATGGAGCAGTATGACATTGCACAGCAAATCAGAAACAAACTGACTGAGGTTAGATAACTCAACCACTAATTCCATTTTGATACCATATATCAAGGAGTGTGGATTAAAATGTTTACATTGCCTACTTGAATTATAGAATATTAATTTTTTCAGTTTCCATCAGTGATTTTCTCTTCCCCCTTTAAATATGAATAGAGTTAGTCAGAAATTATGGTCCATTTCATCTATAACTGAAACAATAGTATGCAACTTAATATTTAATAGTAACACTGAATGCGCTTATCACTTTTTCTTGTCTATGTAAGTATGTATGTGTCTTCATGTTATCTAAACTTTGTCAAAATGGAGCATTAAATCACTTGTAGCTTGCTTGATAAAATATTATTTTTGAAAGGTTGAAGCAGAGATCGTCAAGCAGCAAGAGGCAAAACGGGGATTGTCTTCAAAAAGTGAAGCTCAAGATAAAGGTCTAAGTATTATACGTCTTCGGTGAGCTTCTTTTCATCCATGTGTCCTCCGGCTGACTTGTTCTTAATTGTTATTTGTCTTCTTTCTTCTTTCCCCTCCATGTAATGTGTGAGTCCGCTTGACTAATGATAATGTATAATTATGTTTCACTTGCAGTTCAGACCTCCAGAATGCAATTGAGAGCGAGGATTATGCCTTGGCTGCTAAGTTACGTGATGAAATTTCTAAAATTGAAGCAGAGTCCCTGGCTGCATCAGCTAAATTTTTGGCATATGAAAATGTGCAATATGCATTCCATTTGGGTCAGAAAGTGAGGCATAAAATATTTCGTACGTAGTTGACATGCCTTCCCTTGTATATATTATTTTATTGTTTGCTTTCAAGTGTACAATGTGAAATAAAAAAGGTGCTTCTTGATTGTATTGTGAAGGGTATGAATAGTAAAAGTTATAATCTGGTGTTATTATTGCCTAATCCACCTGCCTTGGGGAAATTCTACTCCCTAGAATGCAAAAGATCCTGATTGGCTGCACCTAGTAAATTGGTGTCATCAATACCCACCTTCATCTGTGTTGAATACCTATTAATGTGGAGGACAAAGCAGTCACAGTTGTTGACATTTTGCAGGCTATAGAGCTGTGATCTGTGGAATGGATCCAGTATGCTGTGAATCAAGTTCATGGATGGAAACTGCACAGGTTAAGAAGTTGTCTCGTGGTTCTACTCAACCATTTTATCAGGTTTGATTATCACATAAATTACATGAATTGTTCTGTTTCTGTGAGGATCAATATTATTTTTTAGCTATTTATCATGATTTTCTAAGCAGCAGATTCCTCTCAAACTTTTCATATTTTTATCCATTATTTTTTTATGAACCTGCATTGTAGATAATGCAATACTAGCACTGCACAGTAATTAAGCATTAGCATATTTTGAAAGATTCCAACTGTAAAAGAATTCACAACCAATTATTGAGTACATATAACTATGGAGTTGTCTCTGATTCTTGCTTTCCTGCATGCTGGGAGGAAATTTTTCTTCTTTAATTTGTTCTGCATCACACTGAGCAGACATTTTGGATATAAAAATTGATTTCTTGGTTTCTTGTAGCAATCTAACATGACTGGAAATGTATTATTCATTTATCAAGTTCCAGATCAGTTTGTCTCATTTTATTAATAGTTGAATTGGCAGTTATTAAGAATTGTTCTGGTTTTTCATCAGTTCTTTTTCTAATTGTCCAGGTTCTAGTTGATGTACATGCTGATCCAAATCTGCTGGTGGCATATGGTAAATCTAGATTACTTAATCCCATATAAATATGTCTTCACTTACTATTTCCTTCATGTTTGACAAATAATTCCCTATTTACTATTTCTTGTAAGTATATTTCACTCACCTGTGGAACAAATTTTATAAGCACTTCGATATGCATAGTTTCTGCAGTATAGAGTTTCTATAATGTTCTTGGTTTCTTGCTGAAGACAATAACTTGCAGAACGGTTTCCCACTTTTTTGCAGTTCCTGAGGAGAATCTTTTAGCCCCTGATCAACCAGACATGGTGAGTAAATTTATACTTGAAAGACATGCATTATGCTATCAACATTGGCATTTAACTGGTGATTTGAACTATGTACAGGGCAGATTTGATCATCCATATATCTCCTTTCTATTCTACGGGATGGATGCAGCTGGAGATTTCATCCCAATCAAGCAACTGCGGGAGAAGTACAATAGACCACGGCATGAAGTACCCACTGACCCACCAAATGATGAGGATGGAAGCAATGTTTAAATTACTAATAACTATGTTCACTGTTTATGTGGACTTCTAGGCATAGAGAGGCTGAAAACCTTGTGGCAATTTATTGGAATCATTTGATCAGCTTCGGTGGAAGCTCATTGATGTGAAAGCATTCCTGTTATTGCTTGTACAAGGATGTCTAAGTCTTCCTGTCTATATATATGGTCACTCACAAAGATTTGGTGTAAAATTTTTCTTTTTCTTACTTTTATTAATAGGATAACTCTTTGATATCAAAATATACCAGTAGCACGTCTAGTTGGCATTACTATCAATGAATATAAATGTCTTCATTCAATAGTTAATATCACTGTCAATTAGACAGGGTAAACAAGTATTATAGATTTTTCCTTTTTATTATTGACTATTGAGGGTGTTGAAGCCTCCATATACATAAACATAGAATTATGGGAGGGGTTACCTGTGCAGTTTTGCTAATGTAAGAAGTTTTGTCTTCTCCCCAGCTTGAAATGGTGAATATCTTGTTTGTAGTTGAACATATGTTTTACTCTATCAAATTTCAGCCTTTCATCTAGAGTACTAGACTCTGTCTGAGTGCAACTCATTGCCTTATGATGGTCACACTTTTTTGGTGCTTCCTCTAGGGGTGCATACCCACTATATATCAAAAGAAAAAGAACTTGATTACTTTTAACAGAATTTTTGCATTTCAATTGTGCACAATAGTACAATTTGCTCAATTTAAGTTTTAAAAAATATATTCTGATAAGGTTTTTTTGTTTTTAAGGATTAGGTCTATTTAATGAAAAAATTCTCAAGTTTAATTTGTATAATTAAATAAAAAATAGTCAGTTTAACTTTAAATAGGCCAACTAAATCTTAAATAAGTTAGCCATAAGATTCGGATCTCCTAAAGTTTGAGGAGAACTTTAAAGATAAAATTTAGAAATAGACAGAGATGAGAGAATGAGTGAGGCTCTATATTCAAGTGGAATTCACCCTACTCATTTTTTTCTGTGTCTTTCTCCAAAATTTATCCTTAAGTTTTCTTTGAACTTCACCGTATCCCGAGTTATAGATATTTAAATATGAACATATGTATCCAATCTCACTTACTAGATTGATATAGGTTAATATCAAATACTCAAATATATAAGACAAATTCTCTTAATCTCTGCCGTGCTTTTTTATTATTATTCTTTACATGACTTATCAAATAATAATAAATAAATAAAATTTATCAGAGACTTTAAAACATTATATAATAATTTTTAATATTATTTAGTGAATATGCACTTCTTAATAACATAACTCAACTCATGACCCAAACCTTCCCTTCTAATTCTCGCCGCCATTTATAACTTGTTAAGCTAAATTAAGATCCATGACCGGATGTTAAAGGAATTTAAAAATAAAAAAAACATAAAAATGCGAGACAAATCAAAGATTTAACAGGATATGTCATGTTGCCCCGGATCCGAGATTCATGCTAAGCTATGCTTCATTGTCCTTACTCTCTGCTTTTGTTACTCCATCTTCTCTTCGTTATTTTCAAACAACCGAAACACAATCACGCACGGAAAGAAAGAAATTCAAATTAAGGAAGAGGCATCATCTCTCCTAATTGGGCTAGTCTCAACTACAAAACCAGTTCTTTCATTGTTGGCTAGCGGAAAATGACATTATATATGCCATATTTCAGGTCGTGTTCTACCTTAATGTCACTTATCCAACTCCATGCCCACCTTGTGGTAGCTGGCTTTCAGAAAGACCCACTTGCTTCTACCAAACTCGTTGAGTCTTACGCCCAAATGGGTTCCCTCCAATCTTCAAGACTCGTTTTTGAAACCTTCTCATCTCCAGATTCTTTTATGTGGGGCGTGCTGATGAAATGTTACTTGTGGAATCATTGCTTTGAGGAAGTAGTGTCACTTTACCATCATATGATTTCTCAGCAGACCCAGGTTAGCAGCTTCGTATATCCATCTGTTTTGAAGGCTGCTTCTGGTTATGGTGACTTGGGTGTGGGCAGGAAAGTACATGGAAGGATATTTAAATGCGGGCTCGATACTGATATTGTCATTGAAACTTCATTACTTGGTATGTATGGAGAATTATATTGCTTAGGTGATGCTCGAAAGGTATTTGATGGAATGGGTGACAGGGATGTGGTTTCGGTGAGTTCTATCATCTCATCTTACGTTGAGAATGGACAGGCAAGAGAAGGATTGGAAATGTTTCGTTGGATGGTTTCTGAACGAATTAAACCTGACTCGGTTACAATGCTTAGTGTTTCTGAGGCTTGTGCCAAATTTGGTTGTTTAAGGCTAGCTAAATCGGTCCATGGACATGTCATCAGAAAAGAAATGGTGAGTGATGGAAGTTTGAATAATTTTCTTATTATTATGTACAGCCAGTGTGATTACTTGTGTGGTGCACAAAGAATCTTTGAGAACCTCACTGATAGAAGTACTGCTTCTTGGACAACCATGATTTCATCCTATAATCAAAGTAGATGCTTTCAAGAAGCCGTTGATATTTTTATTGGAATGCAGGGGTCAAAAGTGGAACCCAATGCCGTGACAATGATTAGTATTCTGAATTCCTGTGCTAGATTAGGCTGGCTAAAAGAGGGAAAGTCAGTCCATGGCTTTATTCTAAGAAAAGCGATGGATGCTGATCTTGACCTAGGGCCCGCACTAATAGATTTCTATGCGGCTTGTTGGAAAAGATGCAGTTGTGAAAAACTTCTTCATTTATTTGGAAACAACAATGTTATAACATGGAATGTACTCATATCATTTTATGCTCGGGAGGGTTTATTCAAGGAGGCCTTAGTACTATTTGCACGTATGATGGGAAAGGGGATAATGCCGAACTCATTTAGCCTAGCAAGTTCTATTTCAGCAAGTGCAAGTGTTGGTTCAGTACAACTTGGACAGCAGATACACAGTCATGTCATGAAAAGAGGTTTTGTGCATGAGTTTGTGCAGAACTCCTTGATCGATATGTATTCAAAATGTGGCTTTGTGGATTCAGCATACATGATTTTTGAAAAGATTACACAGAAAAGCGTTGTGACATGGAACTGTGTGATTTCTGGGCTTTCTCAGAATGGCATTTCAGTAGAAGCACTTAACCTCTTTGATGAAATGTACCTCAATCGTCTCGAGATCAATGAAGTAACCTTCTTAAGTGCAATTCAAGCTTGCTCCAATTTGGGTTATCTAGAGAAGGGGAAATGGATTCACCATAAGATCATTATATGCGGTGTGCAGAAGGATCTTTATATTGATACAGCTCTAACTGACATGTATGCCAAATGTGGAGACCTTCGAACAGCCCAAGGAATTTTCGATAGCATGTCAGAGAAAAGTGTGGTGTCATGGAGTGCCATGATTGCTGCTTATGGCGTACATGGTCAAATAACTTCTGCCATCTCACTCTTCACTGAAATGGTAGAGTTAGGTATAAAACCAAATGAAGTAACCTTCATGAATATCTTATCTGCCTGCAGTCATGCAGGATCAGTGGAAGAAGGGAAGTTATATTTTAACTCAATGAGAGATTATGGCATTCAGCCCAACACAGAACATTTTGCCTCTATTGTTGACCTTCTGAGCCGGGCTGGTGATGTCAATGGAGCATACGAAATAATAAAATCAATGCGCCTGCCTGTAGATGCTAGCATATGGGGAGCTCTGCTTAATGGATGTCGAATACACAGGAGGATGGACTTGATTAAAATCATCACAAAGGAGCTTATGGAGATGAGTACAGATGATACAGGATACTATACTTTATTATCTAATATATACGCAGAAGGAGGAAAATGGGATGAATCCAGAAAGGTGAGATCAACTATGAAAGGTATAGGCCTACAGAAGGTCCCTGGAATAAGTACTATTGAAATTGATAAGAGAATCTACAGATTTGGAGCTGGAGATACTTCTGAATTGCAAATGAAAGAAATTTATATGTTTTTGGAAAATTTTCAGAGTTTGGGGCAGGAACAAGGATGTGATGTGGAATGCTATAGTCCAATGTTTAAAACTAGTATGTTTTCTGATGATAATAATGTTTACAAGTTGCAGAGACAAGTTAGCAGTCAGTTGCAATCTAGAATGGTGCCGCATTTTTAAGAAACTTCATGTTTGAAATATTCTCATTCCTTAATGCCCGTTAAGTCCAACTAGCATACAGGATATAAGATTTACATGATAATTTGATTCATTTAACTATCTATAAGTCGCTCATTTACAGACCTATGCTACCATAAAAAGCTTAGCATCAAGTGTTAGAATTTCCAGTAATATGCCTTTTAAGCCATTTTTCATGGTGTAAATACTCCTCAGTTTGACCTCTGTTCCAAAAATTTGATCCTAAAAGAAATATTCATAATGAAGCATATCTATGACTAGGCAAAAGCTGCCACTTTGGTATGTGCGTCATTGCTGATATCCATCTGCACTACGCTGCATCCAGGAACCTTGTTCAATCCTCTCTGCTTCATCAACTCTCTCACCTGCTTAACCTGGCTCCATCTCCCATCTGAAGCATATAAGTTTGACATGAGCACATAGTAACAAGATTCATCAGGATGCAACTCTAACATTCTCCTGAGTACCACTTCTCCTAATTCAAACCTTGAATGAAGTCCACATCCATGAAGAAAAGCTCCAAAGACACTGACATTAGGTTGGACAGGCATTTTGTCAATAAACTCCAATGCCTCTTCAAGGTTTCCAGCACGTGCTAATAGATCAACCATACAGGCATAATGCTTCAAGGAAGGAACAAAATTCAGCTTTTGACACATCAAATTGAAAAACCTCCGGCCTTCTCCCAGCATTCCTGCATGGCTGCACGCTGTTAATATAGTTGTGAAGACCACTTCATTGGGCTCCAAGTTCTCCTTCAACATATCCCTAAAGAGTGCAAGGGACCCACTGCCATCACCTTGCATGCCATAGCCACCTATCATCGCACTCCAAGTGACAGTATTCTTTTCTCCCATCCCATCAAATATTATACGAGCCGATTTTGCATCGCCATATTTTGCATAGAAGTTCAGAAGTGCCGTGCCAACATAGATGCTGGATGATACTAGGCCGTCCTTTAGAGACAACGCATGAAGAGAAGAACCAAGTTGAAGATCACCAAGGGAAGCACAAGATGAGAGAACACAGACCAATGTAACTGCGTCAGGTGAAAACGAAGCTGACCTCATGTGCCGAAAGAGCTGAAGAGCTTCATATGCAGAACCATTATGAGCATAGCCAGAAATAATCGAGTTCCAAGAAATTACATTCTTCTGGGTGATAGTTTCAAATATGTAATGCGCATCGAAGATCATATGGCACTTGGCATACATGTGTACAAGAGCATTTCTCACTGTAGAATCATCTAAACCAAGCTTAAGTATTAGAACATGAAGTGACTTTCCCATAGTTGTATTACGTAGCTGCGCACATGCTGAAAGCAAACTTGCAACGGTAAGAGTATTGGGCAGAAGACCTGCCTCTTTTTCATTCGTGAACAATTCCAATGCCTTATCTGGGTGACCTCTTTGAGTATACCCGACAATCATTGCAGTACAGGAAACAAGGTCAGTAGTTGAAAGTTCATCAAATACAGAACGAGCATCTCTGATATCCCCACACTTGACATACATGTCCAGAAGAGATGTTGCCAAGAAATGTTCGAGTTCAATGCCATTTTTAATTACATAGCCGTGAACCCACTTCCCTTGATGTAGATATCTTAATTTTGTGCACGCCGTGAGTAAGCTGCCTACGGTGAATTGATTAACTGCAATAAACCCTTCTCTCATTTTATTGAATAAGATCAACCCTTCTTCCCCACAATCATTCTGCACATATGCTACAATCATAGAAGTCCAAGAGACCACATTTCTATCAAGCATTTCGTCAAATACATCTCGGGCACTTTTAACCTCTCTACATTTGGAGTACATATCCAGAAGACCTGTCAACACGAAGCTACTCGTAGCGTTAGTTTTAACAATTTGGCAATGTACCTTCGTACCTTCAACAGCATCACGTAACTCACAGCACGCTTTTAAGACAAAAGAAAAAACCATTTCGTCGTACCCTCGGACAGATACCCTCATACTATAATAGAAGGGAACAATCTCGGAATACAAATCATTCAAAAAGTACCACCTGAGCATCACTTTCCAGGAATAAAAATCCGGGCTTGGCATCCGATCAAACACCAAGCGAGCATATTGAACAAACCCAAAAGAACCATAGAGGCTAACCAACTTGGTATCACAGAGAAGGTCGTCGGTGAGGCCATGTCCAAGAAGCAAGGCGTGGACTTTCTTCAGAGAATTGACGTTTCTGCAAATGCGAAGAAGATAGAAAGAGGGGTGTGAAGTGATGGAGTGCATGGAGTCGAAACTGTGACGGAGCTCTGATGGGTCCACAGGTGGGTGATGATGAACGGCATAGTGGAGAGACTTCCATTGAAGACAAAGATTTTGGGTACGATGTATGATTCTATTTATGGTAAATGCAAGCTTCATTTCATGTTCTATTTTCGATTTTTACTAAGGTAAGTGCTCCGCTTTATGCCCTGAAAGACATAGCCGGGGTGCCTCTTCGGAATTAAACTTAGTTTATTATTCTCTTTGGTAGGATCAAATTTGAATTTTCGTCTCCTTTTTATATAATTTTAAATAATAAAATAGTAAATTCATCTAATGAATTTTAATATTGCAATACATGTAATTCATATAATTACGTACAATAATTTTAATAAAATATTTAAATGATATTAAGTTAAATGGAGTTGAATGTATTTTTTTAAAATATAAAAAAATAACAAGTAATTAAGACATTTATGAAGAAAAAAGAGAATATTTTATTCTAAATTTTAATTTTCTAATACATGTAACCATTATAATTACTTATAAGTATAAATAAATTTTAAAAACATATGAAAGAATTCAGACACATAATTATTTAAACATATTTTTCTAACAATCAAGTGAAATGGGTAAGATATGTTAAATTTAAATACAGTTATTCTAATTTATAAAAAAATTGAGTGAATAACATTGCATTTGTTTACTTACATCAATGATTGAGATATACTTGCCTTGTTAGATGCAGTGTAAGAGTCACAGGTAAATTTTAATTATTAAATTTATCTCAATCATAAATTATATCAGAGTGAGAAACATCATAAGCATGCTTGAATACTATCTAATCACAATATCATAAAATTTAGAGCCAAAAAAAAAACCTTATTCAAGATGTAGAATAATTTCTTAATTTAGAATATGTAACATACCAATCTTATAAGAAAACATGATTTTTCTTATGGACAAAATT
>JASKGM010000009.1:10821766-10842318 GCA_034509205.1 Ceratonia siliqua | reverse complement strand
AATTTGGTCTAGTATTGGCAATGGCTGAAGCAAACCAGCTAGGGATAGTGCCAAGTGTTTATTCCATTGGCAGATTTCGCATATTTACTAAGTTTGTCACCACTAGTAAGGAATTATACCCTTCGGATTTAGGCAATCCTTCAACGAAATCCATAGCTATATCTTCACAAATTTGGTCTAGTATTGGCAATGGCTGAAGCAAACCAGCTAGGGATAGTGCCAAGTGTTTATTCCATTGGCAGATTTTGCACTTTTCAATGTATTCTGCAATATACAGCTTCATCCCCACCCAATACCACTGCATGGCCATTCGTTGATATGTTTTAAGAATCCCTGCATGTCCACAAACCAGGCTGTCATGGAATGTTTGAAACAACATTGCCTTGAGGGGTGATTTTCTTATCACTACCATTCTTCCCTTAAAGAGTAGGTTGTCCTGCTCCAAGGTAAAGGCTATTGGATAGACTTGGCCTTAGGCAATTGCTTGCTTAATTTGAGAGAGAATGGGGTCTTGCTCTACTTTTGATGGAGGTCTTTAAGATCCCATGCTTCTTGTCTGCTCAAGAATTACAATGCTGGTATGGGTGTTTGACGAGACAAAGCATTAGCAGCTTTGTTTTCTAACCTTGGTCTAAACTGGATATCAAAGTCGAAGCTTAGTAATTTTGAAAGCCACTTTTGATGCTCTACACTTATCCGCTGTTGCTCTAATAAGAACTTTAGACTCTGCTGATCTGTCTATACTACAAATTTTCTGCCCAACAGGTACGATCTCCATCTTTGAATAGCGAGCTCTCTCATATACTAACTTGAGCCTGGCTTGAGGTGACAATGTATGCCTATAAAATGCAATAGGGTGATTACCCTGCATGAGGACAACACCTAGGCCAAACCCTGAAGCATATGTTTCAACAATGAAGGGCTTAGAAAAATCAGGGAGTGCAAGCACGGGACTGCTACCATAGCTTGTTTGAGCTGTTGGAATGTTGTTTTAGCTGCTGTATTCCACCTAAATTGGTCTTTCTTCAACTGATCATCTAATGGGGCAGCAATCTTGCTGTATCCTTCTACAAATTTTCAATAAATCGTTAATCCCAAAAATCCTTTGAGCTCTCCTATGTAGTAGGTTTAGGCCAATCTAACATGGCTACTACCTTAGCCCGATCTGCTGCTACACCTTCTGCCAAGATGACATGTCCTAAATATTCAATTTTGGGTTGCCCAAAATCACTTTTTTTTTTTTTTTGCATTGGCCACTAGCTGGTTTTGTCTCCACAGTTCCAGCACTACTCTTAAGTGTCCTTGGTGCTCACCCATGGTGCTGCTGTACACTAACATGTCATCGAAGAAGACAAGCACAAATTTCCTTTGAAATGGTTTAAACACTTCATTCATGAGGGATTGGAAGGTTATCGGGGCATTAATGAGCCCAAATGGCATTACTAGGAATTCGTAATGTCTTTCATGAGTTCGAAATGCTGTCTTTGGTATATCACTGGCTTTCATCCGAATCTGGTGATATCCAAAATTTAGGTTATTCTTAGAAAAAACCGATGGTCCATGAAGCTCATCTAGCAACTCCTCTATGATAGGTATGGGGAACTTATCCAGCAACGTCGCCTTGTTAAGTGCTCGGTAGTCCACACAAAACCGCCAACTACTGTCTTTCTTTCGAACCAGGAGCATAGGGCTGGAAAAAGGGTTAGTACTACACTGTATTATCCCCGCAACAAGCATTTCAGTCACTAATTTCTCGATTTCATCTTTCTATACTTGTGGATATCTATATGGCCTGACATTAATCGGTCTCGTTCCCTCTTTTAAGACTATGGCATGATCCCTACATCTCTGTGGTGGTAATCCTTCTGGAGCTTGAAATACATCATCAAATTCTTGTAAAAGACCCTATAATTCTGGTGGGTTTTCCCTCTTTGGCTGCCCTTCTGTTATTGTTAAATTGCTTAGTTTCACCAACATCCCTTCCTTATTCTATTTCAATGCCTTCATCATTGTTTTCCATGATACCATGGATTTGCATAAACTAGCATCTCCCTTTAATGTCACCTGTGTTCCCCCCAATATGAACTTCATAGTTAAGGTGGTCCAGTTAACATGCATACCGCCCAAGGTCCGTAAGCATTGCATACCTAAAATGACATCAGATCCTCTTAATTCTAGGGGTAGAAATTCTTCCACAGTCTCTATATCTTGGAGAGACAACACTACTCCCCTGCAAATACCTTCTTCTCTGACTGATAACCCAGTTCCTATATATACTCCATACCCTTCAGTTGAACCTAATGGCAACTCTAATTTCTGGACTAACTCTGTAGATATAAAATTGTGGCTAGCTCCACAATCAATGAGGACAATTACATCATGTTGACCCACTTTCCCTTTTTCATTCATAGTTTTTGTAGGTGTCAGTCCCACTTTTGAATTTAGAGAAAGCTCTACCAAATTGCTTGTTTCGACCTGCTCAACTTCTTCCTCTACCTCTGTTTCGTCCCACAGCTCATCATTTACAATTAAAACTTGCAGTTCCTTCTTCTTACATTGATGGGCCCATGTATACTTTTCATCGCACCTATAACAGAGACCTTTGTCCCTCTTTGCCTTGAGTTATGTATCTGTGAGACATTTAAAGCCTGTGTTGTTTTTTGCAATGTTGCTTCTCTCTGGCAAAGCTGATCCCTTCCCCTCAATAGCTCAGTTGGATGGTTTCATTGTCCAAACTGGATTGTAAGTGATTCCTCGGCCCATTCGTTCCACTGGGTTAATGGTAGGTGTCTTGGGCGTCTTCATGGCCCAATTTCTTTCTTCTACCCGTTGGGCCATTTCCATGATCTGCCTCAAACCCATTGGTTTCATCATTCGAACCTCGCCCTGATATCGGCTTTCAAGCCATTTATGAAATTGCTCTTAAGCACTTCCTCAGAGATTTCCTTCAATGGAGCAGCAAGCCCTTCAAAATTCCTCCGATATTCCCTCACGGTGTTTGTCTACCGGAGAGCCAAGAATTGCTCCAAGATTGTGCCCTCTTGAGATTGCCGAAATCGTTCCAGCACGTTTTGCTTCAATTCTTGCCAACTGCGGATTGGACGACGCCCACCCACCCATTGAGACCACGCCAGTGCTTCACCGCCTTTGCTCACAATGGCTGTTTCCAGTTTCTCTTGCTCGATCAACCCATTCAAGGTGAAACAGCGCTCGGCCCAAAACACCCAGCCATTGAGATTCTCCCCTTCAAACCCGGGCATCTCCATTTGTCGGCTTCGAGGGTCCAGGCAGTAATCATGGTTTCGGGAATTACCCTTTCCTTCACCGCCCGAATTGCTCGCATGTCTATCAACAGCAAGTTCTTCAGTTTAAAGTCCCCTTTCCCCCATTGAGGTTTCTTGATTTTGTAGCACTTGGTCCATTTTGGCCAAGATTGCCTCCAAACTCCTTTCCAACAAAGGAATTCTTCGCAAATCTCCCTGTACCTCTTTCTACTGCTTCTACATTTGCTATTCCATCACCATTATTTTTTCTTCTATTTTCTTTGATGCAGGAGCATCCCTTGTCCCATGCCCTCTGTTTGTTTTAGTACTTATTTCTCTCTCTTTTTTTGTTCTTTGTCTGGTTGCCTATGTATTGTCGTTTATTTCCTTGCATACGCGTTTTATATGTGTTTTCGGTTTACCCGTGACTAGCATGTGGTCTCTCTCTTTTCCTTAGTAGTGGATTTCCTCCCCGATATATATATCTGGTTTATGTATCGAGTGGTTTTAGAATTTATTTTATGAAATATTAGAGTTTTTTCTCTGTGAAGAACCCTAGTGTTCTTTTATCTCTTTCTTTGTCCCTTTCCAAGTATTTACAGTTTTAGTTCTCTTCTCTCTCACCCATACTGCATCATTCTTGCTTTCCATTGCCCTAGACGAACTGCTTTGATACCACTTTGCTATGAATTAACCAGAATAGAATGAAACAGAGCCAAACCAGCTCTGGAGCTGTCTAATATTTCTGAAACACAATTACCTACAATGGTGGATATTCGAGAGATCCAACCAGCTCTCCCTCTGTAGTCTAAAACCAGTTTGACTTGCTCGTACACTACCTTTTCTATGTAAAACCATAGGCACAACTGATTACAACTGATTACAGTTCACTTTGCTAACAGACCTTAGCATAGCTAACTGATTCTAACTATATTCTAACTTCTTACAATTGTTTACAACCCCCTGCTCTCTAGCATAGGTAAACCTAAGGGGATGCTTAACAAACTGCAGTAGCCTAACCCACTTAAGTAAAAGTCAAGGAAAGCAGCATTGCCAATGATTACCGCACATACTGTTTGGAAGTCATGACTAATGATGTTGCACTCCCTTTACATGAAGGGTCAGACACCTAAAGATATTCTAAAATCAGATGATATATGGAAAACAAAAATGGTTAACTTCCACCTGTATATTTGTAGTCCTCGAAAATAATTTGGAGAGAGGTTTCTGTAAAGTTTACCATGGGGAGAAGCATTGTCTAACCTGTGCCGGAACTGCAATTGCCAATCTCTGAGGGATGGATTTGGGGTCAAGGATGATGGACACCTGATATAGAATTGTTCCAGAAAATACGGTTGCAAAAAATACGTTCCATATTGTGAACCACAGTACTTTATTACAGGCACTCTTTTCTATATCACTGTGTGAGATGTATCCTTGAATGGAGGAAAGAAACTCCATGACAGGAGGCACCATTTTCAGAAACAATTGAAGAATAAGGCTGGGAAGGTATCCTGTAATTACTTGACTGACAAATGTTCTGCAAGCAGATTCATAGAAGGTTTTTCAAGTCAACAGAATGAAAGACAACATAAAGGTAATGTTAGCACATCAAGGTAATTACAGGTGACATAAAACCACATGTTTAGCTAGAATAAATTTGATAAGACTGAAAATTCACAAATGCAAATTAGTTGACAAGACAGAAATGCTAATAAGCTTTGAAAGGAGCATCCTAGTGGCATGACAATTCAACACTGAATACTGCCGGCAAAGAGGTCTCCAACAATATCTAGACAAATATTCAAGCAACATCCTTTATCAATTGCAAAAGCCATACTTGCGTGTAAAACCAATATGTACTAAAATATCACGGGAGTTCCCGAGTGTAGAGGCAGTTTGCAAGCAATAAGATCCCAAAACTCCTTATAAACATTCATTACATGTTTGTTTCTTTCAACTTGGAAATGGCACCATAGTTCTGACCACCTTAATTTGATATGCTAATTTTTCAAGTGAATTAAATTCCATTTACGGCTTCTTGGCTGAGCCCTTGCCTGATCTAATCTATAATAAATTATACATGCCAACAAGGCAGCATAAAATCGACGATCACCAACTTTTAGTCTAGTTAATGATTAAAAGTGTGTACTTAAGAAACATTCAACTATCTCTTTGATCCAGCTCTCATGTAATACTGAAATTTTTTTCCTCTGAGCAACAACTCCAAGGATAATGATACGATGTGGAAAGGGGAAACAAGAGAAACAAGATATCACAAGAGAGAGCATCTACATATTAATGACAGCAAAAATGATAATTTTACTTACATGGTTAGAATACTTTTCAAGAAGGGAAACCAAACTTCCAACTGGCTCAGGTTGGTAAGGCCTTGTACAACTAGGACAGGTATAAGGAACAAAATTGTGAAAATAATACAGACGGCTATAACCAGCAATTTAGAAATCCATTTTCGCATAAATGATTCAGAGAAAAAAGGCCAGTAAACATCATGAGGTTCTGGAGCTCTCTCTGTAATCCACTGGGTGGGATTGTCTGATGGCTGCATATGGAAAGCAGTTGCAGCACCATATCGAGACTTGAAGGACACAAAGGCAGCTCGAGTCTCCTTTAACATTGAAGAATAATGTAGATAAATAGGATGCACTTCATAGTTCATGCCGAAGAATATAAGCAAACAGAAACTCAGTTAAAACAAGACTAAAAATACTTGTAAAATCATGTTATTTTTATTTTTGGAAGAAGACCACAGAGATTACCACATACTTCTGCCAATGAAGCCTCTGATTGCTCCAATCTTACATTCTCTTCAATGTCCTCCAACTTCTTTTCATAACGATCTATAAGATTAATCTTGCGTCCAAATATTCCGAAACAGCCACCATGCTTATACTTTTGCTGAGTGGGATCTGATTGTAGTTGAGCTTTTTTTTTACCCACATTCTTTGCTTCATTCTAGATAAAAGAGGGGGGAAATGAATTGCAATATTCCTAAAATTGAAGTATGAAGTCATATCAAAGCACCTAATTTTCATCAACAGCATAGCATCCACCTCTTATGTATAATGGCAAAAATAATTGGGTTACCATCAAAGCTGCTTACATTAACAATGAAGCTAATGCAGTGAATATAATAACAATGGATAACATAGAGATTTTGAGTCGTAAAATATATGAGGCATTTCCCTTTCGGTGCAAAGATTTTCTTGTGGAACATCTCATTAATATTTCATAAAATTGTCAAAATAAATATCAATCACAACACTATGACGCTCAAATATGATCAAGTAATAAAGAAGGAAAAAAACAAGAAAAAAAATTAGTAAGCATTAGTTATTAGGCTTAATTGCATTTTTGGTCCTCCTAATTTGTCAAAGTTACAGTTTGATCCCCCAAGTTTCATTATGAACAATATGGTCCCTTAGTTTCATAAAAGTTGCAGCAAAGTTGTAATTTTGGTTCCCCTAACTTCATCCTAAGGGACCAAAACTGCAACTTTGATAAAACTAGAGGGACCATATTGTTTAAGATGAAATCAGGGGGATCAAAATTACAACTTAACTTTGACAAATTAAGAGGATCAAAAATACAATTAAGCCTAGTTATTATATGGTTTCGTTAGACATGTCATCACCACCAAAATGGTCTCTTGGGTCTTGCTATATAATATATTAACTTATTTATGTCCCATATAAAAATATTGCATGTATGCTAAGAGTGCAAAGCACCAATGATGCAGGAAACAGTAAAATCCAGGAGGCATAAGCTCATAGAACAAAAGATCTCACTAGTATGTTTTAAATTTAATTTGAAATATGACAGACCTTACTAGATCATAATTGGTCTCATGCTGCAAGTATTTTTACCTCCTATTACCTTTTGCTAGCTAGAAGAGGTAGAAAAAAAAGGTGCATGCCATCTAACTCACTTGGGAAAAAAGAAAAAAGAAGAGAAAATGAGAGGAGTGACAGTTGACAATGAATTTAGACATGGTAACTGTATTAATCTAAGAAGTGTGGATACTGATATCACAGAAACTGAAGTGTTTAGGTGTTATTTGAAGTTTTGTGTCCTATCTAATACAAGTGCCTCATATGTTGCAAGTAGACATGGATTCTCTTTTAGAGTGTCCGTGCTTCATAGTTATTAATACATTGCTATTCCACATTCCTCCCATTTTCTTCCCCTCCTCGTTTTGTTTACCAAATTAACAATTCAAGTAAAGGTTCTATAGGAAAGCATGAAGGAAAAAGTAACGGACAAGAAAGGAAGTTAAATTAGATGCAGTGCTTACCAGGAGACTTCGGATTTTGCTTGTGCGACGAACAACCACATGTGAGAGATATGTAGTAGGGTAAAGCTCTTTGAAGAAGTTCTCAACACTCTCACTGATATTGCTACTGGATGAAGTAGGGATACTGCGAACTAAGATGGTGAACTGATGTGGCTGAGGTTTGGATGAATAAAAATAAGAAATCCTTCTCGAAGATATGTATTTATATTCCTGCAGAATAAAATAATATGGAGCGATGAGTATTGAGTATCCAGTTCAACTGTTGGCTTTTGTATACACATTATATGATTATTATTGCATTTATTTATATACTTCATTAATAAAGGGGAAATTTTTTTTTTCAAACTATCCAATTCTGTAAAGTTAAGTACTTCTTATCCTGATAATTAATAGAGTATACATCCAAAAGATATCTCTATATTACATACTTACCATGAAAGCACCACACTTAGTCTGATGTAAAGGGCATTAGGATATCAGGGTTGTTGACGTAGTTGAACAAAATATTGTTCAATTGCATAAGCTATGAGATCGGGTACTTACATAATAAAGCAGGAAGCATATGAATCCAGTTACAATATATACAGCAGAGAAGTGGATCCACAACCTGAAATAAAAGTTGTAGAGGATAACAGTCTCATACAGATGCTAGTCACATAAGGAGCAAGTAACAAAAAAGTAATGAACAAAATCTTGAGGTAGTATTCACCAGTTAGAGCCTGATTGTACATTTGATATGGTGAACACATCCAAGGAGTTACTTGCCAAGTCAGCCAAATCAAATTCTTCTAGCATATTTCCTGAGCAGTTTACTGGAAGAAGCACAAGGATCCCAATAATCCCAGCAAAAGAAAATATTTTCAAACTGCATATAAGAAACATGGAACTCAGTCCAAATAAGAGCATTTTAATTTTTCCTTCTTTTTTTCGTTTTTTTTTGGGGGGGGAGGGGGAGAGGGGTTTGGGGATGGGTTCAAGTGGGAGACATGGACAAGAGTCCACTCTCAAAACCCATAAAAAGTTATTATCCACGATGAATATACATAAATACTAACCAAGAGAAAAATGGAATACACAATAAATGACATAAATACACAATAATTACTTAAGTTCTGTGGTATTTGACGATAAATTTTCTTTATAGTTTCTTAGATGTTCATGCTTGGCTAAGGGAAGAGGGTGCTAGACAATAAACTATGGTTAAGAAGTATTATGTTGAGGATCAGGGAATCCCCGCCGCCACTTATTCAGTCCAACACAATCACTCGACTAACCCACTCATTTTGTAGAGAAAGTATCATCATTCATCAATACTCATATTGAGAGTTTAAAACCATTCATAAAAAAGTAATCAACATGTCAGCTGGTTGTTTATGGTTCAAAGATATACTTGTATTCTAATCTCTGTTGTACACTACCTTGAGTTGAATCTTAAATTTATATTGCAATATTCTATTCAACTAAACTAATAGCAACAATTAGGGCTGAAAGGAAAAGAAGATTAAAGAAGAGATCCCCAAAATGTTAGCATCTACTGGCACCATTGTTGATTCAGCTAGCCAGCAGTTATGGTTTGCTAACAGAAACACCTAACAAAGTGAAACAAATACCTGAAGATTATAAGACGCATAAATACCACACTATCTAATCCTGATAATGATAATAATTCGTCTTCAGAAATCCTCCAGGCTCTTGCAACCCATCCAGCGGAAGGTATTAGTCTTTCTAAGTTGAAATGACTTCTCCGCTTAGAGGTTCCTTCAGCTAGCATGCGCGGTACATAAACTTCATAATTACTAGGTTGTTTCCTCAATACAGAGTACAATGTGAAGAATAACACGCACAGAGCTACGTTTATTCCAACAGATGTAAGAAGAGCAGAGACAAGCATATCTTCAAGGAGATAAGAGGACCCAGAAAATTATGACTTAGATACCTCTTCACTGCAACAAACATAAGAGGAACAAAGTTAAAGATTGTAGAAGTTTCAGTTCATACTGTACCCAAATCACATTAAGAACAAGAACATGAACAACTTAAGAAACAAACATAAGGGTACCCTAGAGATTACTGCAAAACCATAACCTAAGTTCGCTTTCTTGTATTAAATTACAAAGTAAGCCATTGAAGAGACGCCCGTTTCCCCATGACCCACAATTGATCACCAAAAAGGGGGGCAAAATCTTGGACCAACACTTGAAATAAGAAATATCTTAGTAAATTTTAAAAAACCCAGGAAAATTTTGGTCCATTTATCTCATTAGTCCAAATCAATATAACGTTCACCATAATTCTGCACTCATACAGCTATATTGGAAAACACAGTCACACATCAAACTATTTGACCATTTTCCTAAGTTCAGTCTAGAAAAAGAAGGGCAGAATCAGCTGAAAACAAAGGAGGAGAACGTATATGAGAATCGAAAAGAGATAATTCATACCTGGTGTAGCTTTGACGAGAAGGCACTCACTGATGACAGAGCTCAGAACTGCAAGTATCGAATTATCAACAACAGACAAGGAAGGTAGCTGATATGATTTACGGAATGACCAAAATAGTTTTGGTAGTACCAAGGGACCAGGATCGGGATATTTGTCCGTTCGGATTTTAAGTTTGGCTTGATATATATTTTATTTAATTAAATATTTTTATATGCACTTGGAAGTTAAGTGATTGGGATAAAAAGAAGAGGGGAAGACAAGGTTGATGTAGTCAACGGCTCAACAAATGGTTTGCAAGTTCAACTGTCGGTCAATCTACTGGGAACGGGGCGGCTTAACCCGGAACTTATTATCAACCCATCGCGTGAACCACGAGTTAGGAATGATGGTGTTTCCCACTTCCATGATTTGTATGACTAAAAACAATGGGGACAATTATTATTCTTTCAAATTCTTACATTGTGTCAATTTTTTGTTTGTCATGCACTATTATTCTCAATATTTTTTTTATCATTGTAAAAAGTAATTATTTAATTATAAAAAATAATTAGTTATAATTAAATAACTAATTTTTATAACGATCAAAAAGAAAGGAGGGAATAGTGCATGATACCAAAGAAAAATTTAGTGTTCATGAGGCACCAATGAGAATTTTGTACTTCAATAAACACTAAAAAATAATTCTTTCAAAAAAATATATATTATAATTCCTTGTAAATACAATTTAAATTTCATACTAGATTTTAAATTTAATACTTAGTTCTTTAAAAATTATCAATATTATCCCTTTCTCTAGTATCTGTCTAATTTATTAAGAAAATTGTATAATTGACAAATAAAAAATGACATGAATTAATGAATTTTATTGACTTGAATTATTTTGCCTACATGGGCATTCTTGCATAAAACGTTATGTTTAATGGTTAAGAGGAAGGGTGAATTTGGATCCGGTTTTTTTTTGGAACGATTTTATTTTGGTATATATAGATGAATTATTTGGTATATATAGTTAAAATTTACATTGTATTAATATATATTCATTAAACTTGTACAAGATACAAATTAAAAAAAAAATAAAAATATGATCCACATACAAAATAGTACTTTTTTGACTCAGGGATGATGAATTGAATTTGGATAGTTATATTTTCATATTTTTGATTTGCATATTATGTAAATTTAATGGACATATATTAATATAATATAAATTTTAACTATATATACCAAATAATTTAACTATATATACAAAGAAAAAGACATAAAAAGACCAATCCAAAAAAAGACAAAATCCTGATATGAATTTAAATAGTATTATATTACATAAAAAGAGTGTAATTTCATGATATTTTGACATCAAAATATTATATATCCTAAAAAAAATACCTTGTTAATATCTTGCTTAATTATATTATGGCTACACAACAGTTTTCGTCCCTTTAATATTATTTGTTCTAATTTTATTCTAATTCTTTTTTTTAGTTTTAATTTTATCACGCTTATTTTAAGGGAAAATGTTAAGTACCTGGCTAAATGAAGTCTCATGTCCAATACATTGCGCACCCATCAGATAACATTAAAAGCAACGCAAATTCCATGCTACTCGGGGGTGTACCCTCATTTAACTTTTTTTTTTTTATTTTAAGAAATAATTTGAAATATATAAAAAAATAAATGAAAAAAATTATTTTTATTTATTATTTATTTTTAAATATTTTTGTTATAAAATCTTTTTTATTTTTTTAAATTCTTTAAAATTATTTTTTAAAATAAAAATTAAAAAAATTAAATTCCCTACTCCCATTCACCAACTAGTCATATCCCCTCTCCCCCGGTCGTCATCTTCCCAGATTTCCATATCAATAAAATTAGCGTTCTTAATACCAAATTTCACATCTTCATTGAAGGTCCTTGCTATTTGTTTCTTTTTTCTTATGTGGAAGTTCATTTCTTCTATTTTCTTCACAGACCTAGCCTCTTCCTACTCACATCTTTATTGAAGGGCGTTGCACTCACATTTTTCTTACGTTTAGTTAGAACTCCCTTGGTCCCAATGTGAAAGATGGATTAGTTGAAGATCAATACAGAACCCTCACCAGCCTTTTAGAAAAGTGACTTCAATTTTAGTAGTTTACTATATTCTTTTCATTTAAAAACATCGTACAGTTATTTACACTTCTTCACACAAATAGGCTATAAAATTTAGAATGGGAGTTGGGAGGGGCCGCGCGAACGCATGCCCCCGCTGCCACAAATTATGACGTAGGCTCTCCCACTTGGGGAGACCTTAGGCGGGCACCCCTCCTATGTGCCATGGAGGTCACCAACCTAGGCCATGGGCCTTCTTGATCACCCATCGACCCCGTCCAGGTAAGTATGTTTCAATTGTTCTATTCCCTTCTCTTTTATACTGCTTCGCCCGCTTATCTTCTCAACTTTTCTCGATGTGGGACTAAACTCTGCCCTACTCTTCCTCTTCAACTTACCCACGAAGCTATTATATTTCTCAGCTGGAAAAGCATCTTCCATGGAATCATATCACAGAAAAATCTCAGTCACGATTCAAGGTTGGGGCCCTATAGCGACACGTTGGATGAGACTTTACAATACATAAAAGAGCTGTCCCACCATATCCTGCAAGGCAAGGTAGCAGCCAGCACTTCCAGTAAGTTCAAACTTCAGACTTCAAAGCCCATGACATTTTCTCATTTTGAATACGAAAATATATATTTATCGAAGAAGATTGGGACATGGAGAAGCTCCTTTTATGTGTTCAGATCCTAACTAATGATCATTAAGCATGGGGAGGATTTTTCACAAGGTGTTTTTTTATGGCTTTTATTTCTTTTATTTTTGTTATTTTATTATTTTTATTTTAAGAAATAATTTAAAAAATTAAAAGAAAGTTTTTTATTTTTTTTAATACTTGTATTATGAAAATTTTTTATTTTTAAAAATTTTAAAAATTATTTATTAAAAATTACTCATATACTAAAATCATCTAACACTTAATATAACATATGCTACTGGAGTAATTGAGTTATGTTTCATAAACTTCAAAAAACTTCTATAAAATATAATATATTTAAAAAATGAGCATATGTTTCTCCATATAAGTCGAATATTCGTAAGATATCATGTAACACTTTTAATTACGTATAAAAGACATTATTATCACTAATTTAAATTTTACAAATTATTTATTTTATCAAATCCAATTATATACTGTTTTTTAATGAAATATATATAATGATTGGTGATTGCTGAGATAAATAATTAATAAAGAAGTGAATTTTTAAAATATACTTGATTTATAATTTTTTTAACCAAGCTAATTATAAATATATATATATATATATATAAAAGCATGTTAAAGGTAAAATATATTGTGATCTACTCTAATATATTTATGTATTTATTTATGATTAACTTAATTTATATATATTTTATACAAAAAATACTTATTTTACAAAAGTTATTATCACAAATCTCACAAAATTTTTTTTAACTATTTATTATATAATAAAATAACGTAAATAAAATAAAATAAGTAGTAATGAGTCGATTATAAAAATTTGTGAAAGGTAACATTTGTGAGAGTGGCCTTTATATATTAAAAAATATTTTATATAATTATTATATGTCATATGATATGCGGTTTTATTTAAATCAAATCAAATGAATTATTTCATTCATTATTTTACTTGTAAGTCTAGCATGAGTTTTGTTTTGTTTAGTAATTATTTTTTGTTCTAAATTGGATAGTAAATGAACTAAAGAATTTATTTGACAGAATATAAAACATTACATTATGTTATTGTACATAACATAATATAATTCTTAGATGAGATAATTTTTTTTATTTGGATAAATACCGAATAATATTTGTATAAGGTTTTGGTTTTGACTCTCCTTCTGTTGAAAGAAATTGACTTTTGACATCTACCGGCAACCAATAAACGACGGTATCCAAAGTATCCAGCTGCCCGAACCGCACGCGAAGTTTCCCTCCGTTTGATAAAATTACAGTTCTTTCAGTGAAGATTCTGGTTGGTCTTCCCCTCCTCTTGTGTAGTCTTCTACACTCTCTTCTCCTTCCAGCAGCGGAAGCTTTGAGAGTTAACGAACAAAGGAGTCTTTGTTCAGATCTTTCAGACCAGTAATCTTCCCATTCGATCAAGGTAATCCATCTATGGATTTGATGCTCGATTTGTTAATTTTGTATTAATGGGTTTCTAATTTCTTGTTCGATGTCTTTTCATCCTTATTGTGTATCTCTAAAGGGTGCCCACAATATGAGCGAGGTATTCGAGGGATACGAGCGCCAATACTGCGAGCTCTCTGCTAACCTGTCTCGTAAATGTAGCTCGGCATCTCTTCTTCCTGACCAAGGTAGAAAAGAATTGACCTTTATTCTCAATATGCACAGTTCAAAAGGACCCATTTCCTTTTCGATCTGTTTATTTTTGTTCATATTTTTTCTTTGTCATCCTTGAACTGGCCTTTATATTCTTTAAGCTCGACTACTGTGACTTATGCTGAAGCTTGATTTCTCTGATTGGTTCTAAAGAACTTTGGCGATAGAAAGATCTATTTCAAGATTAAAAACACCATAATTATTGTTATAAATGGCATGTAAATATTAGACTTTAGTTTTTGTCTGCGGGAAGTTCAACTGCTTAATTGGTTGATACTTGCACTCTTCCAAATCTGTATTCAGATTGAGCTTGGGATCTTGCTGACGGCGCAAGTAAATTGCCTATGAGCCAGCGCAGGGTATTGCTAGCAACTGCTGAAGTGCCCAAGATCAATAGGGGCTAGTATCTAAGATTTGTTGTAACAGAAATCCTTTGAATCAAAAGAGTCAGAAAAAAAAAAGATTCCTAATTTTGTGTTATTAAATGAAGTTAATTGCTATGCAATTTGCTGAAATATTATGTATCAACTATAATTGAACAATTAAGTTAATTTTACTGACTGGGATTGGACATATATGTGGAATTGGCAGATGTCTGGCGGTTAATGCTGGGCAATCTGACATTCCTTAGCGACTGCTATTAACAATCTGATCTGTTATTCCTTGTGTTGGATGTTATAATATCCTCAAAGATGACTACTAATCAAATTAAATTTTCCAGAGGAGCTTTGTTGATTCTGCAAAGTGTTTTATTTTTCTGAGCTGGTTGTCAAATGTTTCCTTGAACATGCTTCTGTCACATGAAGATGTATAATAGCTTATCATTTAATATGATATTAAATACTGCTACTGATTTTTGTTAACCAATTTCAGAGCAGAAGCAGCAAAAATTTTCTGAGATCAAAGCTAGATTGGATGATGCTGAAGTTTTGGTACAAAGCTGCAATCCTTTCTTAAATTCTGTGCTTTAATTTCTTTCTCTGCGTATTATCTCCTAAGTGTTTTTGAATTTTTTCTCTCTCATATTCTCCAGATTCGGAAGATGGACCTTGAGGCAAGAAGTTTGCAGCCAAGTGTAAAAGCAATGCTTCTTGCTAAGTTGAGGGAATACAAATCTGATCTGAACCAGTTGAAAAGAGAATTTAAAAGGTTAACATCACCCACTGCTGATCAGGCTGCCCGTGAAGAGTTGCTGGAGACTGGAACGGCAGATGCACATATGGTATATCTTGGAACTCCAGATAATATTACTTGATAGTTTTCCAGGTTTACAATGTAAAAAACTTCTCTTTGAAAATGAAAGAAGACAGATTGGACTGCCTTGGCTAGAAAGCTTAAGTTTGGAACCAGAGAGTGCTAGCTCCACTTATGATTATTTTGCTTTATAATAGTTTGTGTTAATGTCAGATAAACTTTCTTTTCTATTATGTTTCCTTGAATAAGATCATGAATGAAAATATCCTAACCCCCTAACCCGCTAACAAAAATTAATGGTGTTAAAGCACTTTAAAAAGTGATCTTTTAAGTAACTGAATGTTTCCTTGGTTTTATCATCTATGGTTTTCTTAGTACGTTGTGTTAGGGTCTTAGCTCTCTTTCTTTTTGCAGTCCTTAGCTTTTGTAAACGTTGAATTCTATTGTAGAATATCTAGTTCTAGCTCCTAGACACTATTGAAGAAATTTCATTAATTGAACGTTGGTTTGAGTCAGTTATTGCTTCCTATAAAGGCTAAGCAGCTACTTTTTTTTTTGGGGGTAGAATTGTTGCATTTTCTATTCTTTTTGCAATCTGTGCAAACAGTTATTTCCTTTTAGAATTATTTTCTTTGTTGTTGTTGTTATTATTATTATTATTATTATTTCTCTTTGCATCTGACGTCCATTTGTCTACCATGAGGCTAAGTGTATACATATTTGATCACTTGTTACGTTATTTTTATGACAAGACTGATTGTCAATGGGTTTGCAGATGTTTGCATATATATGTCAATGGATTTTTTTTCTTGAAATTTGAAATTAGTGGATTTTTAAATTTGATAGCACTTGTAAGGCAACCAGTGCAGTGGATGTAATGCAGGAAAGTCAGTATTTGGTGGAAAGAATCTTTTTCTCATGTATGGATGATGGTACAGGCATCTGCTGAGCAGAGAGAAAGATTAACTATGTCAATAGAAAGAATAAACGAGTCAAGTGAGAGAATTAGGGAGAGCCGAAGAACCATGCTGGAGACTGAAGAACTTGGTGTCTCAATCCTCCAAGATTTACATCAGCAGCGTGAGACTCTCCTAAGCTCCCATCAAAAAGTATGTTGCTCAGTCAATGCTATTTTTCTGAAGGTTTTTTTTTTTTTTTCTGTCAACTCTAGATATTATCTGGTTTTACTTTCATTTACTAGGACTAAATTATGAGCTCACCTTATGCATTGGGCACTATTTACACTCCCAATTATCCAATGTGCCTTTTTTATTCATATTCCTTGGAGAACAAGACTGCCAGCCTTCGGCATAAGGAGTGCAATGCAGATGTAATAATTGTTGACTGATGGTTAATTTTCTATGTTTTGCAGCTTCATGGGATAGATGATGCCATTGACAAGAGTAAAAAGGTTCTATCTTCCATGTCGCGAAGAATTTCTAGAAACAAATGGATTGTGTCTTCTATAATTGGAGCTCTTGTTTTCACTATAGTTATAATTATATTTTATAAGGTTTCTCATTAATAGCTAATATACTCAAGATACGTTGGAATGCCAGCAATCTTTTATGTTACGTGTTGTATATAGGAGCCATTAGTCTCCAATTATTTCTTCCATGTTATTATGTTTGCTGTTTATTCAGTGATAGCTTGCTTTTCTGCTCTTCATCTTATTTTCTCTGGAACTCCGTGAGCATGTTTGACTAGAGGACTTCTTTTTGTATGTATACTCACTTCATGACATGCTTTGCTAGCATTTCTGAAATCTGAAGTTTATGAATTCCAGATTCTTATTCTGAACAGACCAAAGTGGTAGGAACAACACAGATTTGAACCTCCTTTGTATTTGTGTGTACATTGATGGTCATTATTCCTTGAAGGCAGCTGGGGCTTAGATATTTGAGATATCAAAACTTTCTTTCATCCACAACCTTGATGCCAGACCTTGTACTTGTACTCTGCTGCCAGGGACTTCATCTGTCATAGCTAGTGAGAGTCATGGCGTTTGGTTTTTTGTTGATGATCAGTTTAGGTAATGTTTGTTCAACTAGCATCTCTCAAAAGTTAATACCATACCTTAATAGCTCATTCCAAGTTACTAACCAATTTTAGATTTTACCCACGGGGAGAGTGAAGGATTTGTAGCCTATTTTTTAGTAAATAAATCTATACTAGGTTTTGGTTAACGATTGCCCAGAGATGTAAATCTGAAAATGAGAATAGGTGTTTTAAAAAAATTCAGAAGGCTGCCTTATAATAACAATTGAGGGAAAAATAAAAAGGTAAAAATAATATCCAAAAAAAAATTTGTCACTTTTTAATTATACTTGTTAGCTTTTTATATAAGATATTATTTTTTTTAAAAGTAAAATTATGATTCAAGAATTGTTAGTAAATAATATTTAGCTCAAAAGAAATTATTTTCTAGCATTTAAATAATTGATAAATTAATAATTATAATTTGAAGAAATATTTACCAAAATTTCCCAAAACAGCGCCGGTTCCAAACATGAGATTCAACCCAGCTTTTCTTCCTCGTTCTTTCTTCTTCTCCTGGACACACTCCACAACGGCCAGTTTCACTGTTCTTCACGGCGAAAATATCTCTTTCCCATTTCCTCTTCGAAACCAATCTTATTTCATCACTCAGAGAGGAACACCCATCAACCAATTTCCTTACAGCAAAAGCCCATGGATTCCCTTTCTTCGGTCTCACCCTCTATGGTTTTTACTCCCAGTAATCCATTTCATCCACAAAGCCGACGACTTGTTCTGTTTTCTCGCACCCCTCACAGTCGCCTTCCAAGGCTTACCTCTGTATCGCCGAAACCCAGTTGACGGCGTTTAAAGGAGGCGTCTTGCAACTTGGCTGGCGGAAGAGATGTTGAAGGAGAAGACGACAATGGAAACGAAGAGGTGGAGAGGGCGCTTCACATGGACGGGACCATTCCTGGGACTTCCAACGAGCTCGTCAGACGGTTGTCGTCGCGTGCTTATGATATGCGAAGACATCTCGAACAAACGTTTAATAGCAGCAGCTATGACGGTATCGATACACTTATTTTTCTTTCTTGCTTTTACTTAATTCTTTTGGGGTTTTCAGCTACTGATTTTTTTATTTTAAGTTTTGACGATTCTTGTGCTTTGAGCCTTTTACTGTTTTTTTCCCCTTGTGGGTCAATGCGTTGTCGGGATTGCTTTTGTTGATCGGACATGATGATCTTCCATGGTGTTAACTGTTTGTCTAGCTAAGAAGCAAGACACTGATATGCTACAAAATTTGAAATGTCCACACATTGATACAGACACAGCTATTTCTTGAAGTGTCTGTGCTTCATAGCTGTCTAGTGTCAATTGTGTTTAGGCAAACCCTTTTAAACATTTACTTAACTGGAATCAAATTCCAACAATTCTTGTTAGCCCCTAGTGCTGAAGATTCCTCCATCTAGACTTGCTGACTGAAAATATTGCAAAGTTGCTATTCTAAAAAGAAAAAAGATTAAATCTATGTCCTGTGTTTTGTTTTCTAAGATTCTAACAAGATTGGATACAATACCCTGCTTCTGTTGGTAAGTTGACCTCTATGACATAAATTTGATACTTGCTACTTCATTGAATGGACTGGTCGTCAAAATAGCTGCATTTCTTTTGTGAGATTCTCATAGCAATGCCTTGGAGGTTGTACTTTCAAGCCACCCTGGATTGTTCTCAACTCTCTTTTTCATTGTGTACCCTCTATACTTCATTTTCATAGTATGATACCAATTATGTAATAATCAGATTAAAACATATTGATCTGGTGCAAAAGTACCTTCCTCGTTCTACTGAAGTTACCTGATATCTGTAGGCATTTTTGGTGCTTTATGGTTGTTTGTTCACCTGGGAAAATATAGTTGTATTTTATATGTGGTGTCATAGAAGAGAGTATATTCTAGAGTACCTTGCTGATGTTTGAGTCTGTTGTGTTTGCCTCTGTTAGGGATTATAATAAAAGTATTAATGACTCTCACTTAACATCTTGGGTTGAAATGGTCTTCGACATGATATTAAAGTCTTTATGACTAAGTGGTTAGGAGTTTAGTCCTTGCTATCTCCATTATTTATGATTAAATTAAAATTAAGCTTTTAGGTTAAAGTAGTCAT
This sequence comes from Ceratonia siliqua, assembly GCA_034509205.1. Lineage (NCBI taxonomy): Eukaryota > Viridiplantae > Streptophyta > Magnoliopsida > Fabales > Fabaceae > Ceratonia > Ceratonia siliqua. The sequence goes on along the minus strand of JASKGM010000009.1, from coordinate 10,822,547 downwards.
TGACAACCTGTCCTGTAAATACTCACTTTGGATAGTTAGATATGTTAATAAGTAGATTATTGATAGATTAAACCTACATTATCTATCTTTTAAAATGGGAATCCATCTGTTTATCCATATTCGTTTGAAGTATTTGCCTACTAGTTAGTGTTTCTAATTCTGAACAAAATATTGAATGTTGCTGATAGAAAGCACTGCTTTATTAATTTTTTTCCCATCAGTTTTAGATGCCAAACCCATGGAGAGAAACTTCAAAACCTGTGTACTCACCCAAAAGGAAAATCAATTGTGCACAATGAAAACCCAAAGAAATAGAAGGTCTGATTTAGTGTATTGTGTTCTTTTCTCGAGTAATGTTTAACAATTCCCACATTAAGTTTATATTTTTGTGACAGTGAAGTTGAAAGAGAGCTTGGCAAATTGTTTTCTAAAGGAGGATTTTGGAGATCTGACTTTGGAAATCAGTCCAAACAAGCGAGGGCTGGGACAAAGTTCTCAATGGTAGTGGAAGATATTAGGGAGGGAGTGCTCGTATGTATTCATGTCAATGCATGAAATGTGGTTTAATTTCTTCTGTGTTCACGAACAGCATCACAAAGATTGTTGTGATGTAAAATGCATCAGCAACAGCAAATACTGCGCCTTTTAGTCTAAGATACCAAGTAAAGCAAGATTTTTTATTCTTTATTTAAAAAAAAATACTAGTATTCACTAAATTACTTTTTCTTATTCCACCCACCACCCTAAAGAAAAATATAACTTCATGATAAATATTTTGTTT
>JASKGM010000009.1:10782039-10792363 GCA_034509205.1 Ceratonia siliqua | reverse complement strand
AAAATATTATAGAAATAAGCTAACTTAAAATAAACTAACTTAACTAATAATACAAAACCATAATTCAGCAACAGGGAACTCCAAATGGATGAGGTGGGACGTGGGCCCAGAGAAGGGTCATGTGTTTGCATCAATTTCCTCACTCCCTCTAACACTTGACTCTGGCAAGTGTGCTCTGGAACAGACTCCGCAACACCACTAGCAAGACCAGCGCAATCATGTTTCTTTACAAACATATTTCCTAGCTCTCCTTCTCGGCATCTAGAACATGGATAGGATTCTCATTCATCTCAACAATAAAGTCCCACACTGCTTTACAATAACCACTTGAATGGCCATCAACTTCACTTAGTACAATGACGATAACTCCCGCTAACTTCTTTTGCTGATCAGTTCCTGATTCAACTAGTACACTAGCAAATTTACTTGCAAAGCTTAAATCATCTGATATTCTGGTGAAGAGACTTGGGGGTTCATCCAATGACACCAATATAACAGATGAATTTGGAAGTTCATTACCATTTCTAATTTGTACTGTGAGACTCTCATCTCTTGCAACTTGTGTGAGATACTTGTCCACCAAATGGGTTTTTGCTACTGGATTACTCAACTTCTTCGCCACAAATTCGGTAATTATTTTATTCCAGCATGGCACAGCTCTAGTTGGCATCTCATCACAAACCTTGAATGCGCCATTCCAATCATCATATGCAATATACAAATCACTAAGTTGATCACACCAACTATGCTCTGTATCATTAAAAGGCTTATTGCTCTGCCGTTTAGAACCATTTTCAAATGTCCTCTCATTAAGATCTCTGAAGTAATCATTTATCTTTCCACTTGCTTTGTTGTTGGCAGCCTCCTCAACCTCTCTCTTGTAAACTTCTAAGCATTCCCTCTCAAGTCTCATCAGCTTGCAATCTCCATCCACTTCAATCTCCCCAATGCCATGCACATAACAACCAGATTGCTTCAGAAGACTCATAGTTACCTGGCTCTCCTTGCCAGAGTACTCACAGTTGTTGAAACTATGAACAGGAACGCCAACTGACCATTTATCGAACTCTTCTTCCCATGTAAGAAACATGTTGGTGGGGGCAATGATCATTGGTTTGCAAGTTGTATATAACGACATGTAAGTCAGGAGAAATACAATAGTAAGACGTGTTTTTCCAGTTTCAGGAGTATGTGATATAATGCAACCACTTCCAACAGGAAAATCTAATTAATCTTTCAGCTCGTCAAGACGAATTCCGCTAGCTAAATTCCTCCAAAATTTTTCAAAAGCTTCACCTTGATGAGGGTACATACTCCTCTTTACTCCAGGAAGTATAGCCCACACTGTTCTAGTAGAATTAGAGGGATCACTGCCAGAACAGTCATCACACCCTTGCTGAAGCTCATTAAAAAAAGAGTGGTCAACATGATCCCAAGTGCAAGCGACTCTCATATCTGATTTTCCCCTAGAATTTTCGCTAAATGGAAGGACAATATACTTGATATGCATTGCTATGTGTAAGCAAATTGCACACCTAGGTTTAATTTCCCCATAAAAATGAAGTTGGTGGTTTCCTCGATGATAGAAAGCAGCTGTGTTATCTTCACTCACTGGACATGGGTTACGAACATTATCATTATCTTGAGCAGCAAGACTAGAATAATGTTTGCTAACACGAAGATATTCGTCCCTCTTAGCCCAGCTTGCATCAGATTCTTTCCCGTATTCTGATTTCTCTGGTGGTTGAGTCCTTAAGTCCAAAAGTAAAATTCAGGGATAGGCATTTCTTCGTAACTTCAGGATTTCTTTCCCCAGAGATGGCGCATGACTCAGCAACAAGAAGAGCATCACAATAATTTGATCTCTCTATCAAGTCACGATGTCTAGGGACAATCCCACCACTAGCAACCCCCAACTCAGCAACACTTGTCTTAGTTTGTTGGCTTATAGTGGGCAGAGCAGATGTGGGGGCCTCATCACCTCTAGTTTTCATACCTTCTTCATTTGAGGTTATCTTTGCTTCATTCGATAATTCTTGTTTCGGCTCCACGGGCGACAACTCTCTTTCCACAGAGTTGTTCGCTTGTCTCTCTATTAGTAAATACTCCTCCTTTAACCTTCCCTTCATCTCCTCCCAATTCGGTTCTGGTGACTGTCTCTCTTCCACACTACTCCACCACCCCTGTGCATGGTCCTTAAGTTTTATACGGGCATATCTCACCTTACGGTCTTCAGGACTAGCAAACCAGTCAAAGAATTCCTCCATTGTTGTGATCCAACTTTTCAAAGTGATCGGATTTGGTTGACCATGGAAATCAGGCACTCCTACTTTCACTCACCTTGTGATCTCGTCCAGATTTGGTCGTTCCATACCACTTGGCTCTAATACCAAATGGTGCAAATACAATGAGCTAAAGCTGGATTGTATTGAAACTGAACATAGATGAATGAAATACAAGATAAGCTTTGGAATCACACCAAAGTATGGAACTAGGAACTTGGAATAACAAAGACCAAGATGTGGACCTCTCGTCAGCTACCTCGGCTATTGAGTTTAGAATAGTCTCACACTGTGGAAGTTTCCGGAATCAACCTCACGTTGAATGACGGAAACGGAAGACAGACTCTCTCTGTTTGGGGAAGAAACCCTTCTTTCAAAATTCAAGAACTGCCTTTTTCATTCCAGATGGAACCAAACATAAAGGTAAAAGCCAGCTGTAAGCAACCAACCAATGGGCTAAAAGACCCACTAAAATATTATAGAAATAAGCTAACTTAAAATAAACTAACTTAACTAATAATACAAAACCATAATTCAGCAACAGGGAACTCCAAATGGATGAGGTGGGACGTGGGCCCAGAGAAGGGTCATGTGTTTGCATCACACCTAAACCAAATTTATGCCAAATCCTACGAGTTTCACTATCTTATTTTTCTTCATAGCCTCTTTAACTTGGTTAATCATGTTGCATCTTACAAAAGTATGATCATTTTCCTTATGGTATGTATTAAGCTCATCCACATCTCCTGCATGGATGCCATTGAATAAGTTACTAATGATGCCTATGTTTAGCCAATCATTGTTTTGAGAGGGTACCAAGTGGCTGTTTGGGTAATCGGTTGAGAGTTACTTTTGAAGAGAAAGCTTTCTGGACGAATTATTTGTGAACGAATTACTTTTGGGAGAATGAGTTTTATGTTTGGGAATGTTCACCCAAATTTTATTTTGTTGGAATGAGTTTGTTTGGATAGTGTTAACTGTTAGGTAAAATTAATTTTAAATCACAGTTACCAACAAAAAAAAAAGCTGAATCTATATTACTTTAACAATGAATATTGATAAATTGCATCCAAAATACATTCTGGGCAAAAGTAATGAAAAGTTATTTCTTCCCAGAATTCATTCTGGGTATAGTAGCCAAATATTATTTTTACCCTCTAGAATGCTTTCTGAAGTGCAAACAAAACTTGTACTAGATATTTGGATTTGAATTACATGTATTATCAATAATCATTTGCACCTTAAGTTATATAAATAAAAGGAGCTAAATAAAAGTCCCAAAGTTGTTAATGGAGATAACTGATTTATAGTGGATTGATCATTCTATATATCTTAGAATTGGACTGTTAGTATGCAATATCTTTGTATCATCCTATATAAAATTCATTATATGACCATGCTAGTTTGTGCAGATAAATAAATGCCTTCAGAACACTAACATATGCTCCTTATAACTGGAGTCATATTGTGCAGGCTGTACCTCTGCAGTTTCTGCATGCGCTTCTTGTCTATCTCGGTGACTCTGTTAGTTATGAGAGTACTTCATCAGGTCTCAAATCACCTTTAGCTCCGCGATCATCTTCATGCTGTCCTGGCATTGATATGCCCTCTGAAGGGCTTGTTAGGTGGAAGTTGCGGCTGGAATATTTTGCTTATGAAACACTACAAAATTTAAGAATAGCCAAACTATTTGAGATAATTGTTGATTATCCTGAGAGGTAGTTTGTTGATTATATTCTCTGCTGTCCTTCTGGTTTCCCCACTAGAGATGTCATTGCATTGTTTTATGTGATGGAACTCTTAACTTTGTGCATCTGTTGCTGTTTGTGTCTTAGACTCTTGGTTAATTAAATGATAAAGTCAGTGTCGTAACGTTGTAGACTAAAACACATTTAGTGGTTATAGGTTCTTGCCATAGCAGAAAACATTTAAAGTGTGTTAGGCTTTGATGTGAAGTCCTGAGTTCTGCATTTTGGCTGCATGGCCATTGAACGATAAGATGTGATTTTAAATTATGTTCTATTGCTTGCTTTATTCAGTTCAATACTTCAACCTGGATTTTAAATAAATTTTAAAACCAACAATAAGTAATAGAGCCATGTGACCTGTCATAACAAGTTTTATGAATCCTTAGATCAGTGGTATATGTTGAATCTTTTTGAGCACTTATCTTCCTTTTTCTTTTGCGGATACTTGAAGCTCTCCTGCAATTGAAGACTTAAAATTATGTCTTGAATACACTGGACAACATTCAAAGCTGGTGGAGTCATTTATTTCAGCACTACGTTATCGCTTGCTTACTGCAGGCGCATCAACCAATGATATTTTGCACCAATATGTTTCGACTATTAAAGCACTAAGGACAATAGATCCTGCGGGTGTTTTCCTTGAGGCGGTTGGTGAGCCAATAAGGGACTATTTAAGAGGAAGGAAAGATACCATAAAATGTATAGTGACCATGCTTACAGATGGGACTAGTGGAAATTCAAGTGCTTCTGGAAATCCTGGAGATAGCCTTCTTGAAGAGTTGAACAGAGATGAAGAAATTCAAGAGAATGTTGGTGCAGATGCTGACTTCAACACTGATGACCGGCAAGCATGGATAAATGCCACACGGTATATATTTACTATTTTGGATGATGATTGGCTGTTTTTCAGTCTTCCTCACTGTTGTGGAGATCTTAGCGTATCTTTTCTGCTTACCGTATTACAAAATTTATGTTTCTTTCTGATAAGTTTTTCCTTTTAGCTGGCAGCCTGACCCCGTGGAAGCAGATCCATTAAAGGGGAGCAGGAACCATAGGAAGGTTGACATACTTGGGATGATTGTAGGCATAATTGGTTCTAAAGACCAACTAGTTAATGAATATCGAACTATGCTTGCGGAAAAACTTCTAAACAAATCCGATTATGATATTGACTCTGAGATACGAACTCTGGAACTCCTTAAGGTACGTAGTTATTTAACGATGCCTGTTTGTTTGACTGAGTCTGGAGTTATTATTTTATTATTATTTTGTGTATATTCATGTTTGTTTTTAGTATGTCTATGTGAACATTTGTATAACACTTTCTTTCTGCAGATACATTTTGGAGAGAGCAGCCTACATAAATGTGAGATAATGCTCAATGATCTGATTGACTCAAAGAGGACCAACACTAACATCAAAGCTACCATAAGTCAGCAATTTCAGACAAGTATTTTTAAATTTCAAATTGTTCCATCTTTGTTATCATTGCTGCAGACAAAGTTTGCTAGTATTCATCTTGAAATCCTTTTGGCTAAATTTTGACAATGCACTCTCAGGTTCTGAGGCGGGAGAGAATGAAATATCGATGGATATAGTTTCTGCCACTATCTTATCTTCTAATTTCTGGCCTCCAATACAGGTGTGCATAAAAAGTTCTTTCACTGATTAATAGAAATTTTAGATGAGAGAATAAAGTGATTGATTTATATTTTAATACGAAAAATTGTACTCATCTTGCTCTGTTTATATATATAGGTTCTGCCATATGACTTATTTTACAAACAAAACAAATTTCTTTAAGGGGGCGTTTGGTATAGGGAAAATTTTTTTCTCCTAAGAAACATGATTTCTGGGAGTCATGGTTTCTAGGAATCTTGTTCCCAGGAATGTAAAAATTTTGTTTGGTTGGTCTCGTAGATTCTTGGTAATGATAGATATTTTCGCATTTGGATCAGAAGCTATTTTTTTAGGAATCTAGGTAATTTTTACAAATATACCCCTATATATAAATTGCAAGAAATTTATATTTTAAAGAAAAATAAGGGTAGATGATTGGGGTTGGTGATTTGGGGTTTGGAGCTAGGGGTTTGGGAGTTTGGAGTTTGGAGTTTAGGGTTTAGAATTTGGAGTTTGGGGATTGGGGTTGGGGATTTGGGATTTGGAGTTTGGGGTTTGGGAGATGGAGAATTAGGGTTTTGGGGTTTGAGGGTTTAGGGTTTGGGAGTTGGAGAATTAGGGTTTAGGGATTTGGGATTTGAGGGTTTGGGGTTTGAGTCTTAAAATTTGGGATTTGTGTGTTTAGGGTTTGTGGTTTGTGGTTTGGGGGGTTTAGGGTTTCGAAATTTATGGTTTAGGTTTGAAGTATTTGTGGTATGATGGTTTGAGAGGGAGGGGAAAATGGTCATTTGCATGACCCAAAATTTTTCGATGGGACGGGAATCTAAGAATACCATCCCCCTACATGGGAAAATTTTTGTGGGAAACTTGTTTAAAAAGTGCTCTTGTGAATCCTAATTTCTTGAGAAAATTTTTTTAATTCTTGTACCAAATGTCGGAAATTAAGATTCCCGACTAGTGATTCCTAGGAAAGTTGGAAGAATCCTAGTACCAAACGCCTCCTGAGTTGATTTTTTGTTGTTGTTGAGTATACTCATCACTTTCTTGCAGTACTTTATTAATCTCTACTGCCTTGTGCTCTTTTCTTTTCTTTTTCTTTTTTTAAGGAAAAGAATTAATTACCTGATATTATAATTGGGCCCCCAATATCATTTTTAGTCTTTTTGCCCTTCCTCAAAACTGCAGTTTGTACATCCAAATCAATTTAGATGATTTATCCTCACCATATCTTAAGTAAATTTTACCCAAGATATGAGCAATTCATTTCCTGTCCCCATCTTTCCTACTGTTATCACTCATGCATACTAATATTATCATGTTCACATTTTTTTTTCTGGACACCTCAATATCCTAAATTGTAAAGCATGGTGGGACGTAAAACCTACGCACAATATATCATATGAACTTTAGTCTATCCCTTGCCATATAAATTATTGTATCAAACTAGATTTCTAACAATTTCAATTATTTCTGAGATACTGTAAATGTTGTATGATTAATCTTGAGAAGACTTACAGGATGAGCTTGTTAATCTGCCTGGACCTGTTGAGCAGCTCCTCTCTGATTATGCAAATAGATTTAATGAAATCAAAACCCCCCGTAAGCTACAATGGAAGAAAAGTCTTGGGACTGTCAAGGTTAGTTGCTTCATGTCTTTCATGAGATTTTATTTTCTGTGGTTATTAATAGTGCAATTTTTGAACTTATTTAGCGATATTGTACTCTCCCACATTTTACCTTTATATGTTGCTCTTATTAGATTTGTTAACTTTGCCATGTTCAATGGTTTAGCTGGAGTTGCAGTTTGAAGATAGGGCAATGCAATTCACTGTAGCTCCTGTTCATGCATCTATCATCATGCAATTTCAAGATCAAACGAGGTATCCTTAGAAATCTACAAATACACTTATTCTTTTGTTTTATTTCTGAAGTAATTTTATATTCTTTATTTTCAGTTGGACCTCTAAAAACCTTGCAGTTGCTATTGGAGTACCTGTGGATGTATTGAATCGGAGGATAAATTTCTGGATAAGCAAGGTAGGTCTGATAGACCACTTATACAATTTTTTCCTGATTGTTACATTAAGTTTGTTTAGACCTTTGGCCTTCACTTTATACAAACTTTGCCCATGATGACTTGTGAATTGTTCACATTGTTTGCTGAGTAACTGTTGTTTTAACTCTTTCTATTCAATTTGCTAAAATGCTGATGGCTCTTCCATTGCGAAAGTTTCCACCTTTTTCCTTTTTTGGTTACATTAGGAGCTCAACAACTTGGCAAAGTAAATAGGGGAATAGGACTCTCTCCATGAGGGGGGAAAATCACACAACAGGTCCTGGAGGGATTCTAACACAGGACCCTGCAGAGCCCCAAGCATAATGGCATGGGTGATGACCATTATTCTAAAGTCCCCATTCAAACTTCCACATCTGCTGTTATATTTACTTTCATTTGAAATCTAAACTTTGAATTGCTTGATTTTCCACTACAAGCTAAATATAAAATCTTAAAAGGATACTGTTCAATTGAGTACAAATTTTATAGTTGTGAATTTTCTTGTTAGAAACCTTGAAAGTATAAGTTTAGGACTAATTATTCTTGGCTATCTTTTTTTGTATCCAGGGGGTCATTGCAGAGTCACTGGGGGCCGACTCTTCTGACCATGTATACACCCTTATGGAAAACATGGTTGACACTAGTAAGAATGGAGGCAGTAGTGGTAGTTCCCAAGACCTTTTAGGAGGCGATGAGGAAGAAGATAGATCTGTGGCCTCTGTGGAGAATCAACTTCGTAAGGAAATGACTGTATACGAGGTATGTGAGATAATTGCTCCCAAGTATGTCTGAAAGATAGTATTTGGTGGTTGGAAGAAACCCACATTATGCTTCTGATATTACATTCTTCTCACTTGCTTTCATATATTTAATTAATTCACAAAATAAATTACATAGCAAGAATTGAGAATCTTTATTATGTACATTATTCAATCTTTGGTGGTATTATAGGCTTTGGCAGTTTTTTTTGGACCTCTGACAACAAAAAGGGCTTCTTTCATTCACCGTGGGCAGGGAGAACTATCAATAAAAGGAACAGTAAATAATAGTTCCGTAGTAAATAAAAACAATCTTTTGGAGTTCAGACAAATTATAATTTATCATTAGCTGCATTTCATTCCTAATTTTGCCAATACAATCCATTTTTAAATATACTAGTCTCTCTTTAGGCTTAAATGCAAGTGAATATATCAACATGCGATGCATGTGAGTAAAAACATCTAAGTGGCATTGTATTATGGCAGAAATTTATCCTGGGGATGCTCACGAACTTTGGTAGCATGGCATTAGATCGAATTCACAATACTCTAAAGGTAAGAATGCTTTTGCACCCATATACACCCATATAAATATATTGACAGGGATAGTATGATCAGTTAGATTAATTACATATTGTATTGCTGCAGATGTTTTGCATTGCTGATCCACCTTATGACAAGTCACTCCAACAACTACAAAGCTTTTTATCTGGTCTAGTATCTGAGGAGAAGTTAGAACTTAGAGATGGAATGTATTTTCTGAAGAAGTAGTGGGCTGATTGAATTGAAATCATCCTAACAAGTAATGAGTTACGACTGTCCTTGTTTATATATTTATTTTTCCCATTTTATATCTAACTGAAGGACCACTGGAAAACTTTATCTTATTTTTCGAATTTGTACAGAAACAGACCCAGACAAAATGCAGAGGGACCTTTAGGGTAGTCAACAGCTTATCATCATATTCTGTTTATATGAAGAGCACCCCTTGGGAAGCTTTCATGGACTGGTAGAGATAACATGGTGCAAGATATGCTTTACTTTATTCCTTGTGTATCACAAACACTCCAAGTGATGCTTATGGGAGAGTGGTGGATATGTATAGTTATAGACATTATTTTTGGTTGTTATAGACATTATGGAGAGCCTGGATTGATGTCTTATCTGTTCTTTTCTCAATGTATGACCTGTAAATTTGTAAATGTCTAATCCAGTTCTACTTACTACAGTTTTTGGGGATCCGAATGCCCTGAAGTTGGGAAAATTTATAATATAAGGCACAGTAATAATGTTTTATTAGTAGGTTTTTTATTTGTTTATTTGTTTATTTATTTATTTATAATTTTTATTTTAAGAAACTATTCAAAAGAATCTAAAAAAATTAAAAGAATTTATTTTTAATTTATTTTTAAATATTTGTGTTATGTTAATTTTTTTAAATTGTTTCTTAAAAAAATAAAAGGCCATTATATGTTTTTGCAAACAACTATTTAAATGCTTGCATTTTTAATGGGATAATAGGGCATTGAACTTGTAAGTTGCTTAACAAAGCGGCATCTTGTATTTTATTGTTTTCAATTCACAGTTAAAAATATACTCACTTCCTTCTCGTGTATTTTTCCTTCTTTCCATATGAATATTCATGCATAGTTGTTGACAAAAAATTGAAAAAAAAAATCAGTAGCAGGAATGATGAACCAAGACAAGCAGAGGAGTTTAGTGGAGACATATAAGGGTGACTGCCCTAAAACAAAATTTATGTAAGTTTTTTTTTATCAAAATAATTTTTAAATAAGTAATTTGTCTCTTTAAAAAATTTGCTATATAGTTATGTTTTTAAAAAAATATTTTGTTATGTAA
>JASKGM010000009.1:10766241-10781939 GCA_034509205.1 Ceratonia siliqua | reverse complement strand
ACTGCCACCGCCTCCATTCTCTCATTCTCCCTTACCCGGTTCACCTGGAAATACCTTTCCACTTTAAACAACCATCCAAGTGGGTCGTCTCCCGCAAAAATGGGTAGTTCCAACCTACGGAATCTGTTCTCCCCTTCCTCTCTAGTGAAGTTTCCCTCTCTGTCACCTCCTTGCTCACTTCTATAAGAACCCCCCACTGATCATGCCCTTCCCGGTCTCTCTGTCCCCATATTCGCCCGTATTTCCTCCATGAACTCTCTCATCTCAAGCATGTGGTCCTGAACCGAGTTCATGTTACACCTCAGCTCCTCCATTCCTCCCTCTATCTGATCGATTCTTCCTTCCATCCTAGTGTTTACCATCGACGAACCAACCTTGCTCTGATACCAAACTGATGGGAACCAAACAGATAACACAGAAGATAACTGAAGACTGTTTTATTGAATAACAAAAGAGTGATATGCTCCGGGTAATACTGGTAACCGAAGCAATACACAGTACATGCAAACAGCCTAGGAAATGAAGTGACAATCTCTAATCCCAGCAGAAGCTAGGCCAACTAGCCATTAATGGATGCTAGAATCTCTAATACAAGTCAATATTTTTCCCCCCCTCCACAATGTCCATTTCCTTTCCTATTAAACCCCCTTTTTCCTTCCTCTCCGCTGCCATGCAGCTGGCCTTCTCCTCCAGCAGTGTCCACTACATCCTTGTCTCCCGGAATAGCGTCCACGTGTAATTGGCAGTTACCTCCTTGGTAATTGGCCTTTTTACCCCTCTCCCTTCTAGTGTATGTCTTAAACATGTGGGGTCTATCACCTACTATCATATGTACTGCAGCTTAGAATTTTGTGGCCTTGAACTTTAGTCTTCGCGGATTGGATTTTTCTTAAAGCAGTGTCTACTACATTATTCTTACACACCTTTGATGAATGAATGGGAGTTAATAATAAAAATATACACTTTTAATATATTGAGATTCCCATTAATCACATCTATTCATTGAGGTAGATAGTGTTTATCCAATAATTCCTCTATTCTCTACATGGGGCATGTGTCCTGGCTTCTTAAGTATAAACATTTAAAAACTGTGACTATAATATGACCAACACTTCAAATTACACAAAAATAATTTATATTTTATTATGTTATGATGCTTGTATTAATTATGTCACGTTTCATATTTGTATCAATATTCATATTTCTTAAATTTTGGGTCTAGACTCCAGATAAGAGGACAAGGGACCCCTAGGACAATAGAGGGGGTCCTAAGTAAAGAAGGGAAGCAGGGAGTGACAATAATGGTAGTGAGTACTGAGTAGGACCATGTAAATGTAGACCAACACATGGGGGACTACGGGAGAAGAGAAAGAAAGAAAGAAGAGGAAGGAGAGAAGCACAGTTTGATTTGGGCAAAGGTAAAAGGAGGAAGATTTAGATGATGGGAGCAATATATTCCCCACGCTTTTCTGCTATCTGCAGTCAATCCCACACACAGGCGCACGTATTCATGATTCTTCAAAATCTTTTCCCATTTGGTCTCAGAAGTTGAAGACCAAGTGATCCCTTTGTCCTTTTCTCTGAGAATGTAATATTATTATAACTTATATTTTAACCACTGATCTCCCCAAAATGACCCAACAATAATGTCCTTCCCTTATAAACTATCCATCTTATTGTCCTTGGAAACTCTTATATCGTCACATCATTCTCTAATTATAAGGTAACAAATTTATTCCTAACTTTTTTGGTTTGAAAACTGTAGAGTTAATTTATCTTTAGAAGCATTGTAATATTGTATTATATAATTATATATGTCACATAAGAAAGTTATTTGATCTTCAATATTCTCTTTTATACTATTTTATAATTTATTAGAAAAAAATTAAATTTCACAAAATACTTATATAAAATATAGTACCTTTAAAATCACTAAAATATAACTAATTCAAAAAAATAATTAATACATTAGTGATCAACCCAACCAACTAACCCAAAAGTAATTTAATTTGACAGAGTAGTCCAGTTCTTTCTCAATCATATTTAAAGGATATATATATTAGTACTTTAGTATTTATAAATTAATTTTTTTAATTCTATGAATTTGTCTACCGTCATATAAAAAAGTATTTTTTTTATCATTTTAACACTTAAAAAAAATTAATTTTGACCACTGAAATAATATATATTTGCATTAGTTATTAATTTGAGCGTATAATTCTTTTTTTAACAATCTTCCAAGTATAAATGGAACTTACCATTGTTGGATGGGGGCAGGGCGGTCAAGAAGTAGGTAGCCGTGGGATCTAACGTGGTAAAGCAATATCATATAGCACTGCAATTCTCTCAATTAATCTTTGTAATCTTTCTCTGAGTCTCAAACATATGGCTAGTGATTGAGTTGTGAATTGTGATGAGTAATAGACAGAAGAAAAGAAAAGAGAAGAGTAAGGCCCTTTGGTTATGACCTTGTGGTTACTGCTCTTTCTCTCAAACTGCCAAAGATTGGAACTGGCAGCTACTCCAGGTTTGGAGGGCTCCCATATCGATATACTGTATGACTTATTCTCTTTTTCAACAGTGGCAGCTGGGTTGGCCTCTCCTCTTTTCCCCATGATAATATACATATATAGGGTATTCAATTTTGTTTTTTTTTCTTGACTCAACCTTTTTTCTGTTCAAACTGAACTAATTGTGCCGTACATTCCTGTTCCACTGTGATAGAAATAAATGAAACGTCTGCATTTGGGTTTTCAGGCCCCACACAGTCAAGCCTGAAATCCTGCTACAAAATTTCTCTGACTTTTCTCATAACATAATATATATCAAATGTTAATGATACAAACTCTTAGACACATATATTTTATGAAATATAATTTATTTTCGAATAATTTTAATAATTAAATAGGTTTTTCTCTATTCAAATTCATATAAAAATTAATTATAATACTGATTCAAATATCAAACTTGTCCTTAAAGGTAAAGTGTTATTTTTCGTTGCCTTTTAACCCTGGAGTTAATCACTCAATTGAGAGAATAAAGATATATATGGAGGGTCGAGGGAGGCAAATGAATGGCAGCAAAGAGAACATTTCGTTTTTCTCCTTTTTCTTCTTTTCATTCTCCTTGTTTAAATGGGTTTGTTTCTTCATTATTATGGTTCTGATTTGATTAGAATCTGCAGATATCTTCCTTCGAGTATTTGCTATGATTATCAGACATTAATTATGCGTAGGCTAGCCAACGGAGATATAGTAAAGTGATAAAAAGAGGGTTTGAATATAGGGTTTCATGCTATTTCACTTTATGCACTGCTCCTTCCATTTGTCTTGAAACAGTGAAGGTTTTCCTTTCTGCAAATTAGCCAAAAAGAGGGGTCCTTTATGTACTCCAACACCCCTTCTTTCGTTTGTGGAACTGCAAGTGGAATATGAAGTTGGAGTAATATTCATTAGACATATTTTTAAATAATATTATGTGTATACATAACTCTTTTTTTCTTTTTTTCTCAAAAAATTACCTACAAATTTTAGCATTACCAAACAAAACTACACGTACATTCTTTTGCTTTAGTAATTTTTATGTAAACAAGTTTATTGAGAAATATGTCTGATGAAAAAAAAATCATATTTTGTCCAAATTTTATTTAAAGTATATTTTTATCTTTTATTATAAAAGATATTAATCTTTTTCTAAGAAGAAATTACTCTTAGTTACAATTATAGGAATTCACAATTCTCATAAAAAAGTTTATTTAAGTACAAATGTCCAATCAAATTTAGTTTTTTATCTCACTTTTCCCTTATTGTTAATATAAATAATTTTGTAAAAATTGTTTGTAATTATAATTTTGAAAGTAACAAAACTGTTATTTTAAAAGTTTATGAGATAAATAAACATTTACTTTTTTTCCCAACACTTATAATCTCTTCCATCAATCTTCATGTATAGAAAAATGAAAGTCTAAAAAAATGTCAGCTCATAATTTAAGTAAATATTAAAAAGATAATACTCAAAGAAAATGAAAACTGTTACTATTAAAAAAATGAAATAAATTATTTTATTGTGTCTTTGAAAATATTATTTTAAAAATATTTTATAAATGTTTTTTTATTTATTAAATTATTATCACCAATATTTTTCGAGTTCTTGCATAAATTGAAAGTGTTAATTTTATATTTTTATAATAAGTGCATAAAGTAATCATTAAAATATTGTATAAATTTAAATAATGTTTTTATTAAACAAATATATTTATCTCAATAATTCATACAAATTATATGTGAGAGCATAGGTGGGGCTGAGAATGACGTTATGAGACAATGGGGAGAGTGGAGCGTAGTTATAATTAGTTGAAATAGCAGGGACATGAATGGAGTAAATTGTTTACCATAGGCAAAGGGAGTTTGCTTGTTGGGTCAACTTCAGGTGGTTAACTGAAACCCAGGTTCACCTTACTTAAACCCTTCTTTTCCATTTGCTTAATAGTTCCACATCAATCACTCATGCTATTTGCTGACGCTGATGGAGATGGACATATAGTATAGTAACAGTAGAATTATATATATATATATATATATATAGAGAGAGAGAGAGAGAGAGAGAGAATTGGTAGATGGTTGCTGCTTCTGTAGGCTCATTCACATTTACTACCAAACCAAAGCTCTCGCTTTCTCCTGCTCTGATAAGAAAGATGTCTCTGCTCCTGCTCAACCCAAAGTAAGCACACATCACATTAACACTCTTTCTTGTCAATTTACAGAGAGACAGCCTATGACCCTGCCACCCCATCAATGGAGAGAGACACACTTTCTTTCTCAGTTCCTCTCACTCTCACACGTGTGACTGTTATTTATATAAATTTATAAAAATAATAATCAATAAACTAGTTCAACACCGAAAAATGATCATCACGTGTCAGGAAAGTGAGAAACTGAGCATCGTAAATTTAGATAATTATTTTAATAATTTATATAAATTATTAATAACGTTACCCTTTCATGTTAATAAACTCAACTCTAGATCATCAAAGTGCTCTCTTTGGATTATTGGGTTAGGAAGTGGAGAATGAATAGTAGTCATATAATAACAGCAACTAGTTAACATGGAAAGCCAGGCTGCGTGGTTAACTGCTTCGAAGTGCTCTATTTTCACTCGCTCTGGGTCACTGAGAGGGGAGAATCCGAGTAGGTTTCTGTTAAAGGCTTAAAGCAACTTTTGCTGTTTTTGCTGTTTCTGGTTTTTACTTCCACACACACACACACACTGCAAAAGCTCCTTTCTTCTTCCCCTTCACTGTCTGTTAAACTTTGCTTCTCAAGTTATAGTCTCCAGCAGCATACATAAATATTCTTTTTCCTATGAGTATGACTCTGTAACAGTTCCCATATCATCATCATCAGCAGCATTTGTCAGAAAAGAAATGAAGGAATGGCCAACAAATGTTATATATTCTTCTTCTTCACCAGAAAACCCAAATGGTCTCAGCTGTTACCCTTCTACCTGTTCTTCTTCTCCTTCAATGGGATTGATCTACGCAGATATGGGTTCTCTCTCTCTTAGCTCCCACTACGGTCTGGTTTCATCTGTCTCTTCATCTCAAGAGAGTTATGCCTGTAAGAACTCTGAAATGGAAAATGGGAGTACGAGCTGGACTTTTCCAATCCTTGCCAGAAACTTGGAGGAACATCCTAATGTTAATGTTGTGGAGGGTCAAGTTTCTGATTGCAGTGATGGGGTTGGGGAAAGCATTGAGAAAATAAGCCACAATAAAGATCAGAACCCTAATGAGAATTCTGTCAGCGGCAAAGAGGCAGATACTGGGCAGTCCAAACTCTGTGCAAGAGGGCATTGGAGGCCTGCAGAAGATTCCAAGCTCAAGGAACTTGTGGCTCTTTATGGGCCTCAGAACTGGAACCTTATAGCAGAAAAGTTGGAAGGGAGATCAGGTGTGAAGCATAACTAAAAAAGATATTTAATACATTCTTCTTCTAGTGCCTTCTTATCGTTTAAATAATTATTTTCACCGATCAATACATTGGAGGCCATTTTCTTCTCTTAACTCCTTTTGGTGTGATTTTTTTTTTTTTGGTTATTTGTATTTGAAGGTAAGAGCTGTAGGCTGAGATGGTTCAACCAATTGGACCCCAGGATCAACAGGAGAGCTTTTACTGAGGAAGAGGAAGAAAGGCTAATGCAGGCACATAGAATTTATGGTAACAAATGGGCCATGATTGCTAGGCTTTTCCCTGGAAGAACGGATAATGCTGTCAAGAATCACTGGCATGTTATTATGGCTAGAAAGTACAGAGAACAATCCAGTGCTTACAGGAGGAGGAGGCTCAGCCAATCTGTTTACAGACGAATGGAGGAAAATCCAAGCTTTGTCTGCAGAGATGCAGCCACAGGGACGACAGAACCACCATCCTATTGTCTCAATGGAGGAGGACTCAACAATAATATGGCTAGTTTCCCATATTCTTCCCTCCACGGTGCTGGTGGTGGTGGGGTTGAGTATGGCTTAACTGCTTCACCCCACATGACTGGTGGGAGAGAAGCCATCACCAGCACAAACCAGGCCCATCCTCATACTTCCTTCTATGTCCAACAGACACCATTTGATTTCTTCTCTGGTGTGTCCTTCCTCCTCTTCTGCATCCCCTCCAAAGTCCTTTTCATCTACTGCTGCCATATGGGTTTTCCGTTTTCTAAGCTTACCTCGTTATTTTTTCTTACAGTTCAATTGAGTTAAATACCATATTTTTATTCTGTTCTTTTTACATTGAGCGATGCAAACTTTTTGTCTTCGTATAAGCACATTCTCACTGCCATTACTGGAATTGGTTTTGCAGGAGCTAGAAGCAATGACATGGTAAATGGGGTTTTCAGCCACAGCAGATTCTGGGACAGGCCAAGTGATGAGCAACGTCGTCGTCATCATCTTTCTGGTTTCTACCCTCATTATCATCACCATCATCATCCCCCATATATGATGCCAATACAACAGTCAAATTACAGTCACAATTTTCACAGTCTCTCAAATTCCACTGGTTCAGCCAATGAACCTTCATCATCCATTGCAGAGAACAGAGATCAAGTTAGTCCCTCCGATGGCGTTCAACCTCCATTCTTTGATTTTCTAGGGGTAGGAGCCACTTGATATGAGCCAAGTTAGAAGAAGGAAACAAAAATCTGCAAACTTTCCAATATAGAAGTGGTCCAACATAACTGAGAAGCCATTAGAGGCAAAGAGAAAGGATAGTTGCTTGGGTTTGGTGACTGTGTGACCTTTGCGTCACTGAGATAAACCACATATCTTTGTTGGGATGATTTCCTTTCTTTCTCACATGGGGACCCTATCAAACTTCTAAAAATAATTTTGATTTCTAGTTCCTTTATTAGATCCCTTTTGGTTAATTTTGTTGAAGAAGCAAATGATGATGGAAATGGATCCCTTAGATATTAAATAGGTCTGGGACATTCTTTCTTACACGGAATGTGCTAATTACAACAATTTTAGGAGGCAAAAGTACTCAATAAGATCAGCGTAGAAAAGATAAGAAACGACAAAAATGGTAGTGCTCATTTTTAACGTTTGAGTGATTTGGTCTATTATTATTTATATATTTTTTAATATTTTGTATATTACAGTATAAAACATTAAAATATAAGATATAGTATTTATCTCTATATAATAATTGAAAATTATTAAAAATTATAATTGATATATTAGTAAGTTTTTTTTTCTTGATAAAATAATAATGAGATTATTCTAATGTTTTACATCTATAATTGTCAATTTCATGACACTCAAGTTTAGCATTTTAGTGTAAGGATCAACATAAGAATAGGGTTTATGAAGGAAATAAGTAGGCACTACCTGAGTATCTTATTCCTGAGGTTGAGATTATGTTACACGGTGTTTTTTTACACTTCATAGTAAAAAATGTCACATAATACAATCTTGGTATCGTATATTTATATTTATTCAAAGAAAACTAATAAAGTGCACCCAACATTAAGGGAATGAGAGTTTTTTAAATTTTCAAGAAATTTATAATATAAATTTTGGGGAGAGAACCATAAGAGAGAAGAGAGATAATGAACGAGTTTTTTAATTTTGTATTCAAGTGAGTTATATCTCACTCATTATTGTGTCTCTCTCTTTAAAATTTACATGATAATTTAAAAAAAAAATTCAGATATTCAGATCTAGCATTAAGGATCAACTTAGAGAGTTTATCACTAACATAGACTGAACAGTAAGATAATTGGTGTATTTTTTATAATTTTTAAGTAATATATAATATATTTAAAATGATGTCTTATGTGTTTTGATATTATGAATATCATCAAATAATTGGGATATGAATGTACTAAAAATAAGTATTATAAATAATTTTTTATTTTACTATACAATATTATTGATAACATAATATCATACATTATCGTTAAATGAAAAAGAATCCATTTAATAATAATATATAATCTTACATCATACATCAAAAGTACCATAATATTAGGTCTTTTTATAATTAAGATATGTTACATAGATATTATATAGTTTTAAGCAATTGGAAGAAAGTGAGATGGATGATGAGAAAAATGATGAGGAGGGGAAGTAGCCAAAGAAGAGAAACAAGTAAGGGGAACTGTTGAGAACATCGTTTTCTCATGGGCCTGGAATGCAATAACTGAGGCACCATTTCAGCAACTGACTCCATGATGGGGATTGGGAACTATTCAACATCCCTCTCACAATTCATGCCACCCACATGCCTCTTTAATACTGCCTTTAATTCCTTCTCTCCACTTTCCATCCCTACTACAGCAAATCTCTGGTTCAAGAGCTTGGGGTGACAAATAACTGATAGTGGTGTGGTTGTAAGATATAGCTTAGCCAAGAGGCCCGGCCCAAGGGGAAGCCCACATTATCCAATATTTTGGCCCCATCATAGATTAAATTGGTACAGGCTCGAGCTTCCAAGATCATGCTTCATCACAGATGCCAATGCACTACTCAGCTCGATAAGTGGAAGACCAGTTGAAAAAAACAAAAAAACCCCCCGATGGAAAGGATACACATGATGTTATTCCAAAGGAAGTTGACAATCCTTTGGTTTTTACTTTTTACAATAAATCAATTGAGAAATTGAGAAATGTTCCTCCCACAAAAATATTTTTTATAAAATTTGTAAAATATTCTTTTTAGTCAATCAACACATAATAAGATAGTGTAAGGGAGATAAAATAAATTATGGGTGTATACAGTTTGGTTTGATGCGATTTTAAAGAATTTTAACAATGAAAATTCAACCTCTCAGCTCCACATACCAAGCTTTGTTTTCTCAATCGCTAACCTCGCCCCTTCATGAAGCTACGAAAAATTCAGACCCCACTAGCAAAGTAACTAAATCTAGCTCTATAAAATTAAAAAAAATCTACCACCTACGCATTCTAGGATCAACCAAGTTAACATTGATCACAGAAAGAAAGATGAGGAAGGAGACTAAGAGCATTCAAATAAGAGAGGGAGAAAGAGAGGAGACCAAAGCTCACCCAAAGAAAATTACTGGGAAGTGGTGAGATGGAGGTAATGAATCAAGGGAGATAGCATGACGAAAACACGATGAGCTTGTTGTCAGTCAAATGGGAAGCCATCAGTTGGGGAAGATGAAGACGTTTTGGTCAAAATGGGAGCTCCACGTGGCTCACGTGACATGGCAATTACATGTCTAGTTGCCATCATGATTGACACGTTAGCATATTATGTTAGTTGGTTGAACAGAGTTAATCTTAGGGATAAAAAATGTACTGTTCTATTAGTTGACGAACATTAAATAGAACTGTCAAACCGGATAAGCCGAATTGGCCTGTCCTGAATCCGCCCTTTAGGCAAGTTGGAAAACCCAGGCCTGACCCATCCTTGGGTTGGTAGATTGGCTCGTCACATATAAGTTTATATATAAAGTTTTTTTTTATTTGCTATTTAAAACTTGCAAACTTGTGGTAAAAGTGTTATATTGTCTTCCTAGTGTTATAAGTTCGTTTTCTAACAACCACATAACTTAATTTTTTTTTTTTGAAAAAAGAAAGAAAGTTGACACGCCCTTTAACCCAACCTCCCCTTTTGAAAGGGCTAAGTGAGCCAACCTAACGGGTTCAGCCCAATTTAACATCTCTACATTAAAATGAGAAAAAGATAATGAACCAAATTAAAACCTTTTGCAAACTTAAGGGATTAAAATAGAACTTTAACCTTTATTTAAACAAAATTATTAACAAAATATGTATTTAAGAGATTAATTATTAAATTTTTCAATATTTGAACATAAAATGCACACAACTTAGAATTAAATGGGATTATGATAATTTAACCAAAATAATTCATTGATAGTATGCCATTTCCATAAACTTGACAAACTCATTGTGATCAACTAAGCCATTTCCATTCTCATCAGCTGCTTCAATCATTCTTCTACATTCCCCCAAATCTTTCTCCAAACCCAAACACCACAAAACCCTCTGCAACTCTCTTCCCTCTATAAATCCATCTCCATTTTCGTCCAACACATCAAAGGCTTCCTTCACCTCTCCCAAGCTTGGCTCCTTCTGAAACAATTCCCAAATCTCTTCTTCCCCAATCACCTCCTCTATTCCATCAGCATCAAATTCAGGACTTAGTCCTAACCTTTCCATCGCCATTACTGCTTCTTCTCTGCTTATTTTCACACCACGTTCAACACAGACCAAACTCTGCTTCAATGGTGCTTGTGCTTCAGAACTCATCAGGTTCTTAGCTGTGATCCAAGCCTTCCATTTTTGCCAAGCGAAACAGAGCAGAGAGTGGAGGAAGTAAAGGAAGAAGATATAGAGAAACCCCATGGTTCTAATGTGATTGAAGACAATCCTAGGGTAAAAGGAAAGCCATTCTGTGATCCCATTTGTGAGTATCTGCTCCATTGATAACTTGGATAGAAACTTAAAAGTAAGTACACTGACACTGAACAAGATACGATAATTTGAAGTATCTTGATAAGAGCATAGTGTTATGGAGTTCTTGGATATTGTTAGCTTTATATAAGCATCAACTGGTTACTTGTCCAATGGGAAAGTGAAAGATGGGACTGTGAGATTGAAGCTAGCTAGGTTTCGTGGAAATGGTCAGATAAACAGAAAGAACAAAGACTTGGCAAGAAAAAGAAAGAAGACAACTGCATAGATTTATGCGTGTTTTGATCTTTGAAATTGAGTTTTAATTAGTATGATTTTTGTTCATTTTAAAAAAAATTAAATTCAATAAATTTTTGTATAATTTAAACTCAAAATTGGATTCGTGATCAATTTAATTGAAATGATCAGCAGAGCTATTATTAGGAAATTAATGAGAATATAATCATATTATAGCAAAGTTATTGATTAAGGACCTGTTTAGAAAAATTTATATTTTTTAATAGATATTTTAAATAGAAATATAAAATTAAAAAAGTAGGTATTTAATATTTAGATATAATTATACTTAAGTAATTTGATTAAAAAAATATATGACTTGTGTTTGTATATAAAAATATAAAAATATTTTTATATTGATAAAATTATTAAAAATAAGATATAAAAATATATTTTTTAAAATTTATAAAATATTTTAAGGATATATTTGTAAAAAAAAACTTTTGGATTGCCAAACTCGCTCCAAGTCAATTTGTAGTTAACCGGCCCATTGATTGTTGTTTTTGTTTGTCTCTCGTCTTGAATTGATTATGTTCAGACCACAGACAGTGAAATGGCATTGTTGGATTAGTTCAAAAGACCCACAAGATTGTAATCACTTCCTCGTCTAATGTCACTTTTTTTGGTCTTTGCAAAAAGGTTTCATGTCCAGAGTTCACATTTCACTTTCCTCAAATTTTAGCACATTGCGTAATACCCACACAAGATTGAATGCCAAGATCCTATTATATTAATTTTGTATACTTTTTCCCTATTTTATAATTCATGTCTTTTTTTTAATTAATTAGCAAATTTGAACATTTATAAACAACTATTTTTAATATTTAAAACCCAAAAATTGCACACAAGAGATACTAAGTCAGCAAATTAAGTAGCAAACATTCTTTTAGAAGCTAGACTCTTTACTCACAAGAGTCTAGCTTCTATATAGTATTTAAAATTTTTATTATTAAATTATACTTAGCAACTAATCCTAAGGTATTAGCTTAGTAGTTAAAAAAGTGTATTCCCTACTTTAACTATTTGAATTTAACTTTAGGAGGCCAATGTAAGGGGCGTGCTTTTGATGAACAGTACAAAAGAATATTTGATAGTATACATTAATATAATATAATTTTATACCATGTTTGGCATATATAAAGTATTATATTAACTTATATTATATTTTTTATATAATTATCATCGTATAAGAAAAATAATGAGAGATTGATAAGATAAAAATATACGATGATCACTGTATAATATTGTATCGTTAGTGTCGCAGCCGCCACCACCACCTCACTATTATTATGTTATATAATCTTACATATTATATGTTATTATAATAAATACACGATAATATAATAATTTTATATATAAATAGCTTATACAATAGTATCTATTATTATTTATATAATTTAATATTTATCTTATACAGTGCAGCGCTAAATGCACCTCAAATTATTACTAAGGATACATATAAAAACAAATGTATACTTCCTGACTTAACTATGAAGACTTGGCTATATCTAATACCTTAGTGATGAAGATTTTTAAAATTTCTGTTGTGAAAACTTATTGGGGAGGCAAAGATAACGTATTACTATTAATTTATGAATTTTTAATAATAGTGATTGTTATGTTATTATTTTATGAGTAGATTTTTATTTTTATTTTTATTTTAAGAATTAATGTTAAAAAATAAAGTAATTAAAAAAATAAAAGAATATTTTTGTTTTTAATTTATTTTTAAATAATTTTATTATGAAAATTCTTTGTTTTTTTTTAAAAAATAAAAAATTATTCATAAAATATTACTACTTAAAACATAAAAAAAAATTATAAAAGTCTCCCTACGGCACACATAGTCGTCGTACTGTCGTTATACTTTTCCTTTTTCTAGCGTGAACTCTGGAGACACCTTGAAGGGCTCCTTAGTTACGTTTCCTTTAGGATATTAATTAGCAGGTCAATGGCCGGTTGCTTGTTGCATGCAATTCTACTTTTTTCATGTGTCATTTTTTATGTAAGCTACACTGAAACTTCCATCCAGACTTTTGGCGTGGTTAGATTGGCTTATTTTGTTAGGAGGTGATTTTAAATAAAAGTATTAATTTAAAAATATATATTTAATATTTAAATGTAATTATATAAAAATAATTTTATTAAAAAAATAAATTTATTGTGTTTAAATGTAAAAATATTATTAAAAAGAATATATAAAAAAATTTTATATTATATTTAAATAAAAATATACTTTATTTTTATAAAAATTTTAAAATAATTTTTATTATAATTCTATTAAAATTATAAAAAAATGGTTACAATTATAAATTGGTTGGTCATCAATAAAAATATATTAATAATATAAGAATAATATTATCCTTAAAAATTTTTCTTTTTTCTACTTAAAGTAATATTTAATCAAAAAGTAAAAGAAAAGCTACTTTCAAAAGTATTTATTGACAAAAGTATTTCTTTTAAAAAAAAGTAACTTTTGAAGAAAAAAAGCATTTTCAAAACGCGTCCCTAGTCTCAGCTTAATTGTCAACTCAATTTCAAAACTTGAAAAGGATTTCACTTTAGGTAGATTATCTTTAATATGTAAAATTTTGATAATATAATAATTTGATATATTTTTTATATTTAAAATAATATTTAAATTCATTATAAATATGTAACTATTTTAATTAATTTTTAATATGTTTAATAAGATATTGGTGTACGTTGTAGTCCTATATATGTTCATATACCAAATTTATACATTTAACTGTGATATTTGTTATTTTTAAAATTTTAAATACATAAATAAAAGTAATAATGTTCACGCGGTGTAGCAACAGCTCCGGTATGATACGGGAGTAGTAGCTATTCAAAGTTGCAACTTACAAGAAAAATAAACACTTCTTACTTATTTGGCACATGCTATATTGCTGCTCATTCTAGTCATGTCTCTCCTTTTTTTGAAAATTTTTTTGAAAATTTTTAAAAATTTTTTACACTTCTTACACTATTTATCCATAAATTTTTTTAATTTATTTTTTTAAATAAAAAATTTTTAAAATTATTTTTATCATTATCAATAAATGCTGTTGACATTTGGTCACTTTGGATTCTTTAATTCATTTTCAAAATTTTCCTTTTTAATATTAATTTTAATAAAATAACTATACTTAAAATTATTATTTACATTTTGGATAGCAATGTTTTAAAATCAAAAAATTTGAAACAAAATCCTTACACAATACCTATTGATAGCGACCAACCAAGACAACTACCAAGAAGAACGGGCGAGTCGAAAAGATGGCAAAGCGAGAGAGAGTAAGCATGAATCAAAAGTCAAATAAGTGGTGTTTTCATAATATTTACCAAAGTGCCACATTCTTTTTAAAAAATTTTAACTTAATTACAATCCTGCCACCGTGTTTTCAAAATTCTTGTTTTTAATTTTCAAAATTTAAAATATTGAAAACATCTTTTTATTATTTTTAAATTTTCATTTCAAGAAAATATTTCCTAAATATTTAACCAAACAAGTTTTCATTCTTATTTCCTATTTTCATTAAAAATAAAAACAAGAAACACACAAACCAAACTCACCATAAACTTTGAAATTGAATCCCGTAAACTGTAAATTGAACTAAATTGCAAAGCTCAAAGTAAACTGCCCACACGTAGTTTAAATGTATTGGAACCAAGCTAAATCATTAGTAATGCAATTTGATTCGATTTCAGTTACAATTTGATTCGATTTCGGTGGTCTTACAGCTCAATCCAAATTGCCCTATTTATGACAATGGCAACCCACACTAAGCAAACGTTTTTTGAGGTTATTAAATATCAGTTTGAATAATTAATTGAATATTTAATCCTAAAATATAAGGCTAATCCATCAATGATGGGAATGGGAATATAACAACAGGGCTAAGCTACCATCCCCTTTTTTTTTTTTAATTTTTCTTTGTATATTATATTTAGTTATTTTTTATTTATAGTATTTTTTTAAAAATGTTTTGAAATGTTTTTATTTTTTCTTTAAAATTTTTACTTTTTTTTTAATGTATGATTCTTTTTTATTTTTTATTGTTTTATTTTTTAAAATAATTTAATTTATAATTAGTTTATTATTATTAAAAAATAAAATAAATAAAATAATTTTTTTAAAAAAATATTTCCAAATTCCCCTACCCTGAAGCAATAGAGAAGTAGCCATATGTGTGTCAATTAGGGCCAACTTATCACGCCCCAATTTAGGACACGTGACCGGCGTATAGAATTACCCGTAAGGTAATTTCCTACCAGCCTCACAGACCAATGTAGATAAAATTCATTGAAATTCATTTATAAATAAATAATGAAGCTAAACACACTTTCATAAAATAAATTCTAAATCTAAAATTTATTAGAAATTTCGGCAGAGTCTCCTCTGAAATATGGACTATCCCAGGGTACAATCTGCTAATACTAAAGGTGGACATGCCCACCATTCA
>JASKGM010000009.1:10735770-10748946 GCA_034509205.1 Ceratonia siliqua | reverse complement strand
GTCTTAGGCCTAGGATTTGTTTTATTAGTATATCTAATTTGTCCCCTTATGCGAAAATTCTTCAGGCTTGAAGTGAGCGTGGACACTAGGCAGAGAACAAACCTTGATATTATTGATGGCATTCCTTTTTCATTGTACTTTCGACCTTAGAAAATTTAAGTAAAGTTGTAGGTGTTTGTAATTAGGTTTTCCAATCAACGAATGTCATGTTATCAAATTTTCCAATGGATAAATGACATGTGTAATAAATTTTTTCGCACAACCAATTAACTACTTTCATTAATATTTATTAATACACATGTCATTCATTAATTAAATAACCTAATGTTAGTATTCTCACGTCGTTTTAATAAATTGGTTAAGTATTGAATATAAGTGAGAGGTAATCCTCACTTTACAAACCGGTTTTTAAGAATAAGTTAAACTTTCATGAATAACTAACATAGTATCAAAACATTGGTTTAAACTTACGGCCAGCATCTTCCGGTGGGACCACACTCATCCGAAGTGAGGGCGATGTTGGTAATCCCATGTCGGCCAGTAAGGTTGATTAACTGATGATATTACCTATATCTTGTCCCTTTTCACCTCTGTAGTCCTCTCTTCCTTTTATCTGATGAAAACAGGATACACTATGGAAGAGATCATCAGTTGCAGAAAAGGTTGGGATACTCACTGTCTATCCCCCATATTGGCCTGAGGACCATGACTTAATAGTGGCTTTGTTTTCTAGGGCGTGAATTGCAGCATTCCTAGTTATTTAACAGTAGTGGATTCCCTAGGCCAAGGAACTAATTATTGCTTCAGGAAATAGTTGAAGTCCAGAGACTTGAAACGAAACATGAGTTTTAAAATTTCCCATAGATGATGGTAATAGCTATACATGCTTGTGCTTGAGCTCTAGACTTCTAGCTACTAAGTTAATGCACAGAGTAGGACACTAAAGCTAAATAATAAATAACTTAATTATGAGAAAGTAGAAAATGGAGTGATGAAAGTAGCAGAGCCGAATATTTGAAGAAAAATATAGTAGCTAGGTCTAGATTTCCTATTCTTGGGAGAATGAAATAAATTTGCTGCTTATAAACTCTCATGTGATATCCCAACGTATTTTGGCAAGAAAGGGTGCAAGAGAAACAAAGAGCACCTGCAGTGTTTGCCCCTTATCAGAAAAGTTCAAGAACAACAGCTGGAAACTAAGAAAGACCAAGCACTACTGCCTGTTAGTTTCCCATGTTCAAAATGTTTGACAAGTTGTTCTGTGGCTTGCTTTTGAGGGGAACAGAAGATTTAAATTTTTAATAACAGCTGCCTAGGGATTTTGTTCAAGGTTTTCTCGTACTGCAATCAACTCCAGATTTTCTTGTTGAGGCTCAGATAATTTTTTTTCAAGGATGAAATCACTGTAATGTACTAAGGTAAGCTAGTGCCTGTCTGTCAAAGGATCAAAAGCATATATAGAAATAGACCATTTGAAAGAGAAAGTGGGAGTGAGGTGTTACTCACTACCTTTCCATCCCATCACTTTGTTTTACTTTCATATTAGTGTCGATGGGAATATTTCTTACTGCATAAGAAAACTCATCTTCGTGGTTGCAGATAGATAGTGACTCAAAGTTGGGTACAAGATTTTTATCTGCTTTAAAGGTGCAGCAGAATGTCTATAGAGACTACATTTACACGTACAGTAACTGGCAAGAAACTCATTCCAAGTTAAAATATATCCCAATTTGGTTCCAAGGATACAAGAACTGAGATTCTACTGGCCCTAGAGATTTCAAGGGACAGGCCATTACCTAATGTTCACCATTACCATTTACCATCACATGAAATTAACTTGTTTTGAAGATAACAAATTGTTTTAAAAATTATTTTTAAGACCATAAATTCTTAAAATACTCAAATAAAAATTCAAATAAAGTCAAAGAAAAAATTACAATACTAATTATTTGCTATTTTGTACATAAGAATTTATAAAAATAGTGAAAAAACATTAAAGAAAGAAATAATCAAAAAAGAAAAGCCCACAAGAAAAAAAGACAAAAGAATTAAAGAAAGTCTCATTTATTAGAAAGCCAATCAAGTATCGAAAATAGAATATGAAAATAAATAAATAAATCTGTTAAATGCAAAACTCTCTTGAAAAGATAATAAAATATCTCCAATCAAAATGTGGATGAATTAGTATATCAAATTTTACGTACTAATACATGGTTTAGTGTAAAAGATCATTTTTCTTCTCTTTCAATAGATCGAACAGCCAAAGAAACGCTGCGTTTTGTCCCAACTCCCGGGGCCAGTGGCCTGCTGAGGGAGTGGGCGTCGGCGAGAGAAAAAACAGAACAGTACACCTTGTAACCAGTAGCGTAATTGTGTTGGTTTTCTGCAGAATGTAGACATATGAAGGAAGAGGAAAAAGAAAGTTGAAGAAAGCAAATGCTGCTGGCATTTCAGTTATTTGTATAAATTTCTAGCACTGTTATTTAATAACTGTCAGTCAGCCATAGCAACAAATCAATGTGAATAACCTGATGTCAAAATCACTCCCTGCAAGGCTTTACTGCTCTGGCATCCAGGTATATCCCCCATCAATTTCTCTCTGTGGCTTTTTAATGCCACTCTCTGTATTGATATGCTTCATTGTCAAATATTTTAGCTGGGTCTCTTCATTTTCTCCGCCCCAAATAGCCCCCCCCCCCCAAAAAAAAAGAAACACATAAGAAAAAGATAGAAGCTTCCAATCATATGTTGATGAAAATCGTTGTCAACTTTTGTGCTTCCATTATGCTTTAGGTTAAACTAATAATGATATGAACAAAAGTTGAAATACGCAGTGCAATAGTTTTCTTTTTAATCATTCATTATCTTGAACCCTGTGCCCACACTGCATTGTGTGTCTTGTATCCTTACATGACTTTCTAAGCAATACTTTGCTTTTGTTTCTGATTCTGATAGATCAGGAAATACATCTTTTGATTCCCACCAACGAGTTATACATAATGCAGATCCTCGTTGGCCAGAAAACCTTGCTTTATGTTTGCTGTGATCTGTTGTGAAGAGTGCTCTTGTTATTGGTTTTAAAACTTTATTAACCATTTAATCATAGTAGTTGATGAAATGCGCTATTTTGAATCAGAAAGATGACTTGAAACCAGTACACCCCTTTTGGTAGCACCGGTTCTGTAAGATCCTCTAGTTCTTTCATATTAGGGTGGATATGAAATGATAAGGGATCACAACATCTAATCTAATACCGTGTTTTGGCTTTAGATAGCCAAAATTTATATGATATTGGAGTATCTTTTTCCTACATATATAGATAATCAGTATACCACAGTTCATTTTTTTTAGAAAGAAAAAGAAGAAAAAAGGAGTGGACAAATTCCTGGGCCTGCTGGCATCTCAAACCAAAATTGGGTTATGTTATTTATAGCAGTTAAATCAAGTGAAGTAATATACGCAAAAGATATGAAATTCATTATCAAGCAAGGATGCTTCACACCCTCTCCCCCTATGTAAAGGATATGGACATGTACCTTGTTAGTGTACTGGATATATATCCATAATATCATTTCTTTTAATTTTTATCTATATAATCATTTTATCGTAAAAATGTATTTACAATCACAGATATATCAATTGCGATTGATATTATTCTTACAATAACATTTTTTATAATTTATAGAATATCCATTTGCTCGTGTATTGGTATTAGTGCTTCAAGAAAGTCTAACGTTATTCTTTGATTAAATCAACAAACTATACTTTTTTCATTGTGCACTAAGTAAATGGAGGTACTAGGATTGTGCTTTGTGTACATGATCGTGCTTGAGACTTTGTGACTGGCTATTGGGTAGATTTGACTATTTGAGTGTTCAATGGAGTGCACGAGGGTGGTTTTCTTGATGCACTTTATGTGTGAATTATCTTCTCTAAAACTAGAGTTGGTAAAATATTAGGTTATCTATCTTTCAGTTTTCAGATGGAAAGAGAAGGGAAATGTATACCAAATTACTATGAAGCCCCGAATTTTACATCCTCTTCAACCCTTGTGGCAAATATGGAGCTTCACATTCTAATGTTCCATGCATGAAATATTGGGATTTGTTACTTAGTTTATATAAAGCTTGAATTGAATTTTGACAAGGAGAATCTAAATCCCTCAATCCCTCCCCCAAAAAAAAGAGAAAGAGAAAAGGAAAAGGAAAGGTGGAAAGAAAGGATAATTTGTTATCTAGTTAAGAAAAAATTGTGTACTCTCCAAATCTTACTATTCTAATTTTATCTGTCTCATTGGCCTGCTAGAATAATTTCATACTGCATCTTAGATATTATTGTGATGATAAAACTTAAGTGATGCTTGCCTCAATCTATTTATCCATTTTAATTATGACATTTTCAGGAACTGATTTTTTGTTTTTAACCTCTTGCTTTGCTTTTCCAATAGTAGAACATAGTCACTCAATCCACAAGAGGCATGCCGTGCTTTGGGTTGAGTCATATGAGTTAGTCTTGCCTGAATCATTCTTGTATCATTCTATTTTGTCTCTTCGGTCAGGACATGAGAGACCTTAAATGATTCACAAAGATGTTGTAGTTGACAGTGATTCTAGAATTTAAATTTCTTTCGTGGAAACTCTGACATTTTATTATTTTTCTGATGAAAGAAATTTAATCTCCCTTGTATAAGTAGGCGATGCTTTCAGACTTCTTTTTTTTCTTTTTAATGTAAGATCTTTTAAAGTCATCAATATGTGAAGGGGCATGTACACAGAATGAGAAGTATAATCCTCTTAGAAATTGTAGTAGCAACTTGCCAATGTTTAGTTATGGAGATCAATTATCAAATATCTATGACTGATCAATTTATATATTCTTAAATGAACCTCTAGAGATATTTGCATCATAATTGGATGGTACAAGTTCTATCTTTTCCAGCTAGTATCAATTATTTCGTACACTCAGTGCTATACAATGTTTTCTTTGATGCTTGGTGGGCCATTTCAACTGAAGTTAGACTGTGATAGTGCCTATGCCTGAAATTCTTGATGTTTCAATAGAGTATTTGCGGACTTAAAGAAGATGGAAGCATTGCTTATAGTGTGGTCAGAGAGAAAACTGAGTGATGATTACAAAGTATAGATTTTAGTAACTTTTAGGCATCTCTTTGGTATGGCAGATTAAGTAGGATCGCCAAGAGTGGGCTGTACTCAACAAGCCCCTCAAAACCGTCTCCTTCTTATCAATTCCCATGACATGAGGTAGTGTTCAGGTACCTTTCAAGACTTTAAACCCTATTACAATTATGGCACTACTTAGGTCTAGGGATATGATATTCAAGTTATGAAGTAGAGACACTTTAAAAATGAATTTACGTCTGTGTCCGACACTTAACACTCATATTTAACACAATTTGACACTTTAAATTTTGTTGTGTTGTGCTTGTGTCCGTATAAATGTCCATGATTTTTAGTATTCAAGTTTGATACTTGTCTGGTACATGTCTGCTGCCAAAAATTAAACATGGGAGTGAGAGAAAATTATGTAAGTCATTTAAATACATTGCTTCATGCCTACTCTATCCTTCCTTATAATCCCACAATCACTTGGTGACATATTGCTCACGTCATTTTCTCTAAGTGACCATGTATAATATTTTCATCAATAAATCTCAATTATTCTTTGGTGGAGGATGTTGACAAGTTCTTTTTGTTTCTCTTTTACTGATTCATGAGCCACATTCTTCTCATCTTCTTTCTCTGCTTTTGGATTTGTGAAATCTCCCTTATGGGTCCATTAAAAGAATAATAATTGATGAGGCAACTTTGCTTAAATGACTTTTGATTCACCGGACCTTCTCCTACTGATCTTAATAAAAATCAGGGTCCCTTTGGCGTCATCCTGGAATCTCCTTTACCTGTTATGGAATATATTAAAGCAAGAAAGGAGCTTCAAGTTCATCAGCTGTTAAAGAGAAAGGTACTACAATAACTCTCCCTTCCTTTTCTTGTTTTCCAAACATTCGGGCCACATACCAATACTCGTCAATATTAACAATAATATTCCTTTCTTCCAATGTGAACTAAGCTTGCCACTAAAGAATTATATTTCAAGGCACAAGCAGCAGATTCTTGCTGAGGAAGAACCTCCTATTGCTGTTACTGGACCCACCTAGTACAATCTATGTGTTAAAAACCTCATTTATGAAGCACTAATAATTTAAAAACCAAGTCACGTTGTGTTCGATATGTCTATTAACACTCGTATACGGGACAGGACACTTCAAATTATACTTAAATATTATATATTTTATCATATCACGAATTTCATAGAAACTCATCTGATACAGAGATAATGGTTAACTATTGGTAAGTGGACATTTTGCACCACATTTACTGCCATCCATACCACTAGCAGTAGATAGTGGTCAGTCAATTTATGATGGTCGGCTTATTTATTGAATGGCAGTGTACCTCTTTTGATGGCATGTTTATAATAAACTTAGGCATTTGATTTTCCTGAGTTCTGAATCGTGGGAAATTGTTCAGCAGTTTTAGCAGAACAGCTGGGAATCCATGGTGCTGAAATGGTAGTGCTTTGATGGCCAATCATTAGATTTTGATTCCAGTGATCAAATTCTAGACCGCAACCCAAGAAATGTGCAGAGTGATTTAATCGAATTGACGTTTACGATTTGTTGTTGGCCATTATAGCCTCCCTTTTCCTTTTCTTCTTTGCCTTTTTTTTTGGGTGAAATTTTCTTTTCTGTTCAGCTTGGATATATATTACAGCATTAAAGGAAATATTCCCTTTGGAATAATTTCTTTATGGGACTTTTGTTCAGAGTGAGCCCTGTAAATTGCTTTCATATTACAACAAAAAATGCACAGCCACATATAATGTGTGTAGATTCTTCCCATTCCCATTTCCAGTTTAGTTCCCCTTGTTATCTTGTAGCCTAGCAGCTCAACTGCAAAAGGGCAAATATATACTCATATAGAGGAAGTCTCACAACAGTTTACAATTGGATAGTGATGCTTTGATTCAACCCCTGATGGAATACAACTTCACAGTGATGGCTAATATGATTATTGAGCTAGTGCTTAGTTATGTCATGCCAAACACTGGACTTGGGGGGTTGAGATTCCTTTGTTTGGATAATCTTAGAAATCATGATCTGTTCAATTTCTTGAACGAACATATTTTATCATTTTCTTTTCTAACAAACAAACATATGCTATTATTTTCATTTTGATGGAGCATTTTTTATCACAAAAAATGGCTGATTAGTTCTCTTTTTAATAGTATACTTCTTTATAGAAAAACATGGTGGCTCTAGGTCCGAAAATCTAACCTAGATTCTTTGATTCCTCCATCCTTACATGGAACAAAAAGAATCTGCCAATCGCACCACACCACCCCTCTCATAAAGAAAAATCAAAATGAAGAAAGGAAAAAAGGGAAAGAAAATTTGAAAGAAAGAAAGAAAGACTTATTTAGTTTTCACTTTCAATCACCAGAAAAAAAAATATCCATAATAACAAAGCCATGAATTTAAAATTTATTTTCCTGGAAAGCTTCTCACAGCATTAAGAAAGCTGCACCCATTATTCATTATGGTGGGCCTACCTAATTCAGAAGGGAATCAATAGCAGAGAGAGTGGGAGGTGGGAAAACAGCAAGATAAAAACAAACCATACACTTTTCCTCTTTTCTCTCCTTTTGAGACTCAAAATTGAACTGTGTTGCTTTCTCTGTTTTTGCTGCATCAGAGATTCTATCCACCACTTTCAAGTCAAAGAAGAAAGAGTAGAGAGCAAAATAAAAAAGGAAAAGTCTTAATGAAATGGGATGAAAGAGGAAGAGCCATAGCTAATGGCATATATTCCCCCAACATAACCCCACTTATGTTTCCTGATATGGAGTGAGATCATAGGATATCCTAACAACTCCAATCTATAAAGAGAACTATAGCTTCCACATATTAACGCACAGCTAAAAGGATCAAAATACATATTGATATTTCAGTCCATTACCAGTAACTCATCCAAAAAAAAAGCAAATGGATCTGCAAAATATGCAAAATCAAAGTATGCATTTGGTTCTGTCCACTGATGCCAAGCCAAGGCTGAAATGGACTCCTGAGCTTCACCAACGATTTGTTGAGGCGATTAATCAGCTTGGAGGGGCAGATAGTGAGTATACAAGCTTAGTGACCTTACTATCTTGACACTAAACTATTGAGCATATCTTGGCTAATCTATTTTTTACACTGTGTACGTGGGCAGAGGCAACCCCAAAGAGTCTTATGAGGGTGATGGGCATTCCAGGACTCACTTTGTACCACCTAAAGAGCCATTTACAGGCATTTCCCTTTTGTAATGATTGTATTATTATCTGTTGCTTTTAATGAGTCTGAAAATCGGGAATTTAAGCTTCTTTTTTTTCTGTTTCTGGTTACAGAAATTCAGACTTGGGAAAAGCCAGCAGCTAGAAACCTGCTCCGACAATAAACAAGAAGGTAACTTGTAGTACGTCTGGTTTAAAAGTCACAGCATGATTGATAGTTTTCTCATTTGGTATAGTCTCTAATGCTCTTTTTGTTGCAGATTACAGAGGAATCCAGAGCAGTGATAGTCATTGCAGCAGGGAAACGAGTGTTGGGGTCCAGAACCAGATTACTGAGTAATAGTCAGAAATTGATCATTTTTGTATATTATTATTGAATTTTGATGGAATAGATATTTCCTAGAGCTTTCATTGATCAAATGCTGTGTTTATCAGAAGCTTGCAGATAGCCCAGGCTCTCCAAATGCAAATGGAAGTACAGAGGAAACTTCATGAACAAATTGAGGTAGAACATATGATTTAAACTTACACCCATCTGAATTCTTTCTGAAGCAAAAGGACATGTTAATAAATTAGGTTTGTAACTTTCAGGTGCAGAGACATTTGCAGCTTCGAATTGAAGCTCAAGGGAAGTATTTACAATCGGTGCTAAAGAAGGCCCGGGAAGCACTTACCGGATACAATTCTTCCACGGCGGGTATAGAACTCGCAAAAGTTGAGCTCTCTCAATTAGCCTCAATAATTAACAATTCTTGCTCAAGTTCTCCTATCTCAGAACTGACAGAAACAAGAGGACTAAGTTTTAAAGATGGGGAGAGGAAACAAAACAGAGGGACTATGTGTTCACTGGAAAGTTCCTTGACATCTTCTGAAAGCTCTGGGAGAAAAGAGGAGAAGGAGTCCAAGAAAGAAATAGGGGACCCTAAAACATCTAATACTATTTCAGTTGAATTGCCACTAATGGCCATTCATCCCGTGAATAAAGCATTGAATGGCGATGCAAGTAAAGAAGCTAATGGGAGAAAGAGAAGTGGAGGAACCAATTCTGATGGTACCTGCATTGAGCAACCATTCCGGAAAAGATGTGGCAACAAGCTGAGAAAATCTGAATTGTCGGAAATGCCTGACTTGAACAGGCAATATAAGAGTGACATTGACTCAAGTTCTAAAGCAATAGACTTGAATTGCTGTTTAATGAGCAGTTCTGGCTTTTTGGAACCATGAGACCAGATGGGTTCCAGTTATGTCAACATATGCAGAAAAAATATTCTCCGAAGAAAATCTCTGTTTATAAACTATGTATATTTTTATAATTAAAAGAAAGAACTTTTTACTATATATCCTCAAGATAGGCATAATGCATATACTGTTATGAGTAATGTTCCTCACACACCCATTGCAGCCCAAAAAAATACACTCCCGTGGAGAGTTCATTAGATTTGCTCAGTATGCCAAACAACACCCTGTGATTCAATGGCTAGAACAGGTGTTTTCGTGGGTAAGACCAGGTTTATTTTAGAATTTCTCAGGTTATATAGTGTAGGATTTCTTCCCCGTAGCTCCTCTCTAATATTGAGCCACAAAGTAACCAAACTCTACTGTCACAACTTGGTAATGTGTACCCACTTGTTTTGTTTGTTGTTCTTTTGAAGCTTTTCAAGACTCCACTAAACTATGAGTTGGTGACATCAAACCAAGAGCTTTCTGCTATGAACCGATCTAGATACTAGAGGCAGGAGAAAACATCATATCCCCGACATCAGTTATTGGAAGAATGAATCGTTAGTAAAACCATGGGCATTTTAAATCTTTGATGCTGTGAAACTTTAATCAATTGGGGTCACTGGCCAAGAGAGAGAATCAATAAAGTTGTATCCACATTGTAAATCATGGCGTTCCTCTACTCGCAAACCATATAATTTCCCGTTGTAGTGCTAAACATGGAGCAACCAAAAATTCATCCGTCATAAGCTTCGAGTTCTTATAGTATTTCTGTTTTTCTTATTTGCAAATTTGGGCCTTCTTTTTTTTTCCTTCAGATCCTCAGAGTAACCTAGAAATCAAATGGTTGTTTACGTTAGCAGCACAATCTTCTTTTGTGCATAAGAAAAGGGTTTTGATTGATTTCATTTGCTTCTTCCACTATGTAGGTAATAGACAATGGCACGTGACAACAGATGTCAACGAAATAGCAATGTCCGAGGAGTTACTGGGCCACGATCGGCTAAAAACGGCGGCATTGATAGTAGAGTCAGTCAGGAACTTGTTAAACTGGTTGGGACAGATAATCTTTGAGAGAAGCTTATGAAGGGGTGCAATCTAAGGTTGGCAATCCTTTACTGAGTTCAGCCTCCTTGAAGCAAGAATTTTACCATTTTAGCGGATCGTATCAAGGGAACCAAGGTTTCAGAAGAGTGATGAATTTGGAAAGAGACAAAACTCAGATGACATAGAGGTAGGGAACACCAGGAACCCCTCAGTCCTGAATGCAACAGTGAAGAGTATATTCTTTCATCGCAGATAATCATCATTTCTACAAGAATGAAACCAGAGCATCAGAATTAGAATCTTGGGTTTTAACCATTCAAATGCTGTAGGTAACAAGACTGAAAGGAGAGAAAATTCCAAAGAATTCTAGGGGCGATGGCATATTGGCAGCGGGGGCATTAGGTAGCCCCCAAATTCTTTTGTTAGTAGCATGGACCTAAAGAAAAACGAAGATTCAAAATTCAACTTGTGTATGACTTGAAAGAAGTTAGTATTGCTGCTAAAACGGCATTCCCTTCCTCAAAAGGGAAGCTTGATCTGAGTAACACAGATTCCAGGCTGAACCCTGCAGTGATCCAGCAAGCGAAAAAAATATAGATTGTCAAAATGAGCCAATTGCTAAATCTAGTTTGCAAGGTCTACTGAGGATGACAAGAGAAAATGTTGCAAGCAAAATGTAAGAGCTATGCATCAATATCTTGCGGGTTGCAGGGTCGGATCGGTTCTCCATAAGCACTAGAGGGTTTTTGGCGTAAAGGGACTTAAGATAGTGGATGGTTCTACTGTTCGAATTTTCCCGGCACAAACTCAATGGCTACAAGCTGATGATGGGGAAATGAATCAAGATTTTCACAGAAAGGAAGACCGTTTCTGATTTAATTGCCAAATAAAAACACATAACGAGGGTCTGGATTCCCAGTTACGTTAACTGCATCGTCTGTATAGAAATAAGTCAGCATTTGGGAGCCTATTCTAATTGGATGGGGGTAGATTCAGTTATCCTCACTTACCCTTTTCCCTGTAAATTCTTATTTCCAGACTCATTAGAATAACGTTAGATCAGAAAAGAAAACCTTCTTGGTTCTCTCCACAATTTTTTAGTATGATGGTGTTTGGTTTAATAATCTGACTTTAACTCCACTGCTCATTATACAGCTTTGAAAAAGGATTGGGAGATAAGAAAATATCATTAACTCATTTCTTCCCAGAAAATATGGTAAAACTTTTGTACATTCGTGCCTGTACATATTCATCCACCAAAGAAGAAAAAAATCATTAAAAAATTCTTCCCTAACTCTCTACCTCAGCATCAACTCTTGGACTTGATGAAGAATCACTGGAATCACCTGAAGGTGCTTGATTTGGATGCCCAACCACTTCTCTATTAAGATTTAAAGCAGAAACTAACCCAAACTTCTCTGTCAACCCTCCTCCTCTCCCTCTTCTTCATCTCTCTTGTTGCCCACGTCTTTCTCATCAACAGGCATCTGGTACCTGCAGACAGGGCAAGACCCATGAATCCCCAACCACTTCTCTATGCAATTGGGATGAAATTTATGCTTACAAGGCATCTCTTTTGCCACCCCACCAACCTCCCATTCCTCCAAACAAATAGCACACTCTCCCCCATCTTCATCTTCCCCAATTTCAACACTTAGGCATGGCATCTATGGATTCCTTGGAAGCCGGGGGTTGCCCACCCCTACTTCCCAATTCACGAAACAGAGTCTCCAGGCTTGAAGTACCATCAATCACCACCATGCCTCGAGTAAAGGGGTTTATCAAGATGATTCTTTCACGCTCGGTACCTTCTGCACTCTCGGTTTCCTGATCTGGGCCTTGACTGTCTCTTCTAGGAGGAGCGGTTGAGAAGCCAAAGAGGAAGGGTAAGAAAAGAGACAGGTCTCTGTATCTCACCAACCTTTCGAACAGAGACGAAATCTCAGAGACCTCAGCTTCAGAAGCCGTTGCTTTAAGATAAAAAATAGTATTTTTCTCAAGAAAAAAGAGAAAGGGAGGCCAAGAAGCGATACAGAGAGGAGGAGGATAGACAATAGAGTGCACAGTTAGATGAATTATGACGATGATCGGAGTGTTTGGTACAAGATTCTTTAAATTTGTTTGGGAATTACTAATTGAGAATCTTAATTTTTTATGTTTGGTACAGGGATTAAAAATATTTTTCTAAAAAATTAGAATTTCCAGGAATACATTTTAACCAAGTTTCTCACAAAAACTTTTTCATGTTGGGGGTGGTATTCTTAGATTCCTACCCCATAGAAAAATTTTGGGGTATGTAAATGATTATTTTACCCTTTCTCACAAATCATCATGTTACAATTTCAAATCCCAAACCCCAAATCTCGAAACCCAAAATTCCAAACCCTAAACCCCCAGACCCCAAATCCCAAGTCCTAAACCACCAAACCCTAAATCTCAAACCCCAAAAATCAAACATTTAAATCCAGAATTTCTAAATTCGAAATCTCTAACCCACAAACCCCAAACCCCAAACTTCCAAACACCAAACTTCAAATCCCCAACCCTAACCCCTAAACC
>JASKGM010000009.1:10697869-10726193 GCA_034509205.1 Ceratonia siliqua | reverse complement strand
TCAAAAAATTTATGGGTGAATAGTGTAAAAAGAATATAAAAAATTCTTAAAAATATTTAAAAACATTTTAAAAAATTTTTTAAGTTACAAATAACTAATAATAAAAATTATAAATAAATAATAAAAACAATGTAAAAAAATTCAAGAAAAAGTTTTAAAAAATTTTAAAAAAAATACATGAGATAAAAAATACTTAATTAATTTTAAAAAATAAAAAAAATTTAAAAAAATATAAAAAATAGAAAAAATTAAAAAAGGGAGATATCTTAGCCCCCAAAATATTCCATTAAAAAAAAGCCGTTTATTCTTTATATACCCCATCTTTGATAGGAATAAAGCATTTTATGTCACTCAAATTCTTTCTTAATGTCGAAGTCTTATATATTTTTATACAATATTTTGACACAAATAAAAATTTACCTGTTATGAAATATAATGTAAAAATAGGGTATTCAAATTATAACCACAAACAATTTTCACATAAATATATAATATAGGGTTTGGTTGTTTAGATTTATTAAAGAAAGTCTTTTATGTTTTTTCTTTAGAAAGAAAATATTTTTTAAAAATAAAAATTATTTTATGTTTATATATAATAATTAAAAAAAATTAAATAAAAAAATAAAATAAAATATTCTCTCATCTATTAAATTTTTTTTTAAAGAAAAACTTCATTTGAAAGAAGAAAAATTTCTTTTTTTTGATTTTTTTGAAAGAAACAGAAATAAATAGATAATTTTTTTAAAAAATAACTTATTTTTTAAAATAAATTATTTATTTTTAAAATAAATTTATACAAATAAAATTATAGGTTGTGCAATGAATAAATACTAAAGAATTTGAGATTTTTATACAACGATAATAATCCTTTTTTTTTTATAAAGAAAGTAATCTTTATAAAATGAGAAAAAATTTAAACTTGACATCTTAAAAAATAAAAACTACCGAAAAATGTACCATATTTTCATCATCATGTAATCTAAACTGATAAACAGTAATGCACATCAACGGCTTAGCTGCCCATTAGCTTAATTGATAAACTTTATCAATAAATTCCGATGCTTACTTCGCAACTAAGGATGAAAATGGAAGATGCCTGCGAAATTGCGGATTCCTAGATTCTGCGTTTCCCGCACCTCGAACTCGATCGCCATCGGACGGTTCTTATTTGCTAAGTTGTACACGTGGCGGCATCTAATGGCAACGTTAAGTTCACTTTCGGAACGACTCGCTTTTTTCCGAGGCCTTTCGATATATTTAGACTCCTGGTCCTGGCCCACTGCTAACTAGGATAAATAGCCAAACTATTTTTCCTTAGTCTCTTCAATTCTTTCAAGCTGACATTTTTGTGGTGTGACCTTGTGACTGATCATGGGAGGAGGAGGAGCTGAAGCTATGAGGACAGCGGCGAAGGTGGCCGGCATCAGATTCTCCACCGCGGGTAGCAGGGGTGTGTCGGTGGTGCCGCCCGCCGAGCAGTCGGTCCGGAAGGCTTCGCGACCTGTGTCGGTAGTCGTGTCGTCGCAGGGGGCGAGAGCTGCTGAATTTGCGCCGCTGCACACGACAGCGTCCTGGGACTTGGACGACTGCGGATTCGCCTACGAAGATGAACTAGTTATGGAGGCCGGGGAGCCTATGCCCAGGGTGGTGTTCGGCGGAGCGCCCAGCTTTCAGGAGGCTAAGGCGGCGACTTCGGAATTGAAAGACGCTATTGATAAGTAAATATTTTTCCCCCTCTAGAAATCTTTTAGATTTAGGGATTTTTTTTTTCAAATTCGATGTTACGAACTCTATGGGAAAATTTTAATTTGCTGACTTTAACTAGCTGTGATTCCAGATTATGGAATACGTGATGGTAGCATATGTTATTTTCTATTGAATTGGCTCACATCCATCATGAAATTCTTCATTTTTATTACGTGATACTATCTTAATTTTTTTAGAAGCCGGGTTTTTCAAAAGATTCCATTTTGGCCGTTCCAATGAGGTTTACTTTATTTGTAATGGACTAATAGTCAAAGGGTTGGTTGAATCTATTAGTAGACTACATTTACTGTCTCAAAGAACTAGGCAAATGTGATATTAATTGTCCTGCCTCCTCCGCTATATATGATCTATGGCAATATAATTTCTTGTTGAAGATGAGCGCGTTCAGTATCAATTGTGATTGAAGTGAGTTACACGGGTGGCATATTCTGAGTAGCTCTTAGATTTTCCCATTAATTTTTTTGTATTTCATTCTGGAAAATCAAGTTTTCTAAAGTGAGTTTATTAGTTGAGTCAATTATGTGTGGATATATGAGCAAAATTTTGTAAGTTAACTTCATAGAGTTGGGTTTAAAAATTGATTGTGCCTGTCGCCTTGTAGTAAAAGTTACTAGTATACCACCCATTGCCGGAATTGTTGTTGGCTTAGCATATTGATTTCTTGCTAACTCAGCATTTAGCCCGCAATGGAAAGAAGCCAGCCTTATCTTAGCTACATACACTAACACATCACTGATGTCAGCACTGAAAGTCTGACCCCGTAATCAGGGGTTGGCAAAAATAGATGGTTCCAATTGGTGATGCAAAAGAATTAAGCTTCTGGTTAACGTTAACATGTTGACCACGTGGCACTCTGTTGGATAACTTGGATCCCTTTTATCATGCTTTACTTATTTTAATGTTTTAATGTTGTACTGTTGTCTCTATTTACTGTTGTTTCCTAGCCTATCGTATGTACACGTAGGATTTGTGTTGACTGTCTCCTAGTTTTGTAGTGGAGCCGAGCTCCTGTTGTTCCTTGAATGTTTCCTTTTAGAAGTTTACGTCACCCAAATAACAAAGAGAGTCTGTGAGTTTCAGATCCTGCAAGCTAAGTGAGACGCTATCTTACTGATCTCTGATTGTATCCTTGTTATTGTTCAGCTATTTCAATATATCTGTCTTGCTATTGCGCTTCCAGTTTGGTTTGCACCAATTGGTATATTAGCAGTTGTGCAAGACATAACCAGTACCCCACGTAGATAAATGTCATATCTAAATCTCTTATGCCACAAAAGTCAATTTTAGTATAATGAAAATGAGTTTCCTTGTATGAGTGTCTACACATATCCAGTTCTGGCCTGATAAGGACAATGTATACCTCTTTTCTCGCTCAGTCATTGCCAGAATTAGGGATTTTCAAAATAAGTATAACAGTGTAAGTCAATAAGCATCTTCTGAATATACTAGCTGATTGCGGAGAGTGAACAGCAAGCATCTCTTATTAGGGGTTTGGCTCCTGCAAAGTAGGTTGTAATTTAGAAAGTGAAGTATGAGTTGGTAACCCTTGATGAGAAAACCAAGGGACTTACTTTTCACAAACCTGTAGGTTGTTTTCAGTTTGGTCTTATTTTATAAACAATCTAAACTGTTGGTTTTAACACCAAAAGTAATCCATTCTGCAGTCTGCACTTCAGAAAATATTTTTCCCTTCTATTGGATTGCATGTGTGCAGATCGTGTGCCACGAGGAAGTGAAGGAAAAGAACCATTGTTGGTGTTGTAGATCATCCTAATCTATTAAGAGGAATGCCTATCATTATTCTGATTTAATTATTTTCTTAAATAAAGGAAAGATTCAACCATAAGGATTGAAGGAATACTTGGAACTGCAGGTATATAATTTCATCTGCTCTTTGTAGCTTGTTTGGGATAAACTCTGATGGCTTTGAGGGTGCACATTGCAATTACTTTATGCTAAATGCTTCTAGATTGTGTCAAATCTGGTGGCTGTTTCCACCACTTCCTGTTTTAATTCTTCCTGCTTATATTATAAATGTCTCTAGGGATGATTTTAATCTCTATTAATATGGATAATAGAAAAAGTATTTTCTTTTGGTGTGATTTGGAAATTGAGTTGTTCATTATTAGCCTAATAGAAGTCATTGAAGTCTGAGTAGTTTGTTTTGGTAATTAAATATGGTTTTCATTTCTAAGATTTTGAGATATTCTTCTGTATGTTGGATCGACCTTGGCCAACACTGTACACAGTGTAAATTATGTGTATTGGTAGAAACTGGCAGTTAATTTGACAATTCTTACATGGTAGGACTCAAAGCTGAGAATGTGAAATCAACTGCCCATTCACATTGTTCCAATGCACGAACAAAATGGTAAACAATATGACTAGAATTGTTCATGTTATGCCATATAGTATACATGCAATAACAAAAATATGAAATTTGTGAATAAAACTTAGATATGATATAATGTGTGATAAATTCTTATATAATTTGAATTTCCTTTTTTGTGAAATAGATGTCTATGTGGTGGTGTTATCTCAGCTATTATTTATTTTTTTTATTTATTGGCTGGGGAAGGGATGGTTCAGAATAGTGGGGAACACTGGTAAGACTTCTAAAATTTACTTTGAACCTTACGGCATATTTCTGGTGGGGAACATTTGATCATATGGATATACATATATTTTATCTTCTATCCGAGGGCACTTCTCTCCATGCTAAGATCATATTTATCAATTATCAGAATATACATGTCTTCCAATTCTTCCGAGTGTGAGGGTTCTTCTGCTGGCGGTGAAGTCTCTGTTCTGTCTCCTCATAGTGAGTCGGAGACCAAATCTTGTGTCGTTGAGGCTATTTCAACTCCTTTAGTGCGGAAGCATGCCCTTCAGGCTTTTAAATTGCTGAGAACAAATCCTGATGCCCAGGTAATTTGTGATTTTTCATATCCAAT
The DNA here is from genome assembly GCA_034509205.1 of Ceratonia siliqua. Lineage (NCBI taxonomy): Eukaryota > Viridiplantae > Streptophyta > Magnoliopsida > Fabales > Fabaceae > Ceratonia > Ceratonia siliqua. Next base: position 10,721,472 of record JASKGM010000009.1, on the reverse strand, counting down.
TGGGATCCTTCTGTGCAAGATCTATAAGAGCTTATTAAATTTAGGCTTAGGTCCTGGTGTTGACTTAATAAAGTTCACTTATAACCAGGTTGTTGTGGCTTCTGTTACTTCTGACCCGAACGTATGGAATGCAGTTATGCAAAATCCTATGCTAAAGGATTTCTTACAATCAAAGCAAACAGGTAATAAATGTTTAATAGTCCTACTCTTCCCTTCCATTGTTCTACTGATATCTTGTATAATGGATGTTGACGCAAAATGTGCTGCTGTTGCTGGCTTTGAAGTAGAGGAATCTCCGGAAAAATTGCAAGAGTCACATGATTCTGACCAATCTGGTTACGCAGAAAGGGGTTTTGTTTATTCTGACTCGAACCTATGGAATGCAGTTTTGCAAAATCCTATGCTAAAGAATTTCTTTCAATCAAAGCAAACAGGTAATAAATGTTTAATAGGCCTACTCTTGCCTTCCATTGTTCTACTGATATCTTGTATAATGGATGTTGATGCAAAATGTGCTGCGGTAACGCAGAAAAGGGTTATGTTTATTTCATGGGACTACTGGATAATATCAAGCTTAGAGTATCTGACATGGTAACTGGCGTCTCAAATCACCTTCAGAATATATTTGGGCTACCAGCAGCTGAGAAAGCGTCGTCTGATGCCAATGGAAATTCAAAAGAAAACTTCATGAATTTTTTCACGGGAGGAACTTATATGGGATTGGCAGTGATGGTGGCTATGGTGGTTTTGCTGAAGCGAATTTAAATTCTTTCTTGGCAGTAGTACTACAAATTCGCCAGTTTTCTAATCAACTGTGTTTTTACTTTTGCCTAAATGCATCTACAAACGATGAGTTGAATATAAAATAGATGAAGTTACCGTCATATGAAACGGCTAGTTGATATAGTGTAGTTCGCATAACATTGGGAAGCCACTAAACCAGCATGCTGCTTGGTATTAGTACTTGAATGTTTAAAACTGCATTTGTGTACCAATAATACTTGTCACTTCTTTTATGGGTTTAACGGTTTTGCTTTATGTAAGACTTAGCAAGTTTACTTATTTCATATATTCTGCATGACAGTCATTACATAGCCTTAATATCCAATTTAAAAATTAATCTTAAAAAATAAAATTTAGGCCACTGATCATAATTTTACGCGGTAATATAGTCGTGTTACGTAAAATAGACGTTGAAATTGAACATAAAGAGGTTGGGTGCAATTAAAAAACAAATTACGGCACAGTAAGTAACTTACATTCTCAAAATGGGTTGATGACATAAAGAGCCATTTCAGTGGATCCATCGTTCATTTAGTATTCACTAATATTACCTAGTTGTAGCAAGAAGGAAAATTAAAAGAAAAATAAAAAAATACTGTTGATGAACTTACAGAAGTTAAGTGTGACTAATTTTGTCCTGAAGAGAATACAAGTTATGCGGCAAAAAAAGTTTTTTCAGTCAATAAATTATTGCGAACCTACAAAATTCAACGTGTATGATGCAATGCAAAAATTGATCAAAGCCACGGTTGTGAGTTCAACAGTATTCCACGTAGCAAAGCAGGCCGCACCATGCCTGTTTCAATATCGTTCCCGAAAATCCAGTCATGGGCTGTTTTATTCATGTTAATCATTGCTAATATACATTATATCTTCCTTTGATATGTTCATCAAACCTCGGTCTCTTCTGTTACTAGCCTGTGTTCGGTCAGGTTGGCCTCGCTGGAGATCATACAAAAAGTCCATTTGAACTAGTTTTTAACAAAATTTCTGCAATAAGGTGACAATGGTGTGGTTATATTTATTAAAACAGGCCACTGACCTTTCTCAACACAAATGCCAAGTACAAATATGCTACTTCCCATTCATCTGGTGAGAGTGTGCCTGATATAAAAGAGGAAAAATAACTTTTTCTGATATCAGGAGTCCTGTTAAGCAGGATATTGATAAAAAGGGGTGTTCAAGGAGTGAGTGGTAATGGAGCTTGAAAAAAAAAAAAGCATGGGCAGGATGGCTTACTCTGATCTTGGTTGCCATCACCCAAGGCACCAAGTCTTCGCATGAGCTCCACAAATTCCGGTTTTTTCATGTACTCATGCACGAATTCGTGTGAGTTCTTTGCAAAGACAAGCTCAAAATCATACTGTAAAGTATAATGATGAATAAGTTTTCCAGAAAGCACAAGCTGCAATTTAATGCTCACCGTAAAAAGCATACAAGAGATTCTCCGTTTGGTATTTGGGGAAGAGGATGGACAATGGAGGTGGATGAGAATCAGTAAACTTTGGCAGTTTTGAAAGAAGTAATACCTCTTCAGCTAATGACTTGAATATGTGGAAGGGGACAATCCATTCTGGACAATCAACAGCATCCTGCAATAAGAAGTTGCATCTTACATGATAACAGAAAAATATATAGTATCCCTAACTTAGGACTGTAGATAAAAAACATTAGTAATCAAATGTTGAATGACAACTGATTATGCACAGGTTCTTTGTTGTGCACTTTTTAGTTAGACATACACCGAGTCATAGATCTATGATCTAACAAGTAATTTGACATGAAATCTACTAATCAGCCTTGTTTTTCTCCAAAACAGCTACTTGAGTATAAGAAATAGGAGATCGAACAGAAATGATACCTCTAGATGGAACTTGTACTTTATGCCAAAGGGGCTGGAAGATTTAAATTTCTGAATCACAAATGCATTTCAGATTAGAAATACTGTTCACCAAAATGCACAGAAGTCAAATTATATCATTTCCAAAGAAACATAATGAGGAAGCTGCGGGATGAGGAGATTAAAATCACCTTTTCAGAAAATTCTTCATCAAAATGCACCCAGTAGACACTATTTCCAAAAGCCATCCCTTCTGCTGCATATTTCACAGAATGAAAATAGCATATCCAATCAAGAATGATAAAAATGGTCCAAATAAAGTCTAATCTTTTCAAGAAAAGGGGAAAAAATAGGGATTTTTATAAATAACGATCAGTCTATGCTAATATTTACCTATAAGGACCAACATTTCAATTTGAATTTCATTTTGAAAAACTGAAAGTGCTCAATTTCTGGGATAGTTCCACTAGACTTGCCTTACTTAAATAGAATATGAGGATTAGCATATCAAAATTAGTCTTTTAATAACCTAGAGATATATCATAAAACAAATATCAGATCCCTGCATATGCTCTTGTTTTACCTAAATTATTTCCTCAAACTTAAGCAAAACTTGTGGACTATTATCCTTAATCACAAGATATAACATTCTCTCAAATTTCTTCTAAAAAAATATAGTAAAATTGTAGGTGCACCAAAAACCTTCTCTAAGCTTTTTGACAAGCACATTAGCATCTGGCATAGTTCCAATGAAAATGCCTCCTGGACGAAGTAAAGCTGACACATTAGCCAAGGCTCGCCTAGCACGGGCCTCTGTAGACCAGGAGTAATGCAATGCAAACTGAAGGATTCAAAAGGTTTAACTGATTAGAAACCAAGCTGCACTTCGAGATGAAAAGTAGTCCATATCTATAATTAGCATGAGAGAAGATAAAAGAGTGTAAACAGTTGGCAGAAAAAAATGACAGATATTAAGTATTAAATTTTCTATTAAGGCAGACAGAGAAGAGCACAGTTAGACACCTAATAAATCAACATATGGACTATTGAGTATTGAGTATATTCAAAGAAAAGCATCACAATTTTTAACAAGAACATACGGAACAACAGTTGATGAAAAATCAAGCTGATTACTGGGTGTTTCTTCTAATGATATTTTACTTTATTTTAGCAGTACACACCCATCCTTTTCTTTTTGTATGAACTCAAAGATGATTTATTGAATGTCATTTACCTGGCAACTACAAATATCAAAAGGAGCATCGTCTGCAAGAACTTTATCCAAGCGAACCTGAAATCATCGATGATAAGAATAATGGAACTTAATTGCATCATCTAAACAAAATACAGAAATTGCTATTAAACCTGAAGGTCACAACATCACTTTCTCTGAAGGAAATTCAACTTTCAAATTCTTAATTTACTTGATCAAGATGACAAGATCAATACTCTAATCAAGTGATCCCAAGAACAAAACTATTTTATAATCTGAAAATGAAATAACACAAATCAAAAGAGAAAAAAAAAATGTTTGTGTATAAGTAGATGTACTAACTGTAGGTTATGAAGTTATCATACCAATATTAAAGGCTAAATTCAATTAAAATATTCTACTACAGATAAGTATCACAGATCATTTTTATTGACACAAAGGGGATTTTAGGGCCAATCTATAAAAATAATAATACTATTAAAGTAGCTGCTACAGCTGCAATCCTACTGTCACATGGTAGTCTCTCCTTTCTCAGTTTCCCGTCTAAACCAGCAACCATTGTTTGAAGCAGTGACACTCAGTCCTTCTTGATTACAGGGCATCGTCTTATCCTTTCATGGTCAACAATTATATCCTCCTCCATATTTTCTTGCCTTTTCTATGCTACTCCTGAGTAGCAATACTCAGGAGTAGCTTTTTTATTTTTTTAAATTTCAATTTTAAGTTTTTTTTTAATTTTTTATTTTAAAAAATAATTTAAAAGAATATAAGAAAAATAAAAAAAATAAATGAAAAGAATTATTTTTATTTATTTTTTGATTTTTTTAAATATTTTTGATATAAAATCATTTTTAATTTTAATTTTTTAATTTTTTAAAATTTTAAAATTCTTTAAAATTATTTCTTAAAATAAAAATTATTTAAAAAATTAAAAAACTAAAAACTAAAAATAAAATAAAAAAATTTCTCCCCTACTCCCAAGAGTAGGGGAGAAATCACCATATTTTCTTTCCTTTAATGGCCTCTTGATTATTTTAGGCACAAAACAAAAAGGACAGTTTCATATTCTAATTATAATTGTCTCTTTTTACCATGATTATTAATGTATTTTTGAGATTATTCCTCATTCTCTCAACTCCTTCAAGTATCTTCATTTAACTGTTTAAATATAATCTCCTTTCTCAAATTCTGGCTAAACCAGGCGATCCCTGCTGAGTTGTTCACTTCATAACATTGAAGAAGTGAAACCCTAATTTTTGGAATCTCGCAAAGTTGTCATTATAAAGCATCAAGAAAAGGCAAAGAGAAAATTTTCAGAGGATAAACAAGTGCAGTAGTAATCACCTCATAACAATCTCCACAGATGAGGCGAGCAGGAAAGGTGAACTTTTTACGTCGCTGATGATGGTCAGCATCACCATTGTAACGTGTACGACAGTCTTCAATCTGGACAGATTATTGAAATCAGTGAGCTGATGCTGAGAACTACATACACATGACAATTGCAAATAGTTTGACACTAAGTCATACAATTTTTCCCCATGTCATAGTAAGTTGAATTTTTGGATATAGTGTTGGTCTAACTATCTTCACAAAAGCTCATTGTGAGGTTAGAGATGCCTGACACTTATATTCTACATAGCAAAGACTTGAGCTATAACATAAAGAAATTCATCAGCTGGAATGGGGGAAAATACAAAGTTATGACGAAAATTTACTACCACCAAGTATAAGGTTAAAAATAATTTGAAATAGAAATTAATATAGCTTGAAGTGTATAAGGAATAAACAAGTAACTCATTCTTGTGGAAGACTTGCTATCAAGGTTTTGTATCCCGTAAGCATATAACAGCCAAAAGCAAAACTCTGTAAATGTACTTGTGTAGAAATGAAGTTAACTGCAAGAGGTAGTCAAAAGCAAGGCTTTGTAAATGCAATTGTGTAGAAAATGAGGTTAGCAATGAGAGGTATACGATATAAATGTTGTCTGGAGTTGATATAAATTACATGTGTTCAAAACCTTATTCTACCGTATCTTAGTACAATTTGATGATTAAGTGTATGGAAATTTCGGATGCAACAAGCTAGTGAAGAGAATTCCAGCTAATTTTAACACTTACTGAGCCTTCGGCAATGTCAATACCAACATAATATCCAATTTTGGCCTTGTCCCATTTGATAAGATCGCCACCCTGGTGAACATAAAAGAATTATATAAAGAGGCTTAGCTACGGAACTAGGTTGATTTTAGTATACTGAACGGGGATTAGAACCCATTAACACCTTGCCACAGGCGAGGTCAAGGACTGCATCTCCTCGACGAGCATAAAGCTGAATTAAGACGCTCTTAATCTGTTCAACAAAAGAATTCGATACAGCAATTAATTAACAATAATGTAATATTCTCGAAACAAATTATTTATTACAAAATACAAAAACAAACCCAATTGTTGAGTTTCTTTAAATGAATAATTGGGCTAGCCTCCCGTTCTTCCAGAGTCTGGTTGGTTCTTGCACTATAATGATCAGCTACTTTCCGAGCAAATATCTTCGTGCTTTCATCCTCAAGAAATTGTGAATCACCTAAACACAATTTATCAAAGGAAAATAAGCACGTTACGACCCCATAAGCTTGCTACAAGAAAAGCAAGGACAAAGGATGAAAAAATATACAAGTTGCAATTGAGATTCTTCATTATACAGTCGGGAAGTTGAAAGCCCGTTCTTATTTGTTCACTTCCCATAATTGATTTATACAAACCTTGACTCGGCGGAACCTTGTGTTTACAAAATTAGGTTGTAGTTTCATTTACATTCTATTGTTCATTCAGTATTTCAGAGCAAGACAACGTGTAATGCGAAAGCTAAAATTTTCCCCTTTTTCATTTCGCCACCTGCATTCGGGCTCTTCATTCGTCTATCAGCAACCAAACGAAGCCTAATGCTTCTAAACCATGTAACCCATGTCCATAAAACACCAGATTATACCCTTCATAATTGTGAACAACTATACAACGAAACAAATCGAAGAAAGGGGTCAAATGAACCGCAGCAGCACAAAGTTACCTTCAGAGTTATATCTTGTTTTGGATTGAGGTGGCTCGAAAGAGGTTGAAGGAGATTCCTGGTATCCTCGTTTCATGGGGAACGATCAGAATGTCAGTATCACTCTACCTCGGTGCCGCGGGAACCGTTAGTTTCGAGTCTTGTCAAAAGACAATCAAATGTCTTCCCAAGTCGTTTGTTTTGGTGTTTTATCGTCGGGTTTGATCAGGTGGAGAAGATGAAACTCAAATTAAATTAAGTACGGACGGTAACATGGATTGCTGTCTCCTGAAAATTTTATACTTGGTATGGAGGTGGGGGCGGTGAGGGGAAATCACAGGCACCTAGCACCGCGTGATTGGTAGAGACCAGAGAAGAATGGTGGTCTGCATAACATCTGAAATGGGCATCCTTCTCCTCCCATCGACGGCTTGGTAAGTTGTGCTTGTATCAGGTTTTGTAGTTCAATGGGCCAACGGCGGCAGCTGCTTCTACTTTGCAGAATTTCACTTAAAACGACAGATAGTTTCTTTATTGGGTAAAACGGCACTAATAATTCCTCCTTTTTGCCTTTTTGGTTCTCGTAAACGACTAGTTTGTATATTAATTACACAACAGTTTTTTTATAGCCAATGGAAGAAGCTCTTTTTAATAACAAAATTAAAGGAGGGCTATTTTAATTGCCAAGGTCATTTTCAATACACAAATTAGTTGCTTCACAAAACTTACAAAATATGTTTGTGATAAATTATTAGTCTTAAAAAAAAAAGATGAGAGAAAAATAATATACTAAATAAATATTTTGTAAATTTTGTAAAGAATAATATTATTTATACATTATTTTTTATATTATTTTTATATTTTCTTTCATATATAATATTTTATTATTATTTATCATTATCATTATATATTAAATTAATGACTAATATTAAGAGGATAAGAAAAGCTTAAATTTTTTAGTATTTGAGTAACATTGTTGTTTTTAACTCTGCTTTCCCTTTCAATATGTATCAAATTGCTGATGTGAACGTATTACTTTTCATTGTTCAGTTTGATTTGGCCAACTTTTTTTTTTTTTTTCTAAATCAACCAAGAAGCTCTCTCGACTACATTTTGCTTTATCATATTTTTATTTGGAGGCAAAGGAAGAGTGGAAGTAGACAAGCAGTCACCATTTTAACATATTCATGAATATCACTTCTTTGTTGCTTTCTTTTCATTAATTTTTGAAGCACTTTACAATTATATTTGACCAAAAGGAAAAAAAAAAAAATCAAATCTCACTGCTCAGTGCTCATGTCTGTTTTTAATCTGAGCATACTTTTGAACCATTGCACTGAGGATTTTGGCACCCTTGTAAGGTTATTCTTGAAATCCACATAGTAGAGTCCAAACCGGACAGTATAGCCCATGTTCCACTCCCAATTGTCAAGCAATGACCACACAAAATAACCACGAACGTTGCAACCATCTTGCCTGTGTCGGATTAACATTGTATTAGAAATGTTGCAGACCCCAGAAGAAGGTGCTCAAATATGCAGAAATTTAAGGACTTGATATTTAATACCTTATAGCAGCAGATAGGTTTGAGAGATAGTCCCTATGAAACCTTATCCTCTTATCGTCCTTTAAAGTTTTTTCTAAGGTCGTGAAAGGTCCGTTTGGGTCATCCATTCCTGCCATAACAAATTTAAACAATGTGAAAACTTTTCTGAATGCTTTAGATTAGATTCTAGCCACAGACTACTCACCATTCTCTGTTATAATCACTGGGGTGTTCCCATACTTGTTCTTCACATATTTTACCAACTTTCGGATGCCCCATGGGACAATGTGCAGCCAACGCGAAGCTGCCTGAAGAAGGCAGAATTTTTGGTTTAGCATAAAGTCTACATTCAAATTTTAGCCATATAGTGAGTTACTGATAATACCCTTTCTCCAATTGCAACTCGTCCTCGGTATGCTACAAAGTAGAACAACTGGATAGGTCAGCAAAGGGTTCCATCCAAGTTTTATTGCTGTAAAAATGAGGAGGCAAAGAAGAAGAAAATGAAAGGAAGAAAAAAGGGGTCACAATTTGCATGGATGGCTTACGGGTTGTAATGACAGCAGCATCAGATAAAGCGTCTTCAAAAACCAGCTTCCGAATCCGAGTCCTGTCGTTACGAGTATATACTGAAGTATAATGATTTATGCCAATAAAATCCAAGGATCCCACCAGCATGTTTGAGGTTGTTTCTGAAATCTCTGGTAATCTTTCAGCTACAAGTCGTTTCATTGAAAGAGGATATTTACCGAAGAAAAGAGGATCAAGGTACCTGATTCACATTTGTGTTACACATCTTTTTGTGGAAGATGAGCTCTTCTTAAATGTCATTTAGTTATGTACATTATCATAATCACTAAGAAAGGTTACCATCCAACTGAAAAATCCATCGCTCGGGCAGCTGCATCTTTGTCCTCGTCAAGATCAGTTATGGGTTCATACCATATGGCATCTAGCGCTATCCCTATTTGACCTCCTTGTCTTTCCTGGATTATATATACATCAAATAGCAGAATTGTTATGGATAGTTCACTCTTATTTATACTCTGCTGAGTGAATTTTTCATGGGTCTGTGAAGATGACTTGTATTAAACCTTGAAATGTAGTTGGTAACTGCGATATGCAGCAGCATGAGATAAGAGAATGTTGTGAGCAACAATGTATGGTTCAATAGATGATTTTCCCTTCTTACATAAGAAATGACCCAGAATGGAACATCTTCCAGGAGCTTGAATGCCTAAATCATAACCATGGAGGGCGAAGTTATGAGGTTCATTGAAGGTAATCCAGTGCTTTACTCTATCTCCAAAAGCTTGGAAGCAGGTATAGGCATAATGCTCGAAGTCTTTTCTGTAAGTGAATGAAAATGAATATAAAGCTCACCATTTATATCAAAAGAACCCGAACATGCTATTAACTTACATTATCTGTGTGCTTAGCCATCCTTCATACTTATCTTCTAGCATCTGTGGAAGATCCCAATGATATAGGGTTACAAAAGGCTGGATTCCTGATTGGAGAGAAGAGCTAAAAATTTAAATGCTATTTTGTGCCATATGTAAAATTAAATTCCTATAAAAAATTCCTCAGTAACCTTTTTCCAGTAAAGCATCTATGAGACAGTTGTAATAATTCATTCCTTCTCTATTGGGCTCCCCTGTTCCGTCTTCCAACAATTATTACAAATGCAGTTAGCCATTAAAATGAATCAAACTAAACATGAATAAAAAGGTTTTGCAAATTCTTGCAACTTACTTGGGAAAATTCTTGACCATGATATAGAAAATCTGTAAGAATCCATCCCCAATTCTTTCATCAAGTCTATATCATTCTGTGTAAAATGGAATATTATTATTCATATTTTAATTCTAAAGTTACGTAAAATGGCCAAAAAAAAAAACTTGATCGCATCAACTTATAGGTTTGTAAAAATCTCATTAATTGACAAGTTTACCTATTTAAAGTACTAATGGTGAGTTCTATATGTTAAAATATACAAAACACTCTGATTTGCACATATAGGAACTTCATGGCATGAGTTTCCTTCACACTCTGGTTTTCTTGCTCGAAGTTGGTGATGAGTCGTGGTCATCATCTCGATATTCTCTCATATTTTATAGTGGTGTGTAACATCATTCTAAATTGTTTATACTATCTATTCTGAATTTCTGATCCATATAAGCATGTTCTCCTTGAATATTGACCACATGCAATTTCATTGAGGCAGATAAAGACAATTCGAGCAAGTAATCTTAGCTAAAAATATTTAAGTCGGCAAATGTATATTCCTGGTTCACCTTAAATCGGTGATATTGATCCACAGCCATGTCTGCATTACTGAAGTCCAGAATTCTCCCTATCAGAATGCAAAACTGGGAATCAGAAACTTCTCTGCAAAAGTCATTTCTTCTATGTATTAATTTTGATGACATATTTTGGGTTCGCCTGTAAATTTGGTCTCTACCTGGTAGCCTGGTAAAAGTATCCCATATGCTATCTCCTTTATTTCCTTCATCAACAGCTCCCTCGAACTATGTCGTAAAGCGTTCCCAATTATTGGTTTGATTCTATTTCATTATATGGATTGAACATTAGAAGGAAAGCTGAGATTCTTACCTGGTAAGCTGAAGAAGCAGTGCCAAAGATAAACCCATCTGGAAAATCTGCTCTGCGAATTGATTCTGTCCTCAAAAAGAGCTGGGTTATGAGGAACAGAGCAATACTAATCCTCATGGTGGTTGAGGTAGGAAAGTTTATTCAATTACTAATTTTTGTGGTTTCAGGCTGTATAGCTTTGAATTTATAAACTACAAAAATGCCAGTTAACTTTGTTGTAAAGGTGAAGGCTATGTCTGAAGAAGAAATAGACAAAAGCGACTGAGTTTCCTTAGGCAGAGGTAGGCTTGCAAGACTAGCTAGCTGATTTCCATTTTTATTCACGATATGCAACGTCCATAGGAGACTTTGGACACCCATCAGAAACACAGGACCCCCCGAGAGGCCGGGGAAAGCAGAGGATGAGGAAGGAATTGGGATGGCACATTTGATAAGCAAAAGAATTTTCTACTTTCTTCTTACAGAAAATATGGTGGGAGAGTGTGTGTGAAGGGAAATGAGAAGGTTATAGCCTGATGATTAGGAAACTTAAAACATCAGGGAATGGCGCCATCTACGTCAATTATAGGTTCTAGTTGCGGAGAAGAGACCTTTAGTGTGCTTTTCTCAATGCCACCTTAAGGTGGAACCTTCCTATTTTATATTGCTCTGTTTTCTTCTGGCGTGTCTAATTTCTTTGGTGGGAAAGACACTCAACAGGGCATTGAATTATTGATGATCATCAATATCTAATAACCATACCCTTTTCAATGAGATTCTCTGATCTAATCAACATATAAATCGGATTAGGGGTTGCAAATGGCTTTGTCCCAATGCAAAGTAATACTAATTTTAAAAAAAAATGACAACCTTGTAGAATATTTGTTTAATAGAAAGGATGTGTTAATGTTCTTGGATAATTATTATATTTATATTATTGTATATACAAATTAGAAATAAAATAAAACAAGTGCATGAAATGGATGAGTGGGAAATAGGAAAAGATTGGAGACATTAAAGAAAATTTGAAGATAAGAATAAGAATTGGCCATAAATGTTTGGTTGGAAAGAATTTGATAAAACTAAACCACCTAACCTTGTCCAAACACCCGAGAACTCGGGTTCAAAGTTCAAACCATCTTCTGAAGGGAAGGCGTGGTTTGGAATTTGGATAAAAATTTGGATTTTATGTCTGCCATTTTGTGAATGGTTTGGATAAAATTAGAACCCCATTCTGAGAAGTAACCTAGTCTTCATGTCTATCCCCTTTGCAGTTTGGAAGTGGCAAGCCAAGACCATAAAAAAAGAATAATAACAAAACTTTAAGTACTAAATCAGAATAAAACAGATAATAAATCAGATGTCAGCATGCATATGAAGATAACAAGAGAGGGACCCATAAACTGCATCCCATTAGCTTGGAATTTGTTTGGGATGACACTTTATCAACATATTAAATTTTTAATTTTTTTTATTTCTTAAAAATGTGTTAAGAAAAAAATAATAGATTGGTTATATAGTATAACATTCATAAATATTTAAACTTTTCACTCACATTTCAATTCTTAAAGAATAGTAGATGATAAAATCTAACAATGTTAGTTGAAGTTATTAAAAATTTAAAAATTACTTATTTTTTAAACAATTTTAAAAGGAAATATAATAATTAAAAATTAATTATAATAAATAATTTATTTAAAATTTAATAATTTTATTAATAATATAAATAAATTAACATGTTCAATGTCAAGACAATATAATTTTCTTGTGAGAGTTACACGCTTAAATCTTAATAGGGCTTTCAATGGAGAGTTGAAGGATTGGTTTTTAAGTTTTAAAATATTTAAATTTTAAATTCAATAAAATTTTTACGTAAAATGAAGTAAAAAATTTTAATATAAGTGACTAATATGTTTTATAGTAAGGTCTTACTACTCTACAGTATCAACAATGGGACTGTAAGATAACTTTAAAATTTTTAAAAAATTAAATTTTAATTTTTTAAAAAAAATTAAATTTTTTTAAAAAATAATAAACTAATGATAAATTTTATAAAAATTTAAAAAAATTTAAAAAAAATTTAAAAAGAATCACACATTTGAAAAAAAATAAATATTTTAAAAAATATATATAAAAGATTTCAAAAAATATAAAATCATTTCATAAAATTTTAAAAAAAATTACTATAAATAAAAAATTAATAAATAATATAAACAAAAAAAATTAATCAAAAAATAAAAAATAAATTTGGATGACTCAGTATCTTATATTTTCTTATAGAAAGTACTTCAACTTTTAGAAAATAAATATCAAATATTCCAAAGACTTATATTGCAAAAGCGGGCCCAAAGTTCACCATTAAGTCCAAGCCCATCGAGATGAGCCTTCCATCTCGGACTGATTATGTGTTTGTTATTACCAATGTAGGGCTATTTCGGTAATTTCAGAAGCGGGTTTTATGCCATTTGCCCCCTCACTCAGTCACTTGTCGAGCTCTGGCCCCGAGAGAAACTGATGTATCCAATTCTTTCACCTCCAGGCTCCAAGATATTGCCCAAACTCGTGCTGATGGCGGTGAGACCAACAGTGGCGGCGCCGAGCAGTTTAAGGCGGCTTTTCTGCTCTGCTTCAACATCAACTTCAACTTCCACTTCCACTTTCATTCCTCCTCCGGCTATGGGGGTGGATCCTCCCAGAGAGGAGGCCGGGCCCAGCACCAGCCTCTTCGTCACTGGTGTGTCTTCCTTTTACATTTCCTGGAGTCTTGTTATGGGTAGTCGACATTTTTCGAATATATTTGTCCATCGCCTTTTCAGGTAGCTGAGAATGATTGAGCCGTGTGTGTGTCTTTTGAGTAAAATTAATGATATGCTTTCTTCCTATTAATGTTCAACAATTAAAAAAAAAAAAGAATTTTATTTTCAAGAGTCAACTGTCAACATAAAATTTTTAAAATCTCCAAAGCGTATTAACAAAGCCTTGAGACTGAGCCTCTGTAATATCAGTGTTTCTGAATCTAACAGTAACAGAAAAGATCTGAAACCGTGCTTCTTTGCTGTTTTGGTTTGTAATCTGTTAGTATATGCTCTATAGATCACTATGGAGACTTTTGGGACACAGAAATTCCCAGGCATCTTGTATAGACGGGTATCTGAGTTCCTATGGTATAAAGTTTGAACATTATTGGAGAAAGTTCGTGTTTGGTAAGTGTTGAGGACGGGTATGGATTTGTTCCCTATACATTTTATCGGCCTTGAGGTTGGGTATGGTTCCCAAGAATCGAATCCCTTCTTTATTTAAAGGAGGGTGATTCTGGTTCACCCACCTGGACCAGGATTATCCACTTTTAAATAGCTAAAGAGTTCGATTTCTGGAGTCGCTCAAGGTCGATAAAATGGCACAACGCTGGCAAGCACAAATTCACAATAGCGTGAATTCGAGAACTCAGTCCTCAACATAAATTAATGAATGTTAGTTAAGCCTTTTACTTAGTATTGTCAAGTTCTCACATTTTTGAGAGGCGTGAGAAACTAATCCTAAACTTGTGGACAAGGTAGGTATCTAAGATACTCTTGGGGCCATGAATCTGAAATGCCTAGATGATGACAGTATACCAAATACCTCCTGTATTTGGATCTATTATGGGTTTTAAGTGTTTAACATTAATAGATATAAAATAGGCCCAGGAATTGTTGGTGGTGGTAGTCATCTTTTTAAGACAAAACATGGTAATCGGTGGTGTTTAACATTAATACTAATTGTGGACAGTATTAAATTTGTTGAATTTGCTGGAATTCGAATTGTGCAATCTGAAATTATTATGTAGTATTTAATTGTTAACTTATCTCATTATGCGTAAGCCATCACCTGCATTTAGGTTAGTTAAAGAATATTGATAAGTGTCTCTGCCAATTTGATTTCTGTAGTAGAATAATTTTTAATTGTACCTTAGCACCCAAAATCTCATGCTGCAAGCCTCCTCAAATTAATTGTGTAGAATCTGCAGATACCTCTAGAGTCTTATACTTCTCTCTCTAGCATCTACTGGTAAAATTCACATATCACCACTTCTGACCCTAATTTTTGCAGATACAAAACTAAGTTCTCCATGATTTGTACAGTTTATGTAAATTTTGAATCAGACAGTAATGCTTTGTAGCAGTCATGCATCCTCTACTTATTATATACTTGGGCATTGCATGGTAATTAGAAAGATTTGTTTTTGGATAAAAATGAGAACGAAAAATATACCATCAGATGTCCAATCCATATATTGGTTCTATTAATCTGAGATTTTAGACAAGCTATTGGGTTCCCAAGGTTAATTTACTCTTGTAACTTGATTTAGATCCAAACTTTTATGTAGCCAATGGTGATCGCACTGGATTTGGAGGGATAAATTGGTGAGAATGTTGAAACTAAAATTGCCTTTTCTTTTTATCTTTTTTTTTTTTTAAGGAAGAGCGTTGTTTCAAGGAAGGGTCTTGGTGGGGCCAGGTGTTGGGATTGAAGAAGGGAAATAGAACTTGTTTCCCAATGGTCTGATTTAAACAGCTGGAGTCTCTTTTTCTTCTATAACATTTAGAATCTTTAGAATATACATGTTATTATCTCGTATAATTTTTCTTTTTTTGTAACTTCAACATTGTTATGTTTTTTCCCTTTTGAATCTTTATGTGCTAACATATCCTCCAAAATTTGAATAAAGAAGAATGCATGTGTTAAGTGTGTGATCGTTACATTTATAATTATTTCATACCGTGTATATTGCACATGGTTCTAGAGAGCTGGTTTGAAAACTAACCAGCAAAATTCATGAGTTTTAAGATAAGAAAAATTTCTATCAATGGGAACAGAGGATGCTGATCATCTATTATATGTCCATCCTCTATCTCTTGCTTTAGGTTTCACTTCATTTTCTTTTTTCCTTTTATGATAGAAAAAGAAAAAATTAAGGTTAACTTACTTTGTGCTTGCTAGAAAAGCTAAAGATGTTACAATTGTCTTTTTCAGTGCCAAGAACTAGCCTTTTGTTTTCAATAGAATATCTGAATATGTAACTAATTTGGCTAACTCCTTTATCAAACTATGTTAATTTTCTCTATATGCTACACTTTCAGGGCTTAGCAAACTTACCAATACAGTAAGGCTACGGGAAGCATTTTCCCAGTTTGGTAAAGTTGTGCACGGTTTGTTCTCCATCTCTAACCAGATTTTATCATTCACTTTTTCGTCTATTTATAGTTTTACTATCTGGAGTTATGTCTCAAAATTCTACTTTTTGAGACCAAAATGGTTTACTATTTGCTGTTTTCAGCTAGAGTGATGATTGATAGAATATCAGGTTACTCTAAAGGATTTGGTTTTGTAAAATATACCACTGTAGAGGAGGCTGCAAAGGGCATTGAAGGCATGGATGGAAAGGTAAGCTGGATCAAACCCCCATGCTTGGACCTCCTTGGAGAGAGACCTAAGAAATTTCTTTCTTTCATGATGTTGTTCTTTTAGGCGGGTCTACGAGTGTGTAGTTTTATACATAATAAAGATGTAATATGACAGCCTTGGATAATTATATAATTACTTAACCTTGTTATAAATCCAGAACCTTAGAAGATGTATTTATCATTACTTGAGTGCCAACGATGTTTTAACTGTTCTTGATACACAGATTTGCGCACTGCTGTCCCAGAGTTTGGACCAAGTCTTATCTTCGTTGTTTCAACGCTTGTTTTCTCATGGTTGTCTTTTTCCTACATTTCACTAGAAATTTAATATAACATTGAGTCACACATTATTTCCTGATAGCAATTATATATATGAGGGGTATTAACACTTAGTTGTTGATATTGAATGAATTATTTTTTTTCTATTGCCGTTTTCATTTTATTATGTCTGAGAAACCTTAGTCTGTATTGTTCTCCTACATAATTCTTGCTATGCTTGCTTGTTTGCATGTCTTCGTAAACCTAGTTCTATTTTGCTCTATCGATTGCTGACTCTATTTATTTTCCTCCTCACGTTATACAGTTTCTGGATGGTTGGGTTATATTTACAGAGTATGCAAGACAGATACGACAGAGACAACCTGGAAATCATGAAGCACAAACACGCGCTGGACATGACTCAAACATACATTGGAATGCAAGACGAAGACGACCACCTGGACAACCTCTAAACCATGAAGCATGGACCCGCACTGGACGGGGCTCAAACACGCGTTGGAATGCAAGATGGAGACAACCACCTGGACAACTTGTAAACCATGAAGCATGGACACGCCCCGGATATTGCTCAAAAACGCGTTGGAATACAAGACAGAGACGCCCATCTGGACAACCTGTAAATCATGAAGCACGGACACCCGCGGGACATGGCTCAAACATGCGTTGGAATACAAGACAGAGATGACCGACCATCTGGACAACCTGTATACCATGAAGCACCGAGACGTGCCGGACATGGGTCAAACATGTCTTCGAATGCAAGACGGAGATAGCATGGCCCAGATACACGTTGGAATGCAAAACAAAGACAACAGAGACAACCATGAAGCCCAAACACATGCTGGACATGGCTCAAATATGCGATAGAATGGCTTAAACATGCGATGGATACCGTTAGCCAAAAAAAAAAAAAAAATTAAATGAGAGACTAGAAATTCCTTCTGTATGAGATCGTTAGAGGTCTTTCATAATTTTTTCATTGTATATGAATAGTTTGAATGATATAATTTAATATATTTTTAATCATAATTTTTTAAAAGTATTTATGTAAGATATATAGAGTGGAGGATATGTGTTTTTTATATCTTGAATGGGCTCATTTCATTGAATGGCAAGCTTCAAAAATCAAGAGTTGCATATGATACATATGCGAAGAGATTATAAATCTATAACCTTATAACATGTAATACTATGAATCTTCTTTTTAAGTAATGTTTAACTAGTAAAGTTGAAAATTTTATTATGTATAAAATATTATGGTATTTAAAATTTTTATATTTGGTTTAACAATTGAATGTTATATAAAGGTATAATGTCATATTCCAATGATGATTTTTTATTCATAGGAATGTTACTTAAAATAGTAACATATGACTAACGAATTCATCAAATAATTTTAAGAAATTTCGTTCATAATTATATAATTTTTATTTATTGCTTGAGTAATTATTTATGCAAATTTTGTTTATAAATTATTGAGATTGTTGAATCTAAATATAAGTAGTCTCATTTAAATTTTTTTCTACAGTCCTTTAATAGTTTGTAGATAGTTTATCAATGAATGAAATTTGTACAACAGCATTAGGGATTCGTATTCTACATAGAAAATTTCTTGCTAACTAGACATGAGAACAAGAATCAAAAAGCTAGTTCAGCTAAACCTCTCAGCTTGACCCACGCCCACGTCAAAACTTAACCAAGAAAAAGCTTTGTGCTTTCTAGTAATATCAATTACTACCTTTTCTCTACTCAAACCCCATCAGCATACTCACATAAAGTACACTCACACCATAATCAAAAACTGTCTTATAGGTAATGGTGCTATATACTTTGTATGATAAGAAAAACAAAAGATAATATGCTTCTTTTGGATGGATGTATCGAATCCTATTCAGTAAACTAGAGGGAATCCATGTCAGCGTATAAAGATTTTGACCTGGAGTTTTCATGTTTCCTTTTTATACAAAATTACAGAATAACAGTTTTAAAAAGTAGTCTATGAAACATTATAATACAATATTCAGAAGGGATTCTAGTTAATTAATATCTCAAGCTCTATATTATCTAAATTTAAGTCATAGTTCACTGCAAAAGAGAATAAGAAGCAGCGTATAAAGTTAGTGCCAAGCTGGTGATTTGGCAGAGAAAAAGAAGAAAGATAGTGGGAGCTGATAAGTGATAAGATACTCATCAGGACTGCAAAATCCAATGAAGATTTGCAAAGACATGAAATAATTATTTTGATTATTCTTTTGGCGGATCCAGATTAACTGAACTCAAACACCCTCTTTCAATTCACTAAGGTACAAACACTGTTGTTGATTCCTGCCTATTAATCCTGCTGTCATATTGCGCATGCGACTCAAAACTTCTAGATGAAATTCATACACTGCAAAAGCGACCCCATACTCTTTCATATTCAGACAGCTGCTAATACTATTACACACACGGCCTCAAATCAACAAAGCCCCTGCAAATGGACCAATGTTCTAACGCCAATATAATGCCCTCTCCCCAAAGCAACTCAACACGTATTTATGACACTGAAAGTAACCGAACACTGGATATTTTCAATTCCAACTACTGGAAAATTTATCATATTCTAATGCGTTATCGTTTCTGTTCAGCATCTTAAAGTGAGACAAATTTTCAATGCTGCCAGAGTTTTATGTGGCCTTCCGGGTTGCAAACTTGCAGAGCTGAGTAGTCCTTTTCTTCTAGAGCTACAGGCAAGAATACTAAAGAAACGAGTTTTCGAGATGGAAAATGGAAGATGACAAAAAGGAAGAAGTAGCATATGTTGAGAGATTGTGGTGGAAAATGGAATTTGGATATGCAATCAGTTAGTACAGTTAATGTCACATCTGCATCTGGGTCCCCAAACTTTCACATCTGAAAGAGAAAGGAATCAATCAAACGTTTGAAAAGAATTCTTCAGAAGAAAATAACAAAAAAGCAAGTGTTGCATAGGGTTATTAGGTGCAGTTTATATTCCTTGCTGTTCTGGTTTCCTTCCTTACGTGGTTATCATTTTAGCTGCGGAAACCTGATGGTAAAATGCAAAGAGCAAGTTGTCTCTGCCACAAAACCTGATGGTAAAATGGCCAAATGACAATATATAAATAATAATATAATTGCCCATTACTACAAAAGGGTCTCATCAGAATTTGGATCCCCGTACAATTGAATCGGCTTGGTCATATTTTAATCGTCCAACAAATTCAATCGTTTTTTTAGACAGACACAAAGTCAAGGTAGTAGAAATCCAACCTTACGAGATTCAAGTTCGTCTGACCAAATTCCTAATAAACTTTTTGGTTTGTGCCCTGAACCTGACCATTTCCAAAAATATTCCTTTACTAAACTTTTTTTATTTTTGTAGTGGCTTGTGTTGTGTAACAATTCCGTGGCCTTTCCCATTCTTTTGTCCCCCCTCCCCACAAAAAACAAATCATGTGGGCTTTGAACTTGAAAATAGCTTGTCTCAATTCTCATTAGCATTGTGCAAGTGTAATTATCTCAAAGTTGTGAAGACATTTAAGATATTGTAAAAATTGTTGTAAATTGTTTTAATTAATAATAATATATGATGAGTATTATTATAAAATTGTTTTCAATATATAAAAGTATAAAAGTATACATTATAAATTAAATCAAATCATTTTAAATCATTTATTTTTGACATATATAGAAATTTAAATTTTTTAAAAAATACATTTAATTTTTATAAAATATCAACTCAAGGAGGTCATAAAGCAGAAGGACAAATTAATTATGATTCTGATTTCGAACTCTCTCTCCTACGCGTACAGCAGAATGAAATAATAATATATTGATGTGTGAAGATAAAGCTTAGGATAATTGCACCTTTTGTGAATAAGACAAAATATGGGCAATTGCCTTATTAAATGTAAAAACTAATGGTTAACATGATTGAATTACGAACGAGCATGGGTTGAGATATAATTTTGAAGTAAGAGAAAAAAATAAAGATATTATTTTAATTGTTCAATTTAAAATATAACTAAAATATGACTAACATAATAGAAATCACAATCCATTATCTATTTACCTCTTCAATATTTATTATAGCACCTACTTGAAAACCCATTTCTAATTATACTTAACTTACAATTGGGCAAGAGTCAATTGGGCAACTTATTGACCTTAAAATTGATTGCACATTATTTTTCTACTTTAATTTCCACTTCGCATATAGTCATTAATAAAGTACTATAAAAGGGTATATTAAAATGAACGAGTTGAACACTTTTATTATTTAATTAACCTGCAATAATAGCTTTCCTATATCAACTTGAGGACTAATGGAATTCAAGTCACTAAACTAATTATTTTAGTGCTCTCTCATATTTTAATGACACAGGTTGCACGATTTTTATAGATTTTAAAGTTAGCCAAATTAATAATGTTATCCACTAAATCCATGAGTGGCGGCCTGCGCGTAATATTCATAAATTAATGAGGACTTATATATTATTTTTATAGATTTTTACTATATTCATTCTAAAATTTAATTCCAAATATTATGATTAATTTGAAAATCACAAAAAAAAAAATTTCAAAAAACAAAAAAATGAATATATCTTAAGCAAAAACAGCCGACATATAATACTTAAAAATCTATACATTAGATTTTATTTTAGTTATATAAAGTAGTTGCATGTTAATATTTGATGAACAGACAAAAAAAAAAAAACATTTCTTTATGAATAATCCTATATTAAGTGAGGAGATAATTATTTTTAAGTGTGACACCGTATTTTAATATGATATCTCATGTGCATTGTATTTTCATTTAATGCTAGATTTATAGGTCAAAGAGATTCGGATGCCATATAACTTATAATTGTATGGTATATTATTAAATTATAATTATTTAGGGTGCATTAAATAATTATAATTTAATTTTTTTTATGTATTTTAAGATATATTTTAAAATTTTATAATTATAATCATCTAATATACACTAATCATCATCATTTCTATCCATTTTCATGTCAGAGATTAAAACTATCAAAATGGGTTGGACTTGTTGGGTTGACTCATTCAATTCGTTTAAAATGATGAACAGAATTTAATAGTGTGTAACCCGTAAAAATAATGGGTTGGCCCACCCTACCTCACTTGCTTGGTAGGGTGGCCCCTACAAAATTATCTTTTTTTTCTTAAAAAAAGTTAAATTTATTGACAGATTGGCTCGTCAACCTGTCAAGAGTAAAATGAGTTGTGACAAGGCTCATTCTGTTTGACAACTCTATCAAAAATACCAAATGAAAAAAGAGATGTGACGGGAATACGAAATTATATAATGTCCTCCTTGACACCTCATGGTAAGAATTTTTAAAATAAATGATTGATCTTTTTACTAATGTTGCAGATTGCGCAGCCACTAATCAATTATTTTATTAAAGGACAAGTAATAATTTTGTTATTTTATATACATTTAATTTATATTAACATCATTGTCCAATTCTAGTGTTGAAACCAGAAATAATATTTTCTAAATAAAATAATATTGTATTTGTACCTTAATTTGAATTTTCAACTTGATATTGGTATGGGGACCAAGCCATGGCATAGAAATAGTAATAAGCAATTTATTAACGTATATAGGTAATGTTAACTTTACTTTTGTCACATTAGAGGTACAACTTGTGTGCAACCTCATTAATTAGTAGCAATCCCACCTTTATTCAATTATAAGTAGATAATCCTAAACTATCTTGTATAAATATTTTAACAAACATGAGGTTTTGCCAATTCCAAATTTTTTATTTAAAAATAATACCAAATCAATATTACAAGATATTTTTTGCACATGGGTAGCAAAATCAGATAATCATGTCGTAAAACAAGTATTTTTGTTTTCATAATAATAATAATATTATTATTAAGGTAAAAATAAGAAAACAAGAAAATAAACATTTATTTGAGACGGTGCCAAAATCCCATACAACTCACCACGTGGGTTTGGGCCACACGAGATCCACTGGGCCCGCCGCCGGATCAATTCACTGGTCACTACCCGCACACTTAAGCAAAGGCAAGATTGTAATAAAACTAAAGGCAGTGGGCAAAAGAGTATGGTGAAAGGGATAAAGACAAATCTCTGGGAGTTATATTCCCTCCCGCTTCTCGCTTATATAACAGCCACCCACATCGAAATCGGGAATTCACACCCAGCTAAGCACAGACCAAGCACCTCTCTCTACTCACATCAAGTCGAATGAAGCCCATTCTCCAGTTCATTTCCCTTCTTAAACGGCGCCCCCCTCTCACTGTCTAGATTCGATTTCACCCAAGAATTCCGATCTCTTCTTAGTTTTCTCAACGGAAAACGAAAGAAGAAAAGCTAGCTAGCTGCTTTTGCTGATGAGGTTATTCTTAGAATTCGTTTCTTGTTGTGGATCCAACACCCAACGCCCGGTGGCTCAGACTACCTCCTCGCAGCCGCTGACGGACGAGGAGAGGTCGTTCGTGCCTCTTTCTTCCCAGACGCGTGACCGTAAGAAACGCGGTACGTCGGCTGCACCGGAATGGAGGCCGTCGCTGGGATCAATTTCGGAGGACAACATCGTGGCGCAGAGGGAGAGAGGCGATGCCAAAAACGGCAAGATGGGATCGAAAACGGAGTTGAAAAGGAGGAGCGGCACCACCTCTGCTGCTGCCGCCGCCGCCGCCAAGGTTCATCACCGTAATTACGGCGATGATTACGGGTAAAAATTTCTCTACTCGTCATTATTCTTCCTCGTCTTCATTTCTTGGCGTTCCATTGATCTCTCATCTCATCCGCAATTTTAAGATCTTGATTAACCGAAGTAAAAAAGCGGAACCATT
>JASKGM010000009.1:10656518-10668395 GCA_034509205.1 Ceratonia siliqua | reverse complement strand
ACAAATCCATAATAGCGTGGATGCGGGAGCTCATCCCTCAACATAAACGCCCGCTTTTGGCGGGAGCTATTAGGAGGCGCCCCTCAAGAACCTTTTGTTGATTTGTTCCCCGCGGTGGGGGAAGCGTCTCCAGGAATCGAACCCTTACCAGCTTTGTGGTGGGCTGACCCTGGTACCACTGAGGCGAGTGGTACGATTGCTCCAATGGTACCAGGGGGCGTACCACCACTCAAGTGGTATTGGTTCGATTCCTCCTGGGGACGCTTCCCTCATCGCGGGGAACAAATAAACAAAGGGTCAAGGAGGGTAACCCTTAAGTTCCCTCCAAAAGCCAGCATTTTTTGATAAGGACTGGGTCCCCCGCAATAGCGCTATTATTTATTTGTCCACGCGATGGGGGCGGCTCCCCAGTATTGAACTCAATGACCTTATGATAAAGATGTGAGTGATACTGGTACCACTGGGGCGAAGAGTTGCCCCCATCGCAAGGACAAATAAATAATAGCGCTATTGCGGAGGACACAGTCCTCATCAGATATAATAATAATAATTATTATTATTATTTGAGATATATGAATTTATAATTAGATAGCTGCGATAATTTAAGATTTAAAAATGATTTGAACACAAACTTTTAAATAAAGATATTTAAGTTATTCATTATAATTTTTATTTGAATTGCTTATAAATAAGTTAATTAAATAAAATAATTATTACTAAAATTAATTATTGATAAATTAATTTGAGTTTATTTTGAAAAATTATTATTATTTTTTCTCTTTTTCTCCAAAATATCTGATTTTCTGTTTGCTTTTAATAATGCAATATAATTTACTCATATTTGAATATCAAAGTTAAAAACACTAACACTCTCAACTTCTGAGATTTTTAAAAAATAAATACTTAAAATAAGGGGATTATTTTTTTATTTTATTAATATAATTTTGACTGGAATTTAAACTCAACCTTTAATTACAGCGAGTCAAGAAAGGGGATAAAAAATCTAGAAACTTACATTTATCTAATATAACATTTGGTATTCCACTAACTTTTAGAATAATAGTTAATTTTTTTATAGATATAAAAATATTAATTCATTATTTACATCAATATAGTAAAAAATTAATAAATTAATATTTTCATACCTTTATAAAAAATAAAATATCCCCAACCAGCAGTAATTTAAATCACACTTTTCTTAATCCTAACCATAATATATTTTTAGGGTTAAAAGTTTAATTTTGTACTCCCCTCTCTTATAAAAAAGTAAAAAATAAAAAGTATAAAAGTGTCTGTCTATTAGAAACAATGGAGTGCTTAAATTTATTTTTAATACTATTATAAAATATTATTTTAAAATAATTTAAAGTAAAAAATAAATATTATAAAATATTATATTATTCTAAAATACAATATTATTATTTATAAGGGTAAAGAACGTATACGATTATCTCTTTTAAATTATATATTTTTTAAATCAGGAATATATACACGATGGTACAACTGTACAAGGACAATTGCCTCCCCTAACCTTCCAGCACACGTGGCCGCAACTCGCGCCCACCGTCCCAAGATTCCATGTTCCACTGATCACTGTAGTGAGAGAGGCGCAATTTTCGCACATAAAGCCTTTGCGAAGCCGCAAAGCAAGAGCTCAAATGCTTGCAGCAACCCGAAATATCCGATCCAAACCGGATTAGCCGTTCGAATTTTCATTGTTTAACGGACAAGAAAAGAGATATTGTCGGTGATAGTTTTCAGGTATCGGAAAGTATTGCTAAGGCTTCGGGATAGAGAACTTTTGAAGTTGAGCAGAACAAAGGAGAGGTATGGAGTCAATACTGGCAAAAGCTTTGGAGTACACCCTCAAGTACTGGCTCAAATCCTTTTCCAGAGATCAGTTCAAGTTGCAGGGTCGGACAGTGCAGCTCTCCAATTTAGGTGAATTTTGTTGTCGGCATGCTTGTCTTGGTTAATTTTTTTTATGTATGATTTTGAATAGGGCTAAATTGAGATTGGTGATGTTTGAATTTGTCAGAGATAAATGGGGATGCATTGCATTCGAGTGTTGGATTGCCACCGGCGCTGAATGTTGCGACAGCTAAAGTCGGGAAATTGGAGATAATGGTTAGAGACTGACTTAGTATACTGATATTAGCTTTTTTGGGTTGTTGTTATCTTCTGTTTGTTCCGAACAATCAGAAGTGAAATGGGTGGACAATTATAGGCTTTTTGGCGCTTAATGACATAAACGAATGTTCTAATATTGACTCTTCATCACTGTATTACAACATCTGGGTCTTGTATTCCCTAAGGTGTCTTATTTTTCCGTATTTACTTCATATTATCTTGTTTTGCCGTTTGCTTTTTCCAATAATTTTTGGTTTTCGATTCGTGTCCAATATGTACAGCTTCCTTCGGTAAGCAATGTACAGATAGAGCCAATCATTGTGCAAATTGATAGACTTGATTTGGTTCTTGAGGAGAATTCTGATTTTAATGCATCTGCTAATCCGAAGAGGTAATGAAACTAGTCTCTGGCCGGTGATTATGTATGAAAAAAATTCTAACAGAGTGATGCTTTAGCTGTTCATTAATCGGTTTCTCTTGTTTCTGATGCCATTATATGCAGTACTATGCCATCTACTCCCGCCACAAAGGGTAGCGGCTATGGTTTTGCTGACAAGGTTTGACTCTATCTTTTCTAAGCCTAAATTGATGTTCTGATTACATGATAAAGTGATATTCTACCAACCATGGCATGCTTATAGGGAATTTTTAAAATGGAAAAAGGATAAAAGAACACGGAGAATTCTTCTTTGTAACACAGTTTTGGGATTTAAACCATTCACATCAAGTGACATGCCATTTCTATTCTCTTTGTCTACTTTTCCTTCGATTTTTCAGTAGTTGCCAGCAGTTGTGGGGCAAATTTTTCATACATAAATAAAGATGTAGGTGGAGGCCATTTGTTGACTGTAGGGAAAGATTATTATTTCTTAGACAGTGGATTTTGGTAAAAGGTTCACTGCAAGCCTTACAGCCTGACACAATTCTTTCTGTAGGTTTGGTAGTTCCTAGCAAATTCCAATCACTCGTCTACAAACTTAGACAATTAATTTGAACTTTACTCATTGCTACTGACCGTGGGTAGTCATCAGATCGCAGATGGAATGACTATACAGATTCATACAGTTAATTTATTACTTGAAACTCAAGGGGGCACTCGTCGCCAAGGGGCAGCAACATGGTAAGTTCTTGTTACCAGTAATCTATATTGGGTGGCTTCAATTATTTATGCTCTGACATCACTGTCTAGTGTTGTGGATCTCAATAAGTTGGAATTGATATCAATCTACTGTTCTCTGCTGAAGTCAATGGCTTGATACAGTATTTAAGCTACATATCTTGTAGTGAAGTCAAACTTTAGTGGGTGATTCTTGGAATAGCTCTAAGCATAAACCTGACAACTATCACTTCTTGCTTGCCTGAAAGACTAGACCAACTTATACACATCCATCTTCCTTGTCTCTATTTGTAGGGCATGTCCTATGGCATCTATCACCATACGCAACCTTTTGCTGTATAGCACCAATGAAAACTGGCAGGTAATTACTAATTATAGTTCCAGAGTCATGGTTACAATTATTTTCTTGACTCTTTTCTTGAGTATAGCAATTATTAAAGTATTTTTCCTTATCAGGTTGTAAATCTTAAGGAAGCGCGGGAGTTTTCCAGTAACAAGAAGTACATATACGTGTTCAAAGTACTGTACCACCTTTTTACTATTTTGCATGTGTGTGAACTTATGATGCACTGATACACTAAAAATGGTGACATACCCATACCGTACGCGTATCAAATATGGATACGCGTACAGTATGGCTGCATCACATATTTTTCCTCTTTTTTTTTTTGGCACTAAATCAAGAATTAGGATAT
Organism: Ceratonia siliqua; assembly: GCA_034509205.1. Classification (NCBI taxonomy): domain Eukaryota; kingdom Viridiplantae; phylum Streptophyta; class Magnoliopsida; order Fabales; family Fabaceae; genus Ceratonia; species Ceratonia siliqua. The sequence goes on along the minus strand of JASKGM010000009.1, from coordinate 10,664,453 downwards.
TATTGGAGATGAATGGGAGCCACTTGATAATCCGGAGATGGAAGAAGAACTCATACATGAAGAAGGAAGTGATGAAAATGAAAGTGATTAGTTTTATTTTTTAATGTATTTGTGGATGTATTTTATTTGGATTTGTAATGCACTTTGATTTTATTTGACTCTATTTTAATTTGGATTTGGAATGCATTTGTGTTATGATACACACACGCACACACGCACATATATATATACTGTATTTCATATTTTAAGTTTTAAGAAATTGGTCATATCGGATACTGTATTGTATTGGATACTCATATCGGTATTGGTGCAACATAACTGTGAACTGTATTGGGATGTTTTTATTTTCTTCATGTTGCTAAGCTTTCATAAGACTATCATGTATTCTTTCATCAGAATATAGTGATGCTATATATTTCTTGATGTTGAGGGTGCTTTATGTTCTTATGTTTGTATTTTCATCTAATAATTCTAACATTTTTCTCTCCAGAAACTTGAATGGGAATCTTTGTCTGTTGATCTATTGCCTCATCCTGACATGTTCACGGATACTACTTTAGGCTGCTCTCAAGAGGGAGCGAACCTGAGAGATGATGATGGTGCAAAGCGAGTTTTCTTTGTAGGAGAGCGCTTTATAGAAGGAATATCGGGAGAAGCATATGTAATGAATACTGTCACTCAGTGATTTTATAAATATTGTTTTATTATAGAATTGTGTGTCATAAAATATATGCCTGAAGTTTTTAATTACCAGATCACAGTTCAGAGAACTGAATTAAACAGCCCACTTGGGCTTGAGGTTCAATTACACATTACAGAAGCTGTTTGCCCCGCATTAAGCGAACCAGGTAAGTAAGAACACATCTGTTAGACCTCTAGTATCCATATTGAAGTTTATATAAATGGCATAGACATGACATGTGGTTGATACAATATATATGACATTATGACCAGGACTACGTGCTCTTCTCCGCTTTATGACGGGATTATATGTCTGCCTAAACAGGGGAGATGTTGATTTTAATGTTCAGAAGGTTCTAAATTGCCTTAGTTTTTCCCTGCTTTGAGAAAACAATTCTTAGTAGTTTGTTTGTTTCTCTCTTGCTTTTTCTGAGTTTGTCTGTAATGAAATCATGACAGCGATCCACAGAAGCAGCTGGGCGTTCTCTTGTTTCTCTTGTTGTGGACCATATATTTCTTTGTATTGATGATACTGGTTTGTCTTTAGCCCTGAATAGTTTTATTATTGATTTAAATGTCCTTTAATAATTATTAAATTTCCTAGGCTAATAGTTTAATGTATATACCTAGCATGCAAAATGATCCAACTTTTGGTATTAACTTGCAGAGTTCCAGCTTGAGCTTTTAATGCAGTCTCTCTTTTTTACTCGGGTAATTTTCCATGATAATATTCTGTTATATTGACATCATCTTACCTTCCTCTGTGGGTATTTTTCCATGTTGCTCTTAGATATTGGTGACTGACTAGGTAGAACTGACTATTACATTCAAACTTAGTAACAAACTTTGTTACCAATGAGCCTTTGGCTTAGTGGTATTGGAGTCATCTCCTAGGGGTCATGAGTTCAAACCCTAGTCAAAGCCAAATGAACCAAAAAAAGGAAAAAGTACAGAACCTTTTTTTTCCCATTGAGCCAGTAACTCTTTTGCACTTTTGCTTAGGATGTCTTTTATATATTGTCGAGTACATTAATGTAGTCTATGTAAATTTGAAATTATAATTTTATCTCCTTAATTATCATTTATCATCCAAGTCTTCATAGAAGGAGCCAAGAGATGGAAAGCTGGAAAGATTCGTCTTCCTCTCTTTCCTTTGGATGATTCATTCTATGGGTGTGTGTATCCTGCATTTGCCAATTTAAATCTTTATTGTCATGTTGCCACGTTGGTAGTCCCTCTGCTGTGCCATGTTGTTATCATACTCTCACCAGTGGAAGAAATATTGTTTGATATGATAGACTATTCTTGCAGGCCAGTGTTTCTGAAGAAGATAATGACAATAACTTGACCAGGATTACAATTGGTGGACTATTTCTGAGGTAGGTGTTTTTGCCCGTGTGTGGACTATTAAAAGGATGAAGGGTCTGCTGTGTGTGATGTCTGTGTGGGTCTATGTGGGGTGCAGGTGTCTGTGCCAATGTCTACCCATGCTTGTAGGAAATATGTAAAGTGAAATATTGGAATCTACTAATTTGAAAATGTTCACAATGGGTAGTGGCCTACATAGCAACAACTACTTTTGTGGTTAGAGATCGTGGGTTGAATTCTTAGCAGTTAATGCATAGTGACGTGGCATGGCAGATCTGGATTATACTGTTTGGAATCTTTAATGAGCATTGGGTTTGTCCAGCTTATCTAGATTATTTTTTAGCTATTAAGCTCAATTGTTTTGAAAGCATGAAGGAGCAGAGTCCTCTGGCAGAGTACTATTTCGCAAGCTTATGGTGTCTATGGTTAGAACGGAATGCGAGAGTTTTTATCCTGAAGTTTCTTCTGTCACATCTTAGGGAAAGAGTTTTTTTTTTCCTCCCTTTGGGTTTCAGCAAGTGTTTCTTTTTTCTTTTTCTTTTTTGTTCTGAGGGAGGGGGGGGGGGGGGGTTGTTCCCTTGTCCATTTGCGAAGGGATTGGAAAGCTCTTTTGTGCTAATGTTTGTTTAGCTTTTTAATCATGTTTTGGGAGGATTCCTTACCCTCCCTCATCTGTTGTTGTATGAATTTTCTTCTCATCAACAAATTCTTTTTTCATCCCAAAAAAAAAGGAAAAAGGATAAGAATAAGAGCTTCCACTAATGTAAGGATTAGCACTATGCTCCACTAGCTATTGAAAATTGGATGTGACAATCATTTTTCCAAGTTGATAGTACTAACCTCTATAATATAACTGTAGCTTGTGTTTCCTGGATTGCAGGGACACCTTTTCACGCCCTCCATGTACCTTAGTGCAACCATCAATGCAAGTTGTCACAAGAGATGCTTTCCATGTGCCAGAATTTGGTATTTAGTTAATAGCACAGGTTCTTGAGAAGATCAGCTTAGCAATGCCTGTATTGTTTGTTTAATTAAACTTTTTTAATCCTTTCTGTTGGCAGCTAGAAGCTTCTGCCCTCCAATATATCCTCTAGGAGAACAGCAGTGGCAATTGATTGAGGGAACTCCTCTAATATGCCTCCACACCCTTCAGATCAAGCCTTCTCCACTTCCACCATCCTTTGCTTCTCAAACGGTTATTGACTGTCAGCCTCTTATGGTATGTGCAAGTTCTTTCAATAAAGGGCTGGCTAGTGTATATATATATAATTTTAAATTGTTGTCAATAATTTATTTGATGATCTTTCTATATTTTTCAGATTCATCTCCAGGAAGAATCCTGCCTGAGGATATCTTCTTTCTTAGCTGATGGTATTGTTGTCAATCCTGGTGACATTTTACCAGATTTCTCGGTAAATTCTTTCATGTTCACTCTCAAGGCACTGGATGTTTCAGTTCCTTTGGCTAAGGCCAAATTGGATATTCTTAAAAGCAACATGGACAATACAGTTCAGAGCTCCTTTGCTGGAGCAAGGCTTCATATTGACAGCCTTTCCTTTCTAGATTCACCCTCTTTGAGACTAAGAATGCTAAAGCTCGAGAAGGATCCTGCTTGCTTCTGTCTATGGGAAGATCAACCAATTGATGCTAGCTATAAGAAGTGGACTGCTAGAGCCTCGCATCTTACTTTGTCTCTGGAAGCATGTACTGATACAACTGGACATCAGAATTCTCTTGGATGGACTGCAGGATTGTGGAGATGTGTAGATCTAAAAGATGCTTGCGTTGAAGTAGCTATGGCAACTGCTGATGGCAGTCCATTGTTAAAAGTTCCTCCTCCTGGGGGAATTGTCAGGGTTGGAGTTGCTTGTGAACAGTATCTATCCAACACGTCTGTTGAACAATTATTTTTTGTCTTGGATCTTTATGCTTATTTTGGGAGAGTTAGTGAGAAAATAGCAATTTCAGGAAAAAGTAAACGATTGAAGAATGTTGGGGACAATTCTTTTAGTGGAAAGCTGATGGACAAGGTTCCTAGTGACACCGCTGTAAGTTTAGCTGTGAAAGATCTCCAACTTCAATTTTTGGAGCCTTCTTCAATGAATGCTGAGGGAATGCCATTAGTACAATTTGTTGGAGATGATCTGTTCATAAGCGCCACTCATAGAACCCTTGGTGGTGCTATTGTTGTTTCATCCACTTTACATTGGGAGAGTGTAGAGATAGATTGTGTGGATGCTGAGGGGCACTTGGCTCGTGAAAATGGCTCATTCTTGAGTTCTGCCGAAAATGTTTCCTTAATGAGTGATAATAGAAACCTTCAACTAAGAGCTGTTTTCTGGGTGCATAACACAAAAACCCATCTACCGAATGGAAATGCACATTTGGTTCCTTTTCTAGACATAAGCATGGTGCATGTCATACCATTGTATGAACAAGACATGGAGTCTCATAGTTTGAAAGTCTCAGCTTCTGTTTCTGGTGTCCGTCTTGGTGGAGGAATGAACTATGCTGAAGCCCTCCTGCGTCGATTTGGAATACTTGGACCTGATGGTGGTCCTGGAAAGGGACTTTGTAAAGGGTTAGAAAACTTACAGACAGGACCATTGTCAAAACTTTTTAAGACAAGCCCTCTCATTGTTGATATTTCTGAAGATGGTATGAAACAAACAGGGTCATGTGGTTTTCTGTCGTTGGTTGTATCTGCTAGTACATAATATAATTTTTTCTCTGTTGATCTTTGTTATATTAATTTAATTTGTTACCTTTTAGTTTTCATACTTACCTTTTTTTTGGCCATATGAAGGTATGCGAGAAGGGAAAGAAACTGGTTTTCCACACTTGAAGAAGCCAGATGACGTGGATGTAGTTATTGAATTGAAAGATTGGTTATTTGCTCTTGAAAGTGCTCAAGAGATGGCTGAAAGGCAGTGGTTCTCCAGCAATGAAGATGTAGGCAGAGCAGAGAGGTGTTGGCACACAACTTTCTGTGGTCTACAAGTGAATGCAAAAAGTAGCCCAAAGAATGTTCCAATTGGCAAAGCACGATCACGTAGAATACGACAGTATCCCATAGAACTGGTTACGGTAAAAAATGTTTCTTTCTACTCTTTTCAAGATTTAATGCAGAATTTTTTTCCCTGTACCATACTAGTGGGGTATAAAGGATATATATCTTCCTGCTTTCGAGAATGAAACTAGGTTTAAACTTTGGTTGGGGGCTTTAATATTGGTTTAATTGAACACAAGAAAATAAGGAGAAAGAACTAGATTAAAATTAAACACAAGGCATGACATTCTGTCAGGCATTACATCCAGGAGAAATTACATGACATGAAAGGGCACATTAGTGCTTCCATTCTATCATTTATGAAAGGGCACATTACTGCTGTGTTGAAATGGAAATAACTAAATAATTCATTGTCAGAACTAACTAACCCATCTGTTTAAAGACATCATGTAATTGGGTTTGTCATGCTTGAAATTGGAGATTTTTCAATATACTATATTGTTTATTTTTGGATTTTTTCTTCTGGATTCACTTTGTCCGGTTCTTTTCAATTTTCTTTAGTAATTAAGATGTTTATGATGTTTTGTTACCTTTAGAAGCTAGAAATGATGTTTGTAAGAAATGCATACACATAAAATTTTGCAAGAAATTGTCCCACATGAAAGAACTAATTGCCAAGCATGTATTATATATTTTCATTCTATTTTAGAGAAATAGGTTCTTTAATATTCTTGTTTAAACTGTGTGTTCGGGGAAGGGTCCAAAGGAGGTCCATGATAACGTCTCTGGCAGCTCAGAAAACATTTAAATGTTAAATTATAATGTGGTCTAAATAGAGAATTTGGTAGCTTATCTATACACCAATTTCGATTGCTTACATTGGCTGGTGCTATATATTTGTTCATTCTGTGTTGTCCAGGTGACGCAGGATCTAAACAAGAACATAAGAAAATTCTAAAAGCAAACACAATTTTGATTTACCAATATCAATAATAAGAAAGGTAACGCTAATAACTGACTGAAGGCCTATTTAAAGGCAATTGACTAAAAAACCCTAACAGAAATAGGAAACTAAGATATGGGTTAGGCTCATACCATATGATATGGAACCATAATGAAAACAGGAAACTAAGATATGTGTTTACATAAACCCAGGCCCATGCCAGAGAAACTAAGATGTGGACTACAAAACCCTAGGCTCAAAATCCTTATTTAATTCCCAAATGAAATCCTAAATTACTATAAATACCAAATTACAAACCCTAATTCCCAAGCAATAAGTGCATCAGTACATAATAAAATAAATAGTAAATCCATCTTCTCATACTGCATTACAAAGTCAGTTGCAATGGTTTTCCTACTTGGATAAAACGAAGAAACATGAGGCTAGTGCGCTTCCTAAATGTTTCTGTTATATAACTACGTATAAAGACTTTGCACAAAATAAACCGAACAAAGTAAGTGTATTTACCCTGGAAATGATAAATAATAGCTGTCCTTGGTTATTTCTGATCTATATACTTTTGGCTTAAATATGCTAAAACTCAGAGATCCCTATTGACTGATTTTAATTGTATCGTCTCATTTCTGTGCCTTGCCTGTTATTAAGACATATGTGGTCATACCCTTACATATTGAAATTGAGCTTGAAGGTTGGAGTTCAAGGGTTGCAGATCTTGAAGCCTCATACCCAAAAGGGCATTCCTTCATCGGTGTTAATTGCAAATGGGGTTAAAGAATTTACAGACACAGTTGGGGGAATTGGTATTGAAGTTCGCTTAGTATTGTGTGAGGATAATGTTGATGATGAAATGGCTAATTGGGAGGTGAAAACCCTAAAATTCTCTGTTGAACAACCGGTAATGGGAATTACACTATATATGGTTGCTATCTCTCTGTATAGGAACTTGTGTCTAATGTGGATTTTACTATGCAGATTGAGGCAGTCGTAACCAAGGATGAGCTTCAGCACCTCACTTCTTTGTGCAAATCCGAAATTGACTCAATGGGCCACATAACAGCTGGAATTCTACAGCTGCTTAAGCTAGAAGCTTCTGTTGGCCAGTCTGTAATAGATAAATTAAGCAACCTTGGTATGTTGTCAAATTTTGTTAGTATCCATTTGTTTGACATCAGATATAATTCCTTATCTTTGAAGTTCTAATATTGTAACATTCAGCCTTACATAATGTTAGGAAGTGTTGGCATTCTTTTACCGTCAAGAAAGTGCATTCTGATGTAGGGTAGAAGATGGAATCAAAATTTCAGGTCTAACATTCTTGATTGATGATGTATGGTTGGCATCTAGGTTAAAGAAGAGAGTAAATGCATTAGAATATCAACCCAAAGGATCAATTAGTAATAATTTTCCTCAAGAAATAAAAAAGGAAACTGATAATGGACTTCAGAACAATAATTTAAGTGATAGGTAAATTGACGAATACATTAGCTGGTGGTGACATATGATACTTACAGATATTTGTATAAACTCTAAAAAATGAGAACTGTTGGAGGAATACTAAGTCTTGAAAATGAAGGATATAATGATTGTATCACTTGAATAAACTTGCGAATATGGTATATAGACTGTAATTTCAGATGTTACATAGAACAGCATCACATAATGATTTGAGTGCTACTAATTGTCAAGAGTATCTTATAAATTGCATATTTAGTTGTGGTGAACTACAATTGAGTTGGCGCACATATATGTATATATGTGCATATATTGAGGGGATCTTTTCTTAGTAAATCATAAGTTGGCAAAAAAACAAGCAGCAAAGTTAAAATTACATGCTGCCATAGTATAATAATTCAAACGTTTTCTTCATTGCATCATTTATTTATTTATCTATCAGCATTTTGCTCCCCCGGTC
>JASKGM010000009.1:10601787-10622544 GCA_034509205.1 Ceratonia siliqua | reverse complement strand
ATATATATATATATATATTATCAATTCGATTGTGTTTGGATTGTGATTCAAACACAAGCGAACAATGAACCATACAATGTTGTCTTCATCAGTTTAACTATCGATCTTGTTTTTAAAACATTAATAAATATATTTAATTTTGAGATATATTTTAGTAGATCCTATTAAAAGATATATAATTAATATGTTTATATATTGTTATAATTAATTTAATTTATACACTTTTTTATAGGTTAATTAATCTATTTAGAAATTTATTTGTCTTAGGAGTAATGTCATTTATAGGAACTAATTTCATTCATGTCTTAGATTGAAGGAGAATGATTATTCTTAGGTTTTATATTGGAAATAATTTAAATGATACTTGCATTTGAGATATTAATTGATCATGGTCCCTTTATCATGTCACATAAGACAAGTTTTGAGTTTTGATCATGTAAAAGGTACGGAAACAATATTATTTATCATGTACATTTTTATATTATTTGTTGTATTAATGCATCAATTTTTATATATTTATATTAGATATAATAAAAGCTTAAGTATTTTTATAGACATAGATTCTTTTGGGGGGAAAAAAGGCCTTTTATCGGATTGGAAGTTGAAAATGAGAAAATTTATGTCTTAATTGCATATTATAGGGTAGAGAATTTTGGATAGAAAATATTTATTTATAATAAAAATTTAATGATTAATAATAATATAAATTTAATCTCTCTATTTTGAGAAAGTTTATACACATTGTATCACACTATTTATTTGATATTCAATAAATATAAATTGTGTAAATTTTAAATGAGACAATAGTAATATTATCTAAATTTTCATTTTAATTTATTTACATATAATTTATATTTATTAAAAAGGAAGTAAGAATTTCTCCTCAATTTAATAGATTATGCTAAACAAATTTCATTCATAGTGGGCCGAGAATGGAAAGCTTGCTTTCACGTGCCTAAGATAGTGGCTTGTAATTCCGGGCCCTAAATATTTTGGTTGACTTTGACCAAGAATCTTGTCATGGACCTCAAATATACAAACAAGACAAGAAGGCTTAGATAACTTAGATCAATAAAAAAAGGCCTTGATAGGCTAACCTTTTTTTTAATTTTTATTTTAAGAAATAATTTTAAAAAATTTGAAAAAAAAACCAAAAGAAAGTAAAAAAAAAAATTTTTTTTTGAATACTTGTGTTATGAAATTTTTTTATTTTTTACTCTTTTTATTTTTAAAAAAAGTTGTTTCTTAAAATAAATTATTAAAAAAATTAAAAAATAAAATAAATAAAATGAGTAACATAACAAAGCCCCCCCAAAAAAAAGTATAGCATAGGTGGAGAACTTTCAAGTCGGAGACTCGTTTCTTTTAGAAATGTTTTTGTATGGGCTATCCTTATTTATGAATTACACTTAAAAAAAGTAGAAGTAAGGATTACATAAAATACAGGAAGCCCGGCCCATTAAATGTAATAGAGATTACACAGAATATAAAAAGCCCATTATATTTAATTTTATAAATGTGATCCATAAATAACATAATATATTATTATATATGACCAATTTTTTATTTTGAAAAACTTTCTTGACACTAAAATGAAAATTTCCAGTGTTATCTCAATGCATATGGTAAACTACATTGCTGAAAAAAGTTACTGAAATTTCAAAAGTGTTTTACAAAAGAGAGATGATGCATAAAGAGAAGCAGGGAAATGCTGGTGTATTGTATTAAATTATTAATTAATCTACCAAGTAGTTTATAGTCTATAGATCAGTTAAAAGTAATTCATGAAGACACATTATTCATCATTATTGATGATAGAATAAAAAAATACATATACAAGATAAAATATGGATATAAATATTATGATAAGACAATTTTAAATGTTAAAATTATACATAACCTCTTTAATTATAGGACGCATGTAGCTTTTTATATTAAAAAAATCAGTAATTAACTCCTTAAATACATGTTTTCGTATAATTTTTTATTAGTAATTACATTAGAAAACTTGTATAATTTGCAACAACAAAAAATTAACAATTTATAAAGAAATTACAAACATAAACTATAAATTGCATAGAACCTATGTTTAAGAGAAAATCTGAGTAATTGGCAAAAATAAATAATGAAGTTTTCTAAAGTAATTTTTAACCGAATGTATAAACTGCATAAAATTAAATATGAGTTTAAGGGTTTAATTGATGAGTTTTTAGTACGGGATATAAGTAAATTACACGTGACATATTGAAGGAGATTATATGCAATTTATTTAATTTTAAATATAATTATATAATTTAAAATATGTGGTTGCTATGCTTATCACCCTATTTTTGAGTGGTAATAACGCAGCCCATCTCCCACGTTTTTTTTTGTTTTTGGTATTAATTAATTATTTTTTATGTATTTTTTTTTAAATTTTTTTGTAACTTTTAAAAATTTTTTACATAAGAAAAAATAAATTCTAAAATAATTATTAAATAAACAATATAAGTGTAAAAAATTCTAAAAAATTTAAAAAATATAAAAAATAATCAATTAATAAAAAAATAGAGGTAAGAGAAAAAAATGCTAGGTTACATTCCTGTAACATAACAAATATTTTAAAAGAAAATTCTAAGCTACCACCTCCTCTCCTACCTCCTTCCCATGCCACATTCATTTTGACAGTGTCGATTTGTTATATTTTATATTTTTTATCTTGATTTTTTTTACGTTTTAATATTAATTGAGTAGTGCCTCCCTTTTTTATAAAGTTTCTGTCCAGTTAAAAGCGTTGAAACAACACGTAACAAATAGGACCAGGATTAACACAAGTCATTTTTTAAACTTTGGTGCTTGAGAACAGTTTAGCCCAAAGCACAAGACATGAATATTCTACGATAACAGTGAAGCAGCAAAGCATAAACCCACAGAGCAAGTTAGGTAAAAGATCCAAAAAGAGCACAGTACAGTCTTGACAATGGAAGTGAACTTGTGCTTTGCTTATTAGAATCAAAGTAAACCCCAAAGAGAGGGAGAGAATATGAAAAATTAAAGTTGCAAAAGCTTCCACGCCACAGTTTCTGTAAAGATATGCTAACTGACACCTACATAAACCCCTCTTCGACCTCCAGTTTTGGTCATCAATCCTCATCCTTATAATAATTCCTTAGCTTCCCATTTTCCTTCTTCTCCAATGGCTAATAAAGCTGCAGTAGCTCATGTGTTGGGGCTCTTGTGTCTGCTGTTATTGGGGCAGAAGAGTGATGCCTATGAATTCGTAGTTGGGGGCCAAAAGGGTTGGACTGTTCCAACTGATCCTAATTTCAACCCTTACAATACTTGGGCAGAAAAGAGCCGATTTCAAGTAGGAGATTCCCTAGGTGAGTTCTTAAAGTCTTAGAATATATTCTGTCTGAATAAAAAAAATTAGAATAAGCAAATCATAAATAGTTATGTGCATATATATAAAATAAAATTTATTGAAAAGTTCTAACATGTAATTACTTTTTGTTTGGCTTAATCTATTGAATTTTTTAGACTAAGTTTATACAAAAATTTCTCATATATTCATTTCTTTTGTCAAAGATGAATCAATTAGAAGAATTCCTTTTGGTTGTAAATTTGATTATCTTGTCATATGATATGATGATATGGTTATGAACCAAATCATATATATAATTTAGAATTAATATAAAATTTGTTCATAATGATGTTTGTGATAAAAAATTTTAATCTAATAACAATCAATTTTATAAGAAATCGATCTTATAAATTTTTTGTTGCATATATATAGTTTGACTTAAAATAACTAGATATAACTAGTGATCAAGAGGCAAAAAAGGCAGCATTTTGCCTGAAGTTTTCTAAGATTAAAAGATCAAAACTTAATGATTAGAATGATATTATTTTTTCTATAAATACAAGAAATTTTTTTTAAAAAAAATAGAAATATTGACCTGTATATTGGAAAAAAAAAAAAACCAATTTCAGTGTTCAATTACCAATCTGGGAAAGACTCAGTGCTTCAAGTAAAGAGCGAAGACTACGGCAAGTGCAACACTGACTCACCCATTGCCAAGTTCTACGATGGCCACACAGTCGTCAAACTCAGCCAGTCTGGTTCTCACTATTTTATTAGTGGAAACAAAGATAACTGTCTCAAGAACGAGAAGATGGTGGTCATTGTGTTGGCTGACAGAAGCAACCGAAACTCATCAAACACCACCACTGCTTATTCTCCTCCACCGTCAGGCTCCTCGAAGTTGGCTCCATCGCCATCACCTTCTTCACCAGGTATTTCATCTCCGCCACCTTCTTCACCAGAGGCTCCATCTCCGGCGCCAGGCACTGAGGAGATAAACCCAACTCCAGCTCCTGCTAGTGATCAGCAGCATCCTCCTCCTCCTAATGCTGCTTCTTCTTCATTCTTGTTCAGCTTTGCTGGCTCTGTTGGAGCTTTCATGGCTTCAGCCCTGGTTTTATCTCTCTAAGTAGAAGATATGGGACTGATTGACTGTTGAGTATGATTTTCTTCTTGCTTTCTTTCTTTTTTACCTTTTTCTACAGATATTCTTTTTCATTCCCGTACTTTGAGTTCAGTGTTGAACTGGGTCTTTGGTTCAAAGTTGGGATGCTGTTTGGTATATTTATTTGTGACTATTGAAAAATAAGCTGACAATAATGTACTCTTTTGTGTGCGTCTTATACTTCATGTAAATGTTGTAATGAAATAATACAATTTTTTATGTGGATGGTTTACTGTTACTTTTATGGAATACGATTGTTTAAAGGCAAAAAAAATCTCATAATTATAAAACTGATTATTATTTATTAAAAGAACATGGAATGAAAGTAAGGAATAACTTTTTTTTTATAATATTTGTGATAAAATATGGCCACAGAATACGATACGTCCATATCGTCTTCTTACAAAAAATAATAATATTTGTATATCACATTTTTTATATTATTTATATAACACATTATTTTTATATCTTATCTTATATATATTATTTTATTATCATATATAATCTATTACCATCATTATTTTGCATTAAATCATATTAAAGATATAAGAGAAGTATAAATTTTTTGGTGTATAAATAACATTATTGTTATACAAATAATCAAGGTGTTGATTTCAGCTTGCAATTCATGGGTATATTAGGCAAACTAGAGTACTTGACAATAGATAAGGAATCGGATTTGATTGTGTTGTGGCAGGACATGATCAGTTATATGTCATATTATAACCGTTCATTCATTTTGAATGGTTACAATGCATCCCTCATTTTTTAGTTATATACATTTTTTTTTACTTATCGTAATCATCCAAAATAAATGAACGGTCATAATTTAATAAACATGATTAAATCTATTTCTATAGGTAACAGATTTAAATTTGATCACGTTAAGAATATAATATAACCGATCATGTGACACATCACTATTTTCAGGTTTACTATTACCTATATTAAATAATACAGTTTTTTATGTGGATGGTTTACTGTTACCAATATGGAATGTTTAAAGGAAATAGAATATCTTATTATTATAAAACTGTGTTTGTTATTTATTAAAAGAACATGGAATGAAAGTAAAGAATATTGTTATTTATACAAATTTTATTTATAAATTATACACAAATTACTTAAGGAACTACATTTAAATTTAATAGAAAAAATTTAAATGAAATTACTTAAATTCAAATATAAGCAGTTCCAATAACTTATGTACAATTTCTAAATAAAATTTATGTAGATAAAATTATATTTAAAAAAAAAAAAACAGCGTGAGCCATAGTGGCCATTTTCATCATTTTGATCCCTGGAAGAAAGCAGTACGGATCTAGGGGATGAATGAAGCAAACCAATTAATTCTTCCCCCTGTAATTTAACACAATCAAATCTCCCTTGGCGCTCCTTATCTTCAATGAAGGAAACAATATAATAAAAAACCGAGTCATAAATCTTAATTATCACCACTTCAGTCCCATTTTAAAGTCAAGATTATTATTCATCTATCCTATATCAAATCAACTTACTACCATCAACCAAAAAAACACCACGAATTTAGTGGAACCCGACACTGAATGCGTTATGGAGCTCGAAATCCTTGTACGTTGTAATGATCAATTTCTAAAGTAACCACTTGGAAATTACATTTTAATGCTGTATACCGCGTTAAACCAAACTGATGAAAAAATATCTCTAGTGAAATTGGGTATAGCAAAATCAGAAGCCCTACACTACCCAAGACAAATTTTTCACCTATCTATTAAAAATTTTTGCCCAGCTCAACTTTTTTCATCATTCTAAGAGTGTTGTGCAGAATGGAGTCCAGAATTCCAGCTACCTGAAACCACAGAGAAGACTAGTCAACAATACAATTAATGCAGAGTACAAATATGGAACCACAATATGAGATACACACCGTGAAAACACCTCCAATAATAGCACAGACATTTGTAATAAAATGTGAAAAAGACTTCTGGTTTTCTGTTATTAAGACCTGCTCAGAAAAAGAGTGTAAAACAAAAGGAAATTGACCAGAAATGAAAAGCAGAAATTTATTCAAATATATGACCTCCATTTACAGACCTGCATGGCAGAGAGCTCAAGATGGAACTTTGCAACAGGAATGTGTAAGCTATGAGCAAGACTGCTGTGTGCTGTGTACTCGTACTCCTCAACTATTTTATCATTTTTTTTATTTAGTACCTCTGTTTTAACTATCTGAAGATAATGCTCAATCTGCAACACAGATATAAGATAACCATGATCAAGGTCATCAAAAGATAACAGTTTGTATCATTGAGGAATTGCGTTACTCAATGAGACTGAGAAAGCAATGTACCAGATGAATGAACTTTTAAATGAATGGATAAGCTCTTGGGTGCTTCAAACAGAGGTTAGAGGTGCTAACTAAAGCATCCAAACAAATTTAGGTAAACCAAGTTGACGCATCTTGAAGAGTGAAAGTGTGAAACTAGTACTTGACAGAATATTGAAGATTGGGCATGGTTGGATGGAAATAATGGAGAAGAGAGGGGAAGGGAAGGTTTGATTGATACCTTCCCTTTGTTTGGGAGATGGTTGTAAGGAGGTGAAGAGAATGAAGCTTTTTACTCCATTCTTCATACTTCTAAGTTTCTCCAGTCTGGAGGATTTGGAGGAAAAACTAATTATTGACTACTATATCATTTATAATATATATTTTAAAATTGCAATATCATTAAACCAAATCATTTTAATAAAAAATATATAAAAAATTATTTATTATTTATTTTGTATAATATTTTTTCTTTGTTAATTTTCTACATCCAAAGAAGAAAAAAGAAAGTTATCATTTAACCTTTCCTACCCCTCACTTCTCTCCCACCAAGGTTTTTTGGATTTTCCTTCCCTACTCTTCCCCTCCAACGTCCCAAACATACCCTTGGGAGAGGAAGGGAAGAGAAGGAATCCAAAGAAAAAGAAAGGAGAGAGAAGGGAAGAGAATGGAAGGTTAAATGATCATTTTCCTTTCCCTTATTTAGATGTTTAAATTTAATAAAGAAGAGAAAATATAAAATAAATAATTGATTATAATTTTTTATTAAAATAATTAATTATGAAGATTTAGGGCTTTAGTATTGAAATTTAGAGTAAATAATTAATTTCTTCTCCAAAATCCCCCAAATTCGGGAAATTTAAAAATATAAAAGAATGAGGACTTTGAAGGAGTTTGGAGGGTTACACAAAATTCTTCCATTCTCCTTCCCTCCTTGTACAAAAGGGTGAAGCTTGAGAGAGCTCAGTGTAGTTTATTAAAAAAATGAAAATGCACAAATCTCAATAAAACCAATAAAATATAATAAATCAATGGCTTGTAGCAGCTCCCTATAAAAAACTCCCAAAGAAGGGGACGGATTTACTAAAATCTTCCCTCTACCTCCATCATCCTCAATCCAAACACACCCTTAGAGAAGTCTTATAAGGTATGATTGAATGGAGGTGATGGAGGATAGGATAAGAGTGTGAGGTATATTATGGATACTTATGATATGAGTATTTATCTGTAAATTAGGTATTTATTCTATAGGAAATAATTAGAGATATTAGGATATTTGAATAAATTAGAATTACTAGGATTTATCATAGTCTAGATTAGATTATATTAGAATTTTCCATTTAAGTAATGCTTTGTATTTGGATTACGAGACTTAGATTATTATTGAAATTGAGTTATTCATTTCTATTCTCCCTCCCTTCTCTCTGTAAATTCTCCTCCTATTCTGTCTTTCTCCCCCAAATTATCTCTCTCCCTATTTCTCCCTCCTGTGCTCTGTATCTATCAGAGCTTTCAAAATCCAGCCACGCTTCCTTTTGCACTGTCTCAGAAATTTTTATTTTATTTTCACCAACTAGCATCCTCTGCAACCCATTTTCAAGATTCCCCAGATCATCACTTATCCCACAGTTTTCTTTTTCTTTCTTCTACGTCCATCACCAGCTAGAAACTTTTGTTTGAAGCTTTCTGTCCTTCCCCCGCCCCCCCCAAAAAAAAGCAAAAGGCAGGTTACAGTAAAAAAACAGAAATCGTGAGACAGAAAACAGAGGCATCACCACCATCCAACGGAGACCAGCCCAGGGACATTCGCCGCCGACCACCGCCACCCAAGGGCTCTCCAGCCTCCAACCAGCATTCACCAGATCCTCATCGTCAGTGTGCTGCCACCTCACCGGAAAGCAAGCCAGAGACTGTTTTGGTGCAGATTTGTTAAGTTTATGATTTTCCACCTTTTGGGAACATCCTGGCAGCAAATCTGATGGTGTTTT
Source organism: Ceratonia siliqua (assembly GCA_034509205.1). Lineage (NCBI taxonomy): Eukaryota > Viridiplantae > Streptophyta > Magnoliopsida > Fabales > Fabaceae > Ceratonia > Ceratonia siliqua. The sequence continues at coordinate 10,613,743 of JASKGM010000009.1, read as the reverse complement.
TGGGGTGAAATCTATTCTTTGGCTCAATTTTTGGTTTGCTAAGGCAAGTATTACTATCTTATGGCTTATAGCTACTCAAGTGCTGGGCGATATCAATATCATGGGCAAAATAAATATCAAGCTTCAAGAGGTTATGAATATGAAACTCAGAGTCGGCCATTAAATTCTAGCACCTCCTTCCATCAAGCATACACTTATAACTTTTGGTATGATTACTATTCAAGGCGTAGGAATTGTCAGAATTATGGGCATTATAAGAATTCAGGCAACTGCACACATAATGAAGATGAGAGTTTAAGTAGAAACTATTCTAATTCTTCTTGTGAACAAAATGTATCTCCCTCCGGTGTTCTGCATCAATTTTAAGAATGATGGAGGATAGGATAAGGATGTTAGGTATACTATGGATAATTATGAAATGGGTAGTTATCTATAAATTAGGTATTTATGATATAGATAATAATTAGAGATAATATGATATTTGAATAAACTAGAATGATTTGGAATTATCATAGTTTAGATTATTAGATATCTAATAGATTAGAATTTTCTATTCAAGTAATGCTTTGTATTTGGATTACTCAGACTATTGGATTATTATTGAAATTGAGTTATTCATTTTTGTTCTCCCTCCCTTCTCTCTATAAATTCTCCCTCTATTCTGTCTTTCTCCCCCAAATTATCTCTCTCTCTCCCTATTTCTCCCACCTGTGTTCTGCATCAGGAGGATAAGGGAGGAGAATGAAAGGGAAGGAAATATTTCCTTCCCTCAATTGGAAGTTTTTTATAAGGAGAGAAGGAGTGAGGGATTTTTCAACTAGCCCTAACTTAAAACTAAACTTTTATAATTAATTATTTTAAGAAAGAATATATATCTCTCTCTCTCCCTATTTCTCCCACCTGTGTTCTGCATCAGGAGGATAAGGGAGGAGAATGAAAGGGAAGGAAATATTTCCTTCCCTCAATTGGAAGTTTTTTATAAGGAGAGAAGGAGTGAGGGATTTTTCAACTAGCCCTAACTTAAAACTAAACTTTTATAATTAATTATTTTAAGAAAGAATATATTTCTAAAAAAGCATTATATTTAATCATTTTATTTCATTTATAACCCTCCATTTCCTTTCCCTTGTCTATTTTAAATGTCCAAACAAAAGGGAGGAAAATCATCATTTAACACCCCCCGCCCCCCTCTCCCATTTCGTTCTCTTTCCCTTCCTTCTTAACTCCTAAACATACCTTCAGAGTTTTAGTAACTACAATGTTCAACATTACAAGAGACCAAAGAGAGAGAGACAGGGGGGGGGGGGGACATGTTCCCTACCATGGTGCTGGAGTGGTAAATGCACCAGTATCAAAGTATTGGTATCTATTGTAAACTAGGATTTATAGGACAATCAAGGAATCATAGACTCTAGAAATAGCAAGGCCTGAAGGCTCCGGACATCCATGCTTTTTATTGCACCTTACTTATAAAGCAGTCAAAGATGCTGATACCAACCACACAGATCCAAATAGATAAGTTGACACTAAATTACAAAGATTAATATAAAAATTAAACTTACAGTAACATTCGCTCCTAAATCACGATTATTGATGAAGGATCGGCCATTCAGCCTGTCATGGCTGCTACCAATATAAGGTATCAAGCGCTTCAAATCAGTCATAATTCTCGGTGAGATTTTTCTTCCAAAAGACAAATGATTTACGACATGTGACACGTTCATTTGAGAAGCATCAAAGGAATGGGTATCAGATCGAGCTGAAACGATTAAATTTCCTGGAACCTGCAGAGAGCAAAACAGCTAATATGTAAGTAAAGGTTAACATTCTGAATTCAGCTCTGGTCATCATAATATTCAAAATCTATGTAAGAAAAAATAAAATAGCAGGTCACATTCCTTCTCGTCCATTTTCTGTTACTTTTATTATTAACAGCTGAAGCGCCACATACAAGCGAAACACATAACTACAAGGACAAGCTGGGAATCAAGGGTATCAGCTTCTTCCAGAGAAAAAATATGTAGGGAATCTTAGTTCATGATCACATCTGAATTATGGGAAGCAACAAGGGAGTATTTCTTTACATTACAGTTGAAGGATAATTTTTGTTTCTGTCGGGGTTTACCTTCTTGACACGCACATATCCTTCAATTCTACATCCGCCTGCTGATGGCGCTGGTCTTTTTGCATTCTCCCCTGTATTGGATTTATTCTCCATAGCTGGCTTCCAATAGTCATCTGACAGAGGTGCCACTAAGACCTCCATTGCCTGCGGTGGAGAAATTTCATATCAGTTTTGTTGCATTCTTTTAATGGTAAACAGTAATGTTTAATTATGTTCAAGTAGATTACTTGTTAAGTTAAATATGATTCAGATTATGCTAATTGAAAGTGAATATAGCTTGCACCTTGACCAGGCTGTCTGTATCACGATCTCCATAATATGACTCATGGTCATGATGTCCATTGGTATTTCTGAAATAGAAAAGCCATTCAAAAAGTAACATTTAATCAGAAAATCCAAAGCTTAAGAAATCCAATCACAGATTAAAGATTGAGAATATTCAAGATGCACATATACAAAAACAAACTATCTGCATAGTGCCGTAGTGATCATGTAGAAATATCTTAAAGTGAAGGAGACTTATAAATATAATAAAGAACCCAAAACTGAAATAGAAGTGACATTGTCAACTTGTACTTGATCCATTGAGAAGTTCAAGGAGGTAAAATCCTGGAAGCTACTCAAATTATCAGTAGTTTCTACTACATGGGCCATCTGTATAACTACTTTCAAGTTTCCATATTCAGCTGCATCCAAAGGCAAATACACTTTTATGACAAGATGACCATTTCCTTTTCTACTTTTTCAAACTGTCACTTGCATCTTTACGTCTCATTATTTTTTATTTTAATATTGGCTTTTCATCACTACTTACTTTCTAAACATGATTCTTAGGTCCTTTCCCCTTTTAAAAATAAAAAATTAAAACCATTCTTCTTATGGGAATATGAAATACAAGGCATTTTAAACAGTAATAACTGGTGACTGGTGAACTTAAAGCAGTACAATAACACTAAATTGACAATCATATGTAATTTATTATGTATATATTTATATGGAAAAACTTGTTATCAAACATGAGGCAAAGGGAGAGAGAGACCCCATTGTTTTTAATATACCAAAATGATATTATTACCTAACATCACTTCCTCTACGAAAGATGCGAATAGATGGATACCCTTGTATGTGATTCCTGGACATTCATAATGAGATACAAATAAATGTCAAAGGAAGAAGCACAGTTGGAAAATTACAAGAGAAGAACAGCAAAATTAGCATACCAAAACAAAAGAATATAACAAATTACAATTAAGAACAAGTAAATTTATGCTCAATTTAACAAGTAGATATTTTATCAATTAAAAAAATCTATATAACTAGACAAACAAGCATTTGAAGCTCATCTTCATCTTTACACTTCACTAAGAATATCTACAACCTATTTCATGAAATCAGTTTAGGACAATACAGAATCTTAACCTAATTATAGTAACGCCTCTATGCAATGGCAGAAGACATAGTATTTGGACAAAAGAAATTGAATTATCTTAAAACTAAAGGAGAATATCAAAATATACTGTCCACTTTCTGGTAGAAAACAAACATAAACAACTGTATCAATTAATGCATTTCTTTTGGAATACTTGATATGTTGGGCGAAACTTGTGATGAAAAATTACAAAAGCTAAATGACACCAAAACTAAGCTCCAATCAAATGTGTTAAGGTATAATGCAAGCACAATGCTAATCCAAACATCATTGATGAGAAGAGAAACGGAAGGAAAGAAAATTGTCAGACTGGAAAGTAAAGAGAATGCTATCTTAATGAAGATAACATAACTTTCTTCGTTTAAGTAAGATTACAGATATATATCCCTGATGTGTGTATTACAATACTTTTATTCTATCAACACAAGTTTCATAATTACAAAAACTTCTAATAATTTTTTCAACTTAAATAAAATATTATTAATAAGATAAAAACTGTTAATTCACGGTTCCATCCCAACTCTGGTAAAACCACAGTGATGGGCCCAACATGCAGTTTTCTTCCGAGTTTCTTTATTTTCTCTTTATTTTTTTTTCTGGGGTCAAAAAACAGTAATGTTGAAATTATCCCCTCTTTTTTCTTTCCTATAACTTTCTTTCCCCTCAGACACAGAACATTGTCTCTGATTCAAGGACCAAAATTATAAAGGATGGAAAACTTTAAATTTCTGTTAAGGGCAATGATTAAATCAGCTTCAAGAATTAAATCTCCATAAAAAAATAAAAGTAAATAATCTAACAACAAAACTTTACAAATTTTAGTAGTACCTCCTACATAATTCCCCTTCTTGGGTGCAATCGACCTTCCCCAAAAGAATACGCCCATCTATTTCTGGATCATATCTAAATAAAATTTAATCATGCATATGGGTAACCAGATTAGTAAGTGAAGATAAGATATCTCTATCAATTTCACAAAAAAGACGACAGAATAGACCTTCAAAATGTAGTTTCAAGGAAACGATAGGAACACTGGGTCAATATAAAGTACCTCTCTCTTATTATCTTAGCTGCCTTCTCCCATGAGGGTTTCTGAAAGGAAAGAGAAGCAGATGCCGAGAAAGGGAAGAACAAGTCAAATAAAAAATTAAAAGTCTATCAATCATATCATCATACACTAAATAAGAACTGCTAGATGATTTCTTTCAACATGTCTAAGCAATCAGCCAATCATCTTATATATACAGATCATATACAGTGAAAAACACCCTTTACATGACATATTATTTAATCTTCTATATCAGAACTTTGCATTAGTCACTTTTAAAATGGTTAAATTTTGGTGAGGATGCACTTAGCACTCAAGTTAGTCTTTGCCACTACAACAGGTTTAGCAACTAAGGTGAAGTTTTCCTATTAAGGAACTTTAAGAAATTGGTAACCATAAATGCCTAAAAGTAAATTCATTTATTCCTGAACAGAAGAGGAGGTAAACTGTCAGGATAAAATGATTACCAAACGTTGACTCCAGTAGCACCAAGGAGCATAAAAATTTACAACCAAAATCGGATGCCTGCCAAAAGATTATGTAGAATGGTGTAAATCATGCAACTTGCATTTAACAAAGAAAAACCTGCAGGGAGGGGGGTTTAGACTCTTGCTTAGCTGAAAGTCAGACAAATAAAATGTTTCAATCTCAGATTTGGCCCACTTACAGATGTGTATATCTATCAAAGTTATCTGTCGTGAGTATAACAGATCCTTCAGTGGATTCTTCATCTACTTCATCATCATGCTTAATGTAGGTTGAAACTGGTCCTGAATGAAACTCAGAGCCAGTGGGTCTCAAATGTGAATCAATAGAAAACTTGCGAACTGTTTTTGTTATGTTCAGCCTGTTCTGAAAATAATAAGTCACAAATTAAGGACAAGGGATAAATCATAAAACATCAAGGAACAAGTATCAGCATGAGCAAGCATATATAAATAATAAAATGATGAATCCGAAGAATGAAAATTGGAATTTTGATAATACAGACACAGAATGACTGTAGATGCAGAATAGCCTTAAATGATATTTTCGGAGTGCGATATTCATATCATGTACTTATATTTCACAGCCCTGGGTTCACAGGCCACTTCTGACAAAGATGTGGCAAATATAATTTTAGAATTCATTTAACGAATAAAATGTTAAGAAAGCTACTGTGAACACAGCTACAGTCAGCTTTATAAGTTAATGCGGCAATTTCCAGTGGAACCAATAAACAGTTTCCTCATGTTTGATAGATATTATTGAGCTAACAAACAAGATTATATGTGGCCTAAGTCACATTAATTAAAGTGAAATAACAATTAACTTGGAACATTGATGTTATTTTCACTGTCTAATGAAGAGACAGTTTTACCTTTATTAATGTCAAATTGTCAATGCAGGGTGTATATGAGGCATTCAATATTTTAAAAACCAATGTGAGAGTAAGTTTCTTAAAACAGAAGCACAAGTCTTATTGCAAGAAATAATAAGATGTAAAAATTGAATGGTAGCAACTTACTGTTCCCAGCACATCACTCACATCAACTGATGCAAACTCACATGAGAGCGCAGGAAAACTACAAGAAAATATGGAGCCATTAGCCAGCAAAATTAGAGAGTGAGTGAGAGAGAGAGAGAGAGATTATACATATGAACAATGATCCTCCCAATCTTTTATTGACCATCTTGTAACACCCCACCCACACCACACCCTATTGGACAATCATCTGATGATAAGCATCCACAATTTGATCGAGTGCTTTTTCTACAGCCAGTTTACAAATAAGCTCAAAAGGCATGAAAAGAGTGCAACATCTGAACATTAGTACTGAGCATTAAACTATTAACCTCTCTTCCTCCTATAAAAGCATTTCGGCTTTCTAAAATGTCAAATTACCAATCATTTTCTTTAATAATCAAAACTTTGTTGAACAACTTAGCAAATTCACCCCCTAATGAATTTATCATCATAAATTCTCTAAAGGACAGTTTTCCATTGTTGAGAACAAGAACCACAGTTTGCAAATACAAGTAGATACAAGCTCACTTTTTTGCAGTACGAAAAACCATGACGCTGCCAATAATTTATATATATTAAGAATCAAGGAATGTGCATGCAGAAACCATAGGAAACCATTATATTTAACCAAAGACAACAAAATTAACTAATGATAGTAAATACTTATGTCAGTTTCTACCTGATATTGAAATCTATACGTAAAAAGTCCCCATCAGAACTCTTGTCGACAATGACAGATGTAGAGGTGCTGACAGACAAATAATTATTTAGTTCCTGCAATAAAGGTTGCATGTTATACATCAAAATGTAATTTGACAACCAATTCTAAGAAAGCAATTTGACAAAATCACATAATAGAAACTCATGAGGACGAACATTTTGGCTATAACCATAGAAACAGTATTGGACCTAGAATCTATCTAGAATAGATACATATGTTGATAGATTTATGTGTCATAAACATTATAACTAACAGAAGTGGTAATAGCTACTGACCATTCCAAATAAAAAAGTCATGAAGAGAGCTGCCACTATGGATAATCCTGCTCCTGATAATGACGCCTCAGTCAAATCTCTTGGAATTTTTCTATTGACAGAAGACAACAATATGTAAGTGCTTATCATAAGCAAACTCACAAATTGTTATGAAAACCACTCATAAGAGATGCTGCATATGAACGACAGATACCATATTTTCATTTACATATATTTTTATCGACTTGGGGTAATAGAGTATTATACATGTTCATTGTACATACAGACTCTAAGGGCATGTTTGGACTGCCGTATAGGATAAAACTGGATTGTATAAGAGGTACTGTATATTATTGTATAAGCTATCCATCTAATATATTTTTATAATATCATGTGTTTGTTGTAATAACGTATAACAAAATGGATTATTCATGTGTTTGTTGCTGAACCATATCAGACTGAATAGAATAAAAGTTTGACTATTTTGACTAAAATACCCTTAGATATAAAAAAATTATTAAATTTACAAAATTATTTTTTAGCCAATTTTTACAAAAAAATATATAAAAAATAACATCAAATTTACCAAAATAATGTATATAAAATAATATATTATACAAATAATATAAAAATAACATTAAATCTATAAAAAATAATATATAAGAATAACATTAAATTTATCAAAATAATATATAAAATTTTTTGGGGGTTTTGGGAGAAAAATATAATTTTTTTAATTTATAGGCTTATACAAGATTTCTTATCAGGCCTTATCCCACCCCCCGCCTGTATATTATTATACGATGATCACTGTACAAAAAGTCATAAGACTATGCAACCTTCGTGCCCACCAGACACGGTATAAGAACGGATTGTATTAGCTTATTCTATCCTATCCGTCATATACGGCGCACCAAACCGGGCAAGTAAACATATACTGGCCTCCTTGTTCTCTACAACAGAAATAATACTGGCCACCAATCAGAGGCAGATTTCAAATCAAAAGAGCAATAATTTGGTTACCAACTAGTCAATCAAGAGGTTGTGTACTAATAGATGGTCCCATCCACATTAATCCTCCTAAGCACTTGCATTAGCCAATCATGGACTGGCTTCAGCAGCCTCTGATTGAGATTAGCATAGTGAGCAATGGCGAATATTCTCCTTTTTACTCTTCCCTCAATATCTGACCAGATGGCCAGTAACCGGTAGAATTCCAAAGTCAGGTGGCAAGTTGGGATGGACACAGCTAGTAAACTGATCCAGATCCACGCACTTAACAAGTTGTTAAACTTGTCAAACGCATATGGTGCTGTCGGAGTCGCTGGGTAATATGACAAATTTTAAGCCAAACCATAACAATAGACAACTAGTCAACATATCTGCAAGTGAATTAATACAATAGCACTCCAACCCCCCTCCAAAAATATTCTGAGATCTGCATGCTTTTTGACAAAACCCACAACAAAAATGCTACCAAAAACTGATAGGGGTAAACTGTACCCAGTACGTGAGTACAGGGTAAATTATAGCCATGGTAATTATAACTTACATGCTAAAAATAACCTTAGGCTATTGACTTCCACACATTTCTGACACAGACAAACTCGCATTTCTCCTACCACCGCTCCTCTATACCTCAAGCGCCCGCACACACACACACACCGTAAGTTGCGTTTATACATGAAAATTAAGTAAACAACCAGAAGTGACTTTTTCTATCAGATTACCAAGCAGAGAACACTTCATATCGGCATCTCTGATCAAATTAACACAGATATAGGCCTCAAAAGTCATAACCCAAGATTAACAATGATCCAAGAATGCACATGTCGATGCATTCATACACAACCATCTGATGCACAAACACAAAATGTGCAAATGGAAAAGAAAAACCGAAAAAAAAAACTGAAAATCAAAATGAAGAGGGAGAGATCCTGACCTGTAAAAATCGACGGATTTGATTTTGCTTGAAGAAATCATGGTTGCTTCAGCGGAATTTCACAGAAAAAATGAGAAAAACAGAGCAAGTGCTCAAATCTCAGGGATTTAGAGCATAATAGATCGGACCAGCTTCGAGCTGGAGCTGCGCTTCGCTTTCCAGAGCCTATCGAAGTATCAAATCAACCAAAATGCAACGTGCGGAATATTAATATTTTCTAAATAAAATAAACTAAAAAGGCGCGACCGAAGAGGGTGAACAATTGTGTGTTTCGTATACACTTTCAAGATGTAAGGAATATTCTCTTGATTTAACCCTCAGCCGCCTGATTAAATGACTTTACATACTTTCTTCTTTCGGATATTCCATTATAACGGTTCGTTTTTATTATTATTGTTATTTTGTAAATTAAATTAAAAACTCAATAAATCTTGGGTAAATGTTAAGTGAATTAATGCTTAAGTTTTTTGTTTATTTATTTATTTACCATTACTATTATTAGAGACTTTCTGAAAGTGTCATCAGTCAATAACGCATATAAAATCTTAAATTTAGACTTCATAGAAATCATTAGTTTAATTTATATGCAATAAATCAAGAAAATAGATAATATCCTTATACGAATTGGGATAAGTAGGAAATATATTTTCTTAATTAATAAATATATGTATATATAAATGGGATACATCAACGGTTTTAATAAAGAAAATTATTGGAACGTGTCAATATAGGCACATTTTTTGAACAAATGTCTTTGACTGTATTTATACTTTTTAATAATAAAATATTATAATAAATATTTTATTAAAAATGTAATTATGTTTTATAAAGAATACTTATTTTTTAGGAAAATTAAATAATATAAATATTCATATTTGTAATAGATTTCTTAATATATATAATTATTCCAATATTTAAAATTCTCAATATTATTTTTATAAGAAACATATTTATGTATATTTTTAATTATAATAATTATAATATCTTTTAGTGTTTATAAAAAAATCTTATTTTTAAAATAATACCATATGATATTTGTTTTTGTCATCATAAAGCATAATTCTAAAACAAATAAAGGGATTTTTTTTAAGTATCATATACAATAACTTATTTGAATAAAATTATTCCTAAACAGCATAATATATACTAAAGTAAATTATTCCTAAAAGAATGCAATTTGAACTGTGTTTGACAAGCCTCTTTGTGAATTATCAAATCATACTCCATCCAATTTTATTAAATAACAAAAAAAGGACTGTTTGCACTTTGCAGTGTGGAGCGGTTCAGTATGGGGCAAAACCATAACTAAACCAGCCATAAATATGCAATTTGATTCGATTCAATTTGAGGAAATACCAACCAAATTGGTTTGGTTTGATTCAGTTTAATTTATCGTTTTGGGTATTTCCACAGATAATTAGCCCTTGTAAGCGTGAATGACTTTCATCTCTCTACCACTATTCATTAAACTCCTCACACGAAACCCCAGAGGAGCATATGGATGAGACTCACCACAGCCATTATTATCCAACAGCAAGCTTATTTTCATCTTTGACCCAAAACGGTAATATTCTTTCTCTCAAACCAGACAAATATCTTTGATAATACCCCATAATTCTTCAACCAACACACAACTGGAGCTAGGATTACAAACAAAGCCATCTAACCATAGCATCTCTAAAAACACCTTTACAACCACCCTGCAAACCACCACTAACACAAGGATCGTCTACATTGCATTTTATCCACCCACTTGTAGGAAATTACCAACCAATGAGCCATTCTTTCCTCCTAGGCCCAAGCAAATCAGAACTCTGTTTATCTCCAGCATTCACAATGTCCTTTGAGTAATTAATAATGGAAGACTCAGAATCATGTTCTTAATGTGCTTGCTTTGAGGAATGGTTTGAACAAGAAACTTTAGCTAGTTAGCTAGGTGCCAGGCGTGCAAGGCTTAATCTTAGTTTCCAGTGGTATTATTCCTTCTTGATAGGATTTGAGAGAGATGTATTTTTTGAATTCTCATTGATTTTAATTGAATGTGTACAGAGGTATATATATACAATGCAAACAGAAGTTGTGTGCAACAGACGCACCACAGGTACAATTAGTGCTGAAAAAAGTGACTTTGCCAAAAACGGTTACAACAGAATACCAAGCAAAAACTTCTTCTACGTGATTCTGGAATTTCTAGATCCTTTGGTGGAGTGGTGTGATCTGGTGATGTCGATTCTAGCATAGCTGGTTCAATACGCCCCCTCGAGCCTAACTGGGTGTCAACAACCGTGAGGCTTGTCCTAAGGAGATGAAATCGAGAGATGGCTATAGGTTTGGTAAGAACATCAGCTAACTGATCCTTTGATGGAAGAAAGGCAACCAGTAATGTTTTGGCAACAACTCTATCCCGAACAAAATGGAAATCAATTTCCATATGTTTGGTACGAGAATGTAAAACGGGATTAAGAGACAAGTAAGTGGCTCCAAGATTGTCACACCATAGAATTGGAGACTTTGGAATGAAAATATGCAGCTCTTTCAGAAGATGCTGAACCCAAAGCAATTCAGCAGTGGTATTTGCAAGAGTCTTATACTCAGTTTCTGTGCTTGAACGAGCAACAGTTCTTTGTTTGCGAGAGGACCAGGAAATAAGATTGTTGCCCAGAAAAATAAAAAATCCACCAGTAGAGCAACGATCATCTGGACAGCCAGCCCAATCGGCATCGAAGAATGCTTGAAGTTGAAGAGAAGAAGATTTATGAAGAAAAAGACCAAAATTAATTGTCTGTTTGAGGTACCTGAGAAGACATTTGACAGCCAGCCAGTGAGAAAGTTTGGTTTGATGCATAAACTGGAAAATTTTATTTACAGTGAAGGCAATATCAGGGCGAGTAAGAGATAAATACTGCAAAGAGCCAACAATACTACGATAG
>JASKGM010000009.1:10543724-10590683 GCA_034509205.1 Ceratonia siliqua | reverse complement strand
TTTGTTTTTTTGTTCTGTAAAACTATTTTTTAGAGTTGTTTTCAAAAACTATTTTTAAAAACAATAAAACAAAAACCATTCCAAACAGCCTCTATATTTTTCTAAATTTCTTATATATACATTAATTTAGTTTACTTTTTTTTATATAAAAATGTATAATTTCATAGTTTTAAAAATATTTTGATGTTGAAAAGTATGTCCTATATATAAAAGTTGGGTATGAAGTCTAATTATTAGCCAAGTGTCTACTAATAACAATTTATATTCATTTATTGGTTACTTGAAAAATATTTAGTTAATTAATAAACAAACTCTTAATTATTTATAAACTTCCATATACATTTTTATTGTTAAAATTAGTAATTTAATATTTTTTAGATGTTAAAATTCAAAGCTTGATTATGTACCTAGTTAGAATAAGATAATTTATGTATCTTGATTAGTGTGATTCATGTATTGTGTATTAATTAGATTTCTTACACACTTTTATATAAACCTTCTTAAATTATTAAAATTGGTAGTTTGATATTTTGTAGGCTTAATTATACTTTTGATCCTCATATTTTTTCAATTGTAGCAATTTGGTCCCTGTAATTTTCAGTGGAGCAATCTAGTCCCCTAACTTTGCATAATGTTTCAATGCTAGTTCCCATGTTAAATTGACATATAATATTTAAAGGTGAGAGCTGAGGTGGCAACTTTATTTACCACATAGGCATTGGCAAATGAGCTGGACTGCCACATCATATACGTGTACTCCTCACATGAATAAATGTTGCCAAATTCCCCCCCAAAACGCAATAGATCAATGTTTGAAGTTGCCAAGATTCTCCCTAATACACATTCAAGCAAAACGCACAACCTACCGTCGTCTTCCTCCAAGGGTTCCATTGATATTGTCGCTTTACTTTGTTGCTGTCGCAGGGATTCCATCGTTCCATTAGATTGTAGAGGTAATACACGATCTTGAAGGAAATTTCTCCCTAAGTGTTTAGGGTTTAGGCGGTAGAGTTAAAGGCAACTGTTTGGGGCTCCTTCATATCTTTGAATGTAGTTTGATTCCCGTGTCCCTTTAAATGCAATTTGATTCCTTCATCCCTTCTTGATTGTGTTCAAATTGTCGGTCTCATTGCAATAACTAATTTTTCATATAATTTAACTGCCAATTACTCATGTAGAAAGTACTTTGACTTCATATTATAAAATATGCTGATGATTAAAATCTAATAATTGATTTTGTTGTTAGGCTTTTCTCATATTTTCATGTATTTGATTGGAACTTAAGAGCTCGTAAAATTGTAGACAACTTTGTAAAATTGTCTTTTAAGAACTTGTTCTTATGCTAACCTCACTAGGATTACCTTGTGGCACTATCAACTTATACAAAACTTGTTCCTATGCTTTGGTACTTAAAACAAACAATAGAACACTTCCAAGTAGTGGAGCCTGCTTAATTTTCTTTTATGGTACACGTGCAAAGCTTTTATTTCTCATGTTTGTGTTTCTAGTCATTTTAATGAATTTGTGTGCAGACTATGATACATTAAATTTAATTAGTCTTTGCTACTATCTGTGTTTCTACTCATTGTTATAAATTCATATGCAGACTATGATGTATTAAATTCACCATTTCAAAACAGTTTGTGTATACTAAAAGATAAATAATTGTGTCATATTACTTAAGGAAGTCATCTAAACCTTGAATCATCAGGTTTTATTTGATCTGTGTCATATTCTAAACTTCGTGAAACCTTGCTAGGAGCCTTCTACAATGTATATTTGATCTGCTTGTTTTATTTTAAAGTTTAGTTATGAATATTCATTTGATGAAGATGATAACAAAATGTGAATAGTGGTAGAATTCTATGTGTACATGCTTAACTTATTGAAGTATAGTTGCTTTGCTTGTCTACAGATGAGATTGAAACAACATTTGTTAACTTCATAATTAGTTAACTTCATGGTGTAAAGAGAGTAAACCACTAAAGAGTAAACTGCTGAAGAGCTGCTCCCAGAGATGAATTATCTGGTGGATAGTGGCATGCAGAGAATTTCTGTATCTTAATTTGTTTGCTAGAGTAGAGCTCTTCGTCGTTCTCCATTTCTAGAAATAACCATATATGTATTAAAAGAACTGCTCTGTAGTAAGAGGAAAATGAGCTGCACATTTATTCACGAACTACCCTGTTATTTCCTTCTTTAGTTTTACATGTTTTTAACTTAGCATAGTCATCATTAAAGAATATAGTCTCATTTATTTGACCTTCCCCCTTGAAATTGTTTTATTGTTATACCCATTTTATCATTTCATTTAGAGACTGAAGTGAAAGGTAGGGAATACATGGAAACAATGCTAGATTGAAATCCATGTATGTAGGTTGTTGAAGCAACGAACTTAATTTAAATAACGCATTATGCAAGTTGAAATCCCTGTATCAGACCATTGTATCCAGCCACTTGTTGAAGCATCTTCGGCATCTTATAGTAATGATTCTCAACCATTACTGTACTGATGCAAGCTTAAAAACACTACACCCACTATACCCCCTATAATTGGGACTCCTATTACATTGATGGGTGCACAGGGTCACCAACTCACATTGCCAGTGATTTAGTGCATCCACATTATGATGAGATCCAACCAAATAAGTGAATGTAACATTCAAATTAAACAATAGGATAATAACATTTACAACTCAAACAAATCCCATTGTCATAACATTGTTATTAACCAAATATCAGTGTCATTAAGAAAGCGGTGCATACAATAAGAGTATCACTACATACGAATGGAAACTCATTACATAAAAAAACGAGTATGATCTCAACCACTAGATAGAAAAGTGAATCCTTACTCAAGCACTAACAAACAAATGTCAATCATACTTCATTGCCACCTTGATTGCTTCTCCCTACTTGGGGCTTGGCTAGTAATTATGTTTGCAAACTTTCTCATATTGCCTTTACGTGCAGCTCTCAATATCTCTCGAGTTACTCTAGACTAACATGTAGATTGACTGCTTTCACCAACATTTGCACCGGTAGATTGACCAACACCCTGCCTTCTTGGTAAATGCCCGTGAGTGTAAGTCATTGTTATAAAACATAAGAACAAAGTAAAGAAGAAATTGACTAACAACTTCCTAAGATCAAGTAAAAATTCAACATTCAACTTAGGTACTCTTGCAACCTTCATAAATAGATAATATATTGTGAAATCAAAATATGTATGATATTTGACACTTAAATTTTTTTTGCCCCCTTAGGAATTAATCTGTCAACTTAATTTTTTTTGTCCCCTTAGGAATTAATCTGTCAACTTGATCCTTAGCCTTACAAGTGCGAATATACTGGCCCAAAAGTCTACACCTGCGACACTTAACAGTAGTATTTTGTCTTTTGAGCTTGTCAGGGTCCTTAGGCTCGTCTTTATCCTTTCTCCTTTGCTTCTTCAGTCTTCCAGGGACTCTTCGCAAAGTAGGAGGTTGAATAGGCATAATCCTAGTTCGGGGCCATAACTTAGGCTCGGTCGTTGGTTGTATTATATGCTCGTAGTACTCCAAGTAGTTTTCCTTGCTGCATATTAAATATAAAATAGAGTCAATACTTTCACAATCGAATATAGAAGTATAACATAATAAATATGCATCCATTACCTATAGAAGCGATGAACAAAATCTTCAGGCACCATATTATTCCACTGCTATTGAGTGACAACAAGAGATACCCGTTAAATCCCATTTCCTACAAGTGCATGTCCTATTTGCCAAAGGTACAACGTACTTGTTAGGCTTTCTGCACACTTCAAACAGTGAAGACTCTGCATCCCTAACCCAAATGGGTGTCTATTTAAAGCTTTTATTATTTTGTTTCTCAATGATCTTCTGTATTTTAAGACACAAACGGCCTAGGTACCTAGACACACAGTCCCTTAATGTAATAATCATATCCATGAGGTAAAGCCTAATGTCCTCAACAAGTGTAATGATCGGTTTACCTCTAAACTCAAGAATTGCCTTGTTAAAGGCCTCACATATGTTGTTAACCTACAAACCACACTGTGTGAGTGGTATATGCAAATGCCCATTAAGTGTTTCTATGCATCATGATTCGATAATATCAGTTCAGCCATACATGCCTCTTATTCAGTTATAGTGGTTGAGCATGTGGCTTTTCAAAAAGCATCATTGTACTTTGTTCCACGAAACGTTTTCAAGAAGTTCGAGCACAAGTGCTTAGCACAAACCTTGTTCTCAAGGCCACTTAGCATATTCTCTAATGTTGGAATTAAACCCTATTGTAGTAAAATAAGATGAAAATATTAGTAACACAATGAGACATAAATAATGCCAAAATAAACAAAATACATAAGTAACAAAATCATTAACTTTTACTGGTCTGATATGAAAGCCCACCGCTTGTTTATCCCAATATCCTCAAGTAACCTATCTAGAAACCAAGTCCATGAATCTTGTGCTTCATCTTCCACAATAGTAAGCGCTATAAGGAACATTTGATTATTCTTGTCCTTCCCCACAGCCGATGGCAACTAACCTCCATGTACTCCCTTTAAGAAACAATCATCAAGGCCAATCAGTGACCTAAGTATTTATAAACCCCTTCGTACATACCTCAAAACAAATATACAACCCCTCAAAGGTAGGCGGTATGCCACTAATTCTATTAACCTATATGTAAACACTGGATCCTACATTACTTCTCCTCAGTTCCTCAGCATAATTCCAAAGTTGTCTATATTGATCACCTAATGATCCTTCAAGTATGTCAACTGCTTTTCTCTTAGACTTATATGCTTGTGATCTAAACAACTTCATATTCTAGTTGGTTGTTGCCTCTGCAACTATTGTCTTTGTTTTGTAACTAGGATAATCTCCAAGCTTGTCCATCAACTTCTTTTCGATGAATTTAGTCTTCGCCTGTCTGTTTGTAAACTGTTTTGGATAAGTGTGCTCGTCCTTTAAGGTCTTCACCTGGAATTTAAGGCCTGCCTTACTAACTCTTAAATATCAAGGACACCCTTCCATGCATCTCACCATAAGTTTCTTGTTGTCATTCTTCATAAACTTTACATCCTTGCTCTGTGTAATTGCATATTCTTTAATTGCTTCATTTGCTTCAGTTAAAGAAACAAATTGTCAGCCAAATTCAAATCTCACCATTGAAGGATTTGAGGGCATTTAAACTTACTGAATTTTTTCCTTGAGCTTCCTTCATCATCACTTTGTTTACTGTGCTCGTGTCATCCGATTCTTCATCGCTTTCCTCTAGGTTGATGCGTGCCTTACTACTCTTTGGCATCATCAATGCCTACCCCATGTCCTCGTCATAATCACTAATGTCACTACCTTGCATATCCACCACCACTTCAACATCTTCCAATACATCTTCACCACCATTCTTAACATTTTCCAATAAATCTTCACCACCACTCTCAACATCCTCACCCTCACCCTCGCCACCTACCTCAACATCATATTCCTCACCACCTCCCTCTCCATCCCCCTCTCACCCCTATCCTCATTAGTGATAATGAAGTCGGAATGTTAACGAAATGCTTAACGTATAACTTTAATTCAGAGAAGCATTTCACATTGTTTATTAATTCATGGGTATGTGCATCGGTCTACATAGGCCTTAGTCCATTATCTAAGGAGGACCTAGGCACTATATACCAAACATTTTTATATGTCAAGTACCCATGTCATTCACTATTTTCCCAATTTCGATTACTGAGATTTCATCTACATCGATTCTAGGGATATTATATATCTCGTCGCCAACATATCAAATACTGGGCTTTCTTTCAAACTGGCCACCATGGTCGAATGTTTTCAGCTCCGTCGCAATAGGTCAAGCAACACAAATAATGAATTTGCATTAAATGCAATGTCAAGCAACCAAAGTTTTTGCAAACTACCTAAGTTAACCAACATTAATGCATTAATTGCAATGTCACATAAACCGAATAAATCTTTACTATACAAGAAAAATTACCAAAATTATAAACTGAATGTAACAACTTCAAAAATCCAATTGTTGAATTGTAAAACTCATTGTTGTGCATAATTACACAACCAATTATATCTAATTTTAACACACCACAATTTTTAGTTGGACCATGTTGGATTTACTTATAGTTACTTATGCAGATAACAGATCAAAAGTATTTGTATAATAATACAATAAAACAATTCTAGGTGACTGTCTAGACTTTTCAAGACAATCCTTAAACTGTCAATACATTTTCTAAGCACTACCTCAAATTTTAACTAAAAGTTTATGACACACTTAACTAGAAACACAATCTTAACAATACAATGAGAAAATACAGTATAGCAAATTCACTTTTTATGTTAGCATCAGCAATCCAAGATAAGATTTGTTGGTTCAGAAAGAGAAGATTAACATTATAGCAATTTTCAAATTCATTTATTTTAAGTTACATAAAAGGTTTATATTTGAACCATTAACTCATAATTTTCAACATAATTTTTTTTTGTAGTTGTGTAAACGGAAATAAATCGCAAAGTTAATAAAAAGTAATGTTATAAGGAGAAATTCATCCAATTGACTAATTACTATCAGTGAATAACAAGGTTCAAGCAACAGATGTTGAACTTGCAAGAAAAGAAGTAAAGAATGTGAAGACATAACTAGTTAGAAGTTAGCAAAATAATCATCTAGTTTACTACAATCAAATAACCAGTAGATATAAGGACCACAAGCATAGACCACTAAATAAACAACATCACTTTTAATCTAATAAACAAAGTCAAAAATAGGGACCACAAAATAAAAAAAATGAAAATCCTACTTACTTGTAAACAAATGGATGTGTGCCCATTTTTTATAGTCTCAATGCCAAATAATGTGGACTCCAGTTATAGAAAAATGCCTAAATAAGTATTTAAAATGCTGTTGGTTGTGCGATGGATTATGATGGACTCCATTGCATTTTAAGTGCTATTTGAAGGAGACGACGAATGGGCTATGCGATTTGGGGAAAAGCGACAGCAACAATGGAACCCTTAGAGGAAGACGATGGCAGGTTGTTCGATTTAGGGAGGAAGATGATGACATGTTGTACGTTTTGCTCAAATGTGCATTAGGGAGAAATACTGGTAACTTCGAATAATGACTTACTGCATTTTGGGGGACATTTTGGCATTTATTCACATGAAGATCACTTGTATATGATGTGGCAGTCCAGCTATGTGGCAAATAAAGTTGCAACCTCAGCTCTCACCATTAATTATTATATGGCAATTTAACATGGGGATTAACATTGAAACATTATGCAAAGTTGGAGACTAAATTGCTCCAATAAAAACTACGGGGCCAAATTGTTGCAATTAAAAAATAGGGGTGATGAATTAGTGATGAATTGTTGCAATTTAATTATATATTATTTAGTTATCTCTAAAAATTAGTGATGAATTTTCTTTCCTCCATTATATGTTTAATTACCTCTAAAAGTTTCAATGTAAATCTTATCAAAATTCATATTTTTCTTTAATCATCTATTTTATCCCATGTAAAAACTATAATTTGAATTTCTGTTAAATGGAGTGAATGTCTTCTTTATTTATTTTTAGTTAACTAAGCACTAAGTATCTCTTTAACTATCGCATTTATTTATTTTTTTAATTATTAATATTTAAAGAAAAACAAAGTAATAAATTGAAAAGTTGGATTTTAATTTAATTATCTACTTATTTCTTTTTGTTTTCAACTGTTAACAAAATATTTTATATAAATAATTTTGAATAAATCTTCTTGCAGGACTTTACAACTAGTTATTTTTTAAGTCTTTTTTTTTTAATTCTTAATTTCTCTCTATCTTTTAACTTTTAAAATAATTTTAAAAAAATAAAGTGTCAGCTTTGAGTTGGGTTTTGGGCTTAAAATTTTGCCTTTTTTTTTAAAAAAAAATCTAAACTCAACCTAACTTAATTTATACGCATTGAGTTATGTTTGTGAGTTTATTTGACTTATATTTTTAACTTGAAATATTTTAATCCATAGAAACTCAATTGGATCTTATATGCATATATATTTCATATTTTTTGATTAATACGGTGTTATCTTATGTAGGACAAATTAAGGTTAGTAATTTTTTTAAAATTTTAAAATTTTATAATAATTTTATTATTTTATTGTAAAATAATTTTAGTTTTAAATGTTGTATTTGTATCATTTTAGATCATTTTAATTTTTTTGGATATTTTTCTATAATTATAAATTTTTTAGTTCTTAACTTGTTGACCCAACCAATATGCCAATTGGGTTAAATTTCTTCAGATTTATTATCTTTTATTATTTTATATGTTCTTCTTGATTTCCCTTCTAATTTCAATTACAAGTCATCTTCATAATGGAGAGTATTTTTACATTTAGAAGTAGGAGAGAAAAATAGATATAAATATTATATTTTAGACAACAGGTGTTATTATGAGATATAGTTTTCAAATAATTTATTTTTTTGTTAATTTAGCTTCAACTAAAGTTTGAACTCACAAATCCTTAGCTCTAAAAATGTTCTAGCATCATTGATTTACAAACTCATTGAATTATGAGATATTATTCTAAAATGATTTGAGATACTAATTTTTTTTATAAAACTTTAATTTAAAATTAATATTTTTAAAGAGTATATGAATGGAACTATGCCAAAAAAACATATATGTACTTGGAAAAGTAAACATTTATTTCTAAGGGAAACTTGTAGCACTTTTGGTAATAATTAATTCACGTCATTGCTGAAATTTCATTCATTTTCATCTTAGTGTATACTAAATTTGTTCTCATATTATGGTTTTGATGCACTCTTCCTACCTCCATTAACAATTGTATAGGTGTGTTTTGAAACTAAATTTACCATGAACTAAATTCTTTTAATTAATTAATTAATTATTGTTTTTGAAATTTACCCCGAGGCACAGTCTTGTATAATTTAATTTGAATTTTATTATTTGGATAATATTTTAAAATGATACAATTCAATTAATTTGTTAATTTTACAATAATATCTTTTAATGAATTCTAAGGAGAGGTGAAAGGGGAGTTCCTTATATGATAAAATAGTCTTTTTTACTTCAAATGAATTCTCCATAATGAAATCTTATCAATTTTATTAGGAATTGAAATCTATAAAATAAACTCCCAAGATCGAAGAGGAAAATATGTAAAATACAGAAGTGATATGGGCCAAGTATAGTCTAATGGGTTATCAGGTCAGGCCTGGACATTTCCAGGTACCCAGCCCAGTGACTTGCCTGACTCCACGTTGTCCCTCCAGCACCAGCAGAGCGCAGACAGAGAGAGAGAGAGAGGCGCGTCACGGGAGCCACCATAGCAGATTAGCACGCTTCGCAGCAGTCCAGCAGAGACACCACCGCCCACCGTGAAGGTCCGTCGTAGGCGCAGGCCACCATCTCCATTGCATCTCCAAGCGCCATCCTTTGCCACCGTAGAGAAAAGGGGAAGGCGTTCATCTGGGTTTTTTTTTATTTTTTCGGATTTTTTCATCACAGCAGCGAGTAGATTGGGTTAGTTTCGTAGCAAGGTAATCTCTCTTTGCTCCGATTTTCAGTTGTTCAGATTGGGTATTTGGGTTATTAATATTTATTTCGTTCTAAGTTTGGGTTATTTTCTGAAATGGAATTTGGGTTGTGGGTTTAGATTGAACTCTTATCTGGTTCTTGTTTAATTGTAAACTGATCTAGCAATGGAGCAAAGAGATTATTGACACCGTGTCTACTCTATTTTAATTGTGTATCTTCACTGCACCCTCTGATCTAGCAATGGAGCAAAGAGATTACTATTCCCATTTCCAACAATGCAATTTGTTTTGTTTTGTATCTGTACTGTACCCTCTGAAATATTTTCCCTATCATATAACGTATATGTTTTAGCTGTTGCATTAGTAATTTATCTGCACTGCAATTTGTTTGGTGTGCTGAGATGATAGCAAAATCTGGTAATTTAAGAAGAAAATAAAGATAGAAAGGATGAGGCAAAAGACAAAGACAGAGTCAGACATTCAGATAAAGAAGCCGTATGCTTGAAATCCAGCTATGGGTAATAGAGAAAAACGGAAGTTGCATAGAAGTTCAAGTTGAGTAGAAGTAAGCAATTTAAACCAATTTCAAAATCTGTGAACCAATTGATTGTCATTAAATACTGTACATATCATGTGTCCATAAAACACTATAAACAGATCTTTGTCCCTCGAGTTGTCTGGGCAGTACTCTGAAAATTAATGGAAACATAAACTTGCTTGGATCTTCTATAAATTAATGTTGGAAACATAAATTTGCTTGGCATAATTTTCTTCATGAGACCAATTTTGCCTGTAGTTTTCTGGGACATGCCTAACAACCCTGTCCAAATTATTACCTTTTGTAGTATTTCCATTTTAATGAAATATACCAATCAACTGCATACCTTTGATGGTTATTACTGCTCATCCTGCAGGTTGCTGGTGCTCTTTCCAGTGCCTTCTCAGTTTTTCTTTGGAGAAGCTGTTTTTCTTTTTCCTCTGGTTTACATTGTTCCTTGTGTTATTCTTTACTTTTTAAGGTAATATCCATTTATTAATCTTTCAAGATTATAACATTTTTTTTTGTTCTTGTGTTCATTTTGATGGCTTGGAGGGCGAGAGTTGTGTCCTTGAGGTCTGAGTACCATTAATCTAAACCTTTTCCACAAGTATAATAGTGATATATGTCCAGTTTGGTGTTATGTAAATTTTCTCTCTTTCTGGTTTTTATACATTCTCAACTGTGATTAACTAATAGAGATTAACACAGCGATTGTAAGGTGACTATGATTCTGGTTATGCAGTATAGGCCAGTCTATTTGGTGACAACACTGTGTCTACTCTATTTTAATTGTCTCTGCTTTGATTTTAATTATAGAATGCACCAATAGTAATCTTTGATGGTTTACAGTAAATAGCAATACTCATTAGTTTATTGCAGTAATGATTACCAATAGTATTTTATTGCAATATTGATTAGCAATAGAACGATTTCTTTGTGCCCACTTTTGTTCTTCAGCTTAGAACCTCAAAAGAACTTCAATTTTTAAGCCAAAGTTATGGTTAGTGAATATGAAGATGAGAGTGAAAGATATGAAAATCCTAAGCGGGCAAAACTTACTTCAATTTTTAATATATTTTTTTGATTCTTTGATTATTTATGTATTGAATATTGGTGAAATACTTGATCTATTAATAATTTTTTAATATTTGCAGTTAACTTGAGGGATAAGATTGATGGATCAGAATTGAGTAGTGATGATGATAATGACATGAATGTACAAGATTTAAGCTTTTGAGGTGAGATCTTGATATACTTGATCATCATTCAAACTTGTATATGATTTTGTAACTATTTTCATGTCTCAAAAAGTATTGCTATTATTATTTTATTAAAGCATAGATTGCACTTACAAAAATGAAAAGAGAAAACCAACTAGTATAATGGGTCAAGCTTGGGCTTTATCCATGGGCTTGGGATTGCGCCTAAGCTCACACATATAAAGCCTACTAGGCTTAGGCCCAAGCCCAGCTTGGTCCATGAACAAGTCTAGAACTTATTTCCAACAACTTTGGTGTAAGGTCATAATGTTAGTCTAAAATAACTAATGAAAGTATATTCAAATAAGGATAAGTGTATGTTACGTAAAGTGAGAATACATTCGATCATTTTTAAAGATACGTTCGCCCTAAGTAAGTTTAGCTCGGCCCTAGTTTAAGTTTTATATTATCACTCTCCTTTTCTATCTTATATGTTGAATGTAAAAAATAAAAACCTATTATAAGTTATAACCCTATTAACTTTCAATTTTTTTTTTGGTTAAATTCAATCAAAAAAAGTTGGAAAGCTTATAAGAGTATTTTTAAAATAGAGAATAAACAAAAAAGTTATTAATTCACCTCGTATAAATCCTTTATAATTTATTCTAATTCCTAAAATTATTAAAGTTTTCAACCTAAAACATTTTAAGATCAAAACTTTCAATTGGAGGTAAAGAAAAGAAATGTTTAAATAAAGAAAAAAGAAAAGAGATACAGTGTCGTTTAAAAGGTAGGGGGCCTGTAGTAGGGATTCGGATCCAGACCTTTTCTCATCCTAACCATTCATTTATTTTTGGAAGGTCACAATTTGTTTAGGTACTTTGTGTGTATTTTAATCGTGGTCATTCAAAAATTAATAGATGATCATGATTGAGAAAAAAGTTGAGAAAAGATCTAGATCGAAAAGGCCTGGATCCAAATTCGTGTAACAGACTCTCCTCTCCCTCCCATAGGACAGGAGCTGTTATGCTTGGGAGGCGAATACAGATAACAGAAGAGGAGAGGAGCTCTCTCTCCTCTCTACACACTCACTTCTCCCCTTTCCCCTCCCAGCTGACTCCAAACAAAGTGTTAACTTCGGCACCTATAACCCCTCTGCCCTAGCTTGAGTCTCCTCTCTTCTTCAGCCGCCATTAACCGCCGCCGCCGCCGCTGCCGTCCATATCGATCATCAAGTAACGTCATCTAATATAGCTTCAGTTTCTCTGAAATGTTTCTCTCTGGCTAAGATTATACTAATACCCTCCCTCTCCCTCTCTTGTGCTAGTTGGTTTAATTTCTCATTATATTTTGATTGTAGAAACTGTTAGAAATAGATAGTACTGGAAGAGTTTGCATAGCTTCTGTACTAGTAAATTAATAAATATTAGTTGAGTTTTAAGGGGTTTTTAATTTGGGTGGTAAAGAACTCACTGCTTGGTGGTAATTTATATTGGTTTGCCTTGTAAAGGTTGGTCTTTTACTTCCTTTGTAGTTCCCTTGCGTGGAGTCATAAGCATTTAGAAAAGATCCTATCACTTTTAAACAGTGGGCATATTTGATTTAGGTGGAAAATGAAATACTTGT
This sequence comes from Ceratonia siliqua, assembly GCA_034509205.1. Lineage (NCBI taxonomy): Eukaryota > Viridiplantae > Streptophyta > Magnoliopsida > Fabales > Fabaceae > Ceratonia > Ceratonia siliqua. The sequence continues at coordinate 10,577,734 of JASKGM010000009.1, read as the reverse complement.
TTTGAAAAGAATGGGCTTTAAAGGGTAATATAGATGTGTGAATTTCGAATTTGTGGCTCCTCAGGAAAGGATTGTGGGGCACATTCTTAATTTATCGTAATTTTTTAGCAATCTCAATTTAGTCTGTACTGTGTTTTGTCTTTGCTTGTAAAAGAGGCTCCTCTGCTTTCTCCTCATCAACAACCTTGTAGTAGTGTGGGTTGGTGTCTCTGTTCATGTTAATTATCTTTGTACAGGTAAATTTTTGTTGGTTTCCATCAACAATGGCCAGATGGGATGCAATTCTTTCTCTTCCTGTACAAAATCCTCCTACATTGGAGTTTTCTGCTGTTGATCTAGTATGGTCAAAAGTTGAAGGTTGGCATGACAAATTAGATAGAGTAGCTTTAATCCCCTTTGCTAGAGTTGATGATTTTGTACGGGGTGAATCCTCCAATAAAGACTGTCCAACAAGATTTCATGTTGAAGCCAGACGTCGGCGGTCTCCATCAATGCCTTACAAGCCAAAGGTTGATGGCATACTAGAATATATTCTGTAAGTTGAAAATTTCTTTGTTTAGCAGCTCTTAGTCAATGTGCTTGCCTCTTCTATCCCATATATTTAGGTTATATCATCACAATGTAGGTATTGGTGTTCCTTTGGTCCTGATGACCATAGAAAAGGTGGCATTGTACGACCTAGTCGGACTACTTATGTCCCAAAGAAGAAAAATGCTGGTCGACCAAACACCAAGAGAGGGTGCACCTGTCACTTTATTGTAAAACGCCTGATAGCTGAACCCTCAGTCGCCCTGATCATATATAATGATGATAAGCATGTGGATAAAAAGGGGTTACCATGCCATGGTCCACAGGACAAGAAGGCTGCTGGAACACGTGCTATGTTTGCCCCATACATCTCAGAAGATCTCCGACTTCGTGTATTATCTCTTCTATATGTAGGAGTCTCTGTGGAGACAATTATGCAGAGGCACAATGAATCAGTAGAGAGACAAGGTGGTCCATGTAACCGTGATGACCTTTTAACCCACCGTTATGTTCGACGACAAGAGCGGGCTATCCGCCGTTCTACATATGAACTAGATGCTGATGATGCTGTTAGTATCAGCATGTGGGTTGAAAGCCACCAGAGTCATGTTTTCTTTTATGAAGATTTCTCTGATTCAGACCCTTTCACTTTAGGCATTCAAACTGAGTGGCAGTTACAACAAATGATTAGATTTGGCAACTGTAGTCTCCTGGTCTCAGATTCAAAATTTGGTACCAACAAATTGAAGGTCTGTTGATTATTTTGTTCGTTGATTTTGAGTAATGGGTATGAAACATGTTATCATTATTAGTCTCAAAGAAACTAACTGCAACTACATTTGCAAATTCATTCAGTATCCCATTCACAGTCTTCTAGTATTCAACTCTGACAAGAAGGCCATACCAGTGGCGTGGATAATAGCACCAAAATTTTCGAGTTTGGATGCACATAGATGGATGAGGGCCCTTTACAATAGAGTCCACACTAAAGATCCTACGTGGAAGTTGGCTGGCTTCATAGTAGATGATCCTCTGTATGATGTCCTTACAATCAGGTTCAAATCTGATGTATTTGTTTTTTCAATTTTGCTACTAAAGTTATGTAGTTTTAAACTTTCAAATAGTGGAAGAATATTGTCTAGTTTTTGTTCAACGTTTCAATGTTGAGGAGAGGTGAAATTCATTATTACTTGGTGCCTGCCTATTAAATATGATGCATTTGTATTTGATTATGTAAGAGAAATTGGATACCTTGGAATGCACTGGAAAAAACTCATGAGTCATGACTATTGTTGAATACAACAGAATTTGGACTTATTATTGGGTGTAGATGCTTCTGGTTTCAGATTGTGTAGTCTCTGCTTCATGTACTCTGCTTTATCTTGAACCCAAGATTGATCCTTTTCATTTTCCTTTTTTAAGTGCCAACTATAAGAATTAAACTTACATATATAAGTTACTAAGACTAGAGGATGGGTGAGATGGACTAAAACTATGACTGAGCCCTTTGTCCTAGTCACGAGATGGGGCCTGAATGGTTTGTATTTATGTGTATGCTAATGCTGATGACTGATTCAAATGTAGCAGCTGCCAAGCTGTGTGGCACTTTGAAGCCTTGTCATGTTTTTTCCGTATAAGTTTAAGGAATATTATTTTTTTAATTATAATATATTTGAGTTCCAAGTATCTATTCTACATATTTCTCAGGGATGTTTTTCAGTGTTCGGTGTTGATAAGCTTCTGGCGGGTTCGTCATGCATGGCATAAAAACATAGTGAAGAAGTGTTTGGAAACTGGGATGCAAGCTGAGATATCAACACGGCTTGGACAGATAGTGGATAAAATATGCCGGGTTCAAGGAACCATGTCCCTCTTTGAAGATTTCATGGAAGATTTTGTTGATGAATCTGATTTTATGGATTATTTTAAGGCTTCCTGGTATCCTAGAATAGGTTGGTGATTTTTATATGCATACCGGTATATCATTCTTCTTTCTATGATATGGAGAAGTAATTGCATGTCTGCAACCATTGAGCATTTCTACTTGTGTCCTAATACTCTTGTGCCTTTGAAAGGGGAAAAGCAGTCAGCATCTACTTTAAAACTAGTTTTGCCCCAAGCAAATGAATGAGAATTTTTATTACAAAATACTATATTTATAAAAATGTTATTTTTCAATTTTTAACTATGGATAAAAACATGGGCCTTCTTACTTTTGATAATAAACTTAAACTGATATATTATCATTTCACTGAAAAGGTAAGTTTCGTTCTAAGAAAATATAGATTTATCTGTAGTTTGATCTCTCAATATTTGCGTGTGTGATGAGACCCAATGTATTATAATAGCAAATACCCAGAATAATGGAGATAACTTCACTGCTTTAAGGATAGAGTGCACAACAGCACTTGAAATACACTGAAACAGCAGTAAAATGACTAATGAAACAGTAACAAACTTCCCTAATGTAGTAGCAAACCAGAAACAGCAACATAGAATGAAATGCACAAGATGAACCCTAATACTAGCAGCAGCTAGGCCAAACCAGCTAATGTGGGATGCTGGCCTCCCCCTCACAGCACAATGACAATATTCCAGATGCCCTGACTGTGGCTCAACAGATTGCCTTTAACTTCCTTGCTGCATGCTAGTTCCTTTTCCTTTTCCACTTCCTGATCATTCGGGCTGGTGGCCACATGTGTGTGGTGGTCAATTTCAGTTTTACCCTTTTTCCTTCTAAAATATGCCTCAAGTGACCGGGGTCTATCAGTGTGCTAATAATCAGACATGTGGCAATGTATTGTCATGATGAATAGTTTGTATAAATTATATAATAATTGTTATTGCCCAAGTTTAATAGTTTTACAAATTGAGTATAACCTACATAGTTTTACTAATAGAAAGAGTGTGGTAAGCCTGGAGTTCAGGATTTATGATTCTACTATAGGTGAAGACCTTTGACTGGTGTGCTACTTATTAGATAGGCCATAACCTCAATATTTTGGACTTTAATTAACTATTTTGTTCAATTGTTGCTGTTACTTTTGTGCTATAGCATTTGCAGGTAACTAGGGAGAATTGGTTTGCCAATATAGTAGTGGCTATCAAATTAAGAATAAGACCATTATGATTTTTAGGAGACAAACATATGATATGAATTCTTTATAAACATTTTTGATATCTTGGACATAGGAACGTGGACCAGTGCACTTAAAACTCTTCCTCTGGCCAGCCAGGAGACTTGTGCAGCAATAGAATTTTATCACAACCAACTGAAGATCAGACTGTTGAATGAGAAAAACATCAGTGTTTATCAGCGTGCTGATTGGTTGGTTGACAAGTTGGGCACAAAAGTTCATTCTTATTTTTGGCTTGATGAGTACTCAGGAAAAGATGATTTTGCACGATATTGGAAAAACGAATGGTTTAGTGGTTTAACATCATGGCGCAAAGCACTGAAAATTCCAGATTCTGATGTCGTCATGGAAGATGTATGTGCTAAGGTAACTGATAAACTTGATCAAGATAAAACTTATGTTGTCTGGAATCCTGGTTCTATGTTTGGAATCTGTAGTTGTAGTTGGGCACAAGTGGGCAACCTTTGCGAGCATATTATAAAAGTTATTAGTATCTGTCAGCAGAGGAGGTCCATTTTTCCATCTATCAGCTTATTTCAGTACCACCGGGCATTGAATGACATGCTACACTGCCCACCCTATGATTCTTTAATTCGGGATCATGCTGTGTCGTTGGCAGTTTCTGTTCAGAAGCAATTAAATGCACTACTTGATTCAGAATTTGACCAGAATGTTGTGGATCCTAGTGAGAAACAGACCGTGGATTATATAAACCAACAAACATCCAGTTCGGCTAACCAAGATCAGGAGTTGGTAAGTGGGAGGCACAATATCAATGATGATGTTTCGTTTCACGACGGTGATGGTTTTGAGGATGGAAGAGTAGCTCCTGGATCTAAGATAGGTGATATTGACGATCAGTTTGTAGATCTAACCAACAGTAGAAATGGCATTTTAATTTTGAGTGCTGGAGAAGACATGCTACCTGCTGACATGGATGTTGACCCATCATCAATTTGTATCTCCCCACCTGGATTATACTCTGTTGATGAGGCTGTTTTGAATAATGTGTACCCTGTAAACAATGAGAGAACTTTGACTACTAGTGGGAGTGAATGTGATGATAGGTTTGAAGAAGATATTATAAATAAATGTACCAAAGGTTGTGCCATGGATGAGGATCCCCTAGCAATAAATATCCCCTCTTCACCAACGGAGACTCTAAAGCGTTGTGCAACACATCAGAATGGTGTCAATGATATGCCTGTGGTTATGTCAGACATGATAGATGCTGATACCCACTTGAACAATAGTCCCCCATTAATATCAGTGGCTGGTCAGCCACAAGTGGTTGATATGGTTGAAAACCCAAGTAACATTGAGGAGGATGTTGATATGGGATCAAATACATGACCTTCAGAAGAGTAATGTATTTACATAAACTTCATTTACTAACTGTATGCAAACTGCTGAGATGACTATATTTGAATTCCAGTGAACCCACAGATTTTTTTTCTAGTCAAACTCAGATGCAGCAACTCAGATGTTTTTGTCGAGTTTGTAAATGAAATTTGTGTAAATAGCATTACTCAAATTTCCAAATCTTCAATGATTGAATGTCTAGATATAGCTAAAAATGTGCCAAGTGTCTGATAGCAGATGCTGTCATTTACAAGAGACTCATAAATTGGTGTTCCCAATGGGTTCTCTCCTTGTACACAAATTACCAGTGGATACGCTTACGAAATTATATTTGCTCATTTTTCAGTGGGGAGTAACACATTTTTTGTGATGATTATCTAGGTTGCTTTCATGGTCTGTAATTTACGTTGTATATATGAAGCCTAATTCTATTCTCCATATGTTGCATTAATTGACTGAGATATTTAGATATGCCATTTATAGAAAAGAGATGTTTCTGGTTTGATTCCTTATTCTGTTCTACAAATAATTGTAGTAATCGTAGTAATTGGCACATAGTGGCAGGAGTGTTAAATTTAAGGTTTTATATAAATTATTGAAAGTACTTACCATTAGATGGAACACTATTTAAGTTGTACTCAAAGGCATGGGTAGTTGGGCATGACATATCGGTAATAAAATGATAAGATTATATACAAGATAGTGAAAAATTTAAGATGAGAATTATTGGACACTTGAATAAATGATGTGAAACAATTGAGAGTGAAATGTGGCTTATTTTCATTTTTGGTTTGAGAAATGTTGGTTTTACAAATACAATACTTTTACAAATTTTATAAAAGTTCATCCCAGTCAGGTGGGTTCCAAATGCTTATTGGCACTCGCTCTTTTATAACCAACTATTTTTTAGAGTTCCAATAATATCCATTTATTAATTTACTTTTTTATATAAATTAAGTATTTAATTAATTTATATTTAAATTGTTTATTTAGTATTCACACTCATATTAAACTAAATCACTTATACAATTAAAATTATTTTTATTAGATAAAGTTTTAAGCTCTTTTTTTTTCTTCTTTCTTGATATTTTTAAATTTTTTATTAAATAATTTTAATTTTAAAAAAAAGTATGATGGTCATCAACATCTAATTCAATTAGTAAAAACTTAAATTTGATATTTAAAATTTAATATAATTTCATTTATAATTTAATTATAATTTATGAAAACAAAATAAATAAATAATATTTAATCTATTATAGAATTTAGGTATAAAATATAATAATTAATTTTATATCTTTTCTTTGTTAAAATATTTATACACTTTTAAAACAATTAATTTTTATTTAATTTTTTATTGAGATTATTAATTATTAATATTTTTATTAGGTTTCAGTTTACTATTAAAATTTGAATGTTTCATTTTTTTAATTACTATTTATTCCTTAATAATTAATATTATATGAATTTTTTTAATATTACTAAATTAGCATGACGAACATCAATAAACAATATATTTAGTAAAAAATGAATTCAAATATCTTAAGTTTTATAAGTATAATTATGCTTGTAATTTATATATGATTTATGAAAATATATAATAAAAATTAACCTTTTGATTTAAAAATTAATAATCATACTTGAAAATAGTTAGAGTATGAAAACAAGAATCATATCTAAAATAAGAATGTCAAGTTAAGAAATCCTCTTTTTTTGAGTTATTTGCATTATTAGAATAAATAATTCTATCAAAATCTATACTATTATTAATATTTTGATATTCCACTATTATTTGATTATATGAATAACTAAATTACTATAAAAATGTTGTAGTTTTGTGAAAAAAAAAATAATAAGGAAGAAAGAAGAATATAAACATAGAGAGATTAATTGTTTATATAATAAAAATAATAGTTTTAATTGCATAAATAATTAAGTTAAATAAAGAATGTGAAAAGATATTTAAATATAAATTAATCAATTTTTAATTAATATAAAAAGTAACTTAATAAATTTTTAAATTAAAAAAAATTAGTTAGAAATGATGGAACCGACCCACTTAATAACCTTAATTTATCTAAGCTCATACCTAGTGAATATGATAGGCTTTGTGGGATTTGTAAGTTCATTGTATTTGTAAGACTTTTGGGACATACTTTTCATTCATATCAAAATAAAAAAGTAAATGATTTTCAATCCCTTTTTCCCCTTTAGAAACTCTTCCACCAAACACCTCAAAAGGTTGAAGATAAAAATATTTTCATCTCACTTCATTATCATTCCCCCTCATTTTTCAGATGAAGATACTTTTATGTTTTGAGCAATAATATTATCATTAAAAAAAATACACAATGTATAAATTTTACTATTTAATTAATAAATTTTATTTATTTATTATTTGAGAGTTGTACACATTATATCTAATTTTTTTTAAACACAAAAATATTCTTTTCAAATATAAAAGTATTCAAATTCCTATTTTTCACCCCTTCTCTCCCAACCATAGTAGGCGGCACACAAATAATTACTTAAACTATGTTTGGAAGCTAGGAAGAGAATAAGATAACATAACAATGGATCCGGATCCCATGAAATCAGAGGCTGGTTAAATTTTGGTCGTTTAACTTGTATTGAACGGCCAGAATTCATTCAATTTTTTATTTTATTTTTTTAGTATGAATATCGAGGTCTATTCTTTTTTTAAATGAAAGTTTAATTAAATCTTAATCGTCCAATTAATTTTGAAAGTTTCATATTTCACAATTAAAAATCGTGCAATTAAAATTTTGACTGCACGGGATCCAAATGCCATAACAACTAATAAAGGGGGATTCTAAGACCGGTTGGATGGTGTTGTTGGCTGTCTTTTTACTAATTATTAATTTTTATTTCTTTAATTGTTTTATTTTTAATTTTTGAATTTTTTAATCTTTATTTTGAATTTTTTACCTTTTCTTTAATTTGTTTTCACTTTTTCTTTATTTTTTTAAGCATTGGGTTCTAATTTTTTTTTAATGTTTTAGACTTTTTTTTATTTTTTCTTAAATTCTTTTATTCTTTTCATAGAAAAAATTATAAAAAAATTTAAAAAAAAAACATAGTTGATGATATCCATATTACCAACTGTAAGATAATATATTAAGTATTTAATAAATTAAGGTGATTTCTATTCTACTCCGCGTGTTGCAATCCTAAGAGTGTTTTCATTTTTTTGTTATTTATTTTTTAATTATTTTTTGTGTTTGAATTTTTTTTTAAATATTTATGTTCTAATTTTTTTTAACTTGTTTCTTATATAAAATTATAAAAAAATGAAAATAGCCTGAGATAGCAATGCTACCTAGTGGGGTGTTGGGCAATTTAGTTTGAATTGCTGAACCATTCAAACTATATGCATTACTATCCTACCACCCACGTAACCGTTCAAACTACATGCATTACTACCCTACCGGTAGGGTAATTTTCAAATTTTTTTTAATTTTTAAAATTAATCAATTAAATTTTATATCATAAATTTTTTTTAGAATTTTTTTTATTTTTTGTAATTTTTTAAGTTACAAATAAATAATAAAAAAATTATGAATAATAGTAAAAAAAATATAAAAAAATTTAAGAAAAAATTAAAAAATATTTTAAAAAATTTTAAAAAATATATATAAGATAAAAAATACTTAATTATTTTTAAAAAATAAAAAAATTTAAAAAAAAATATAAACAATAAAAAAAAAGACGGGGACGTAGCTTAGTCCCACCCTTTTAAAGGAATTTACTATCCTAGCATATTCATTTATGAGTAGATTTTTGATTTTTTTGATTTTTGTTTCTTTGATTTTTTGATTTTTATATTAAGAAATACTTTAAAAAAATCTATTTTTTTTAAAAAGTAAAAAATATTTTATAACACGGGTATTTAAAAATAAATTAAAAAATAAAAAAAAGTAAACAAATTTTTTTATTTTAAAGATTTTTTAAAGCATTTCTTAAGATAAAAATTATAAAAAAATTAAAAGCAATACTCATATGTAGGATAGTAACCATTTTTATTAAAAATACATCTTTGCGGTTCGTTTGTGGTTTAAAATTTTAAAATCGTTATTTTAACCCAACCAAACTAGAATATATATATTATATTATATTTTTAGTAAAATACTTCCATCTCTTCTGAGAAATAATTTAATTACATAATATTTATTTTTATTTTAAAAACACATACATAACTTTACATAACTTAACTCTGTTAAAAATATTTTTTTCATATTCTTTTTTTAAAAAAATAAAACTAATATTATAAATTATAATGACAAAATTACTCTTACTTGAAATAATATCTCACTTATTAAGAAGACAAACATTAAATAGTTTCAAGTAATGATATTTTTAAAACAAAAAATTTTTTTTTATTCGAGTAATGATACTTTTAAAAAAAGAAAAAGAAATTTTTTTAAATATATATTTTAAAATTTTTTTATTTAAGTAATAGTATTTTTAAATAAAATTTTTTTAAGTAAATATATTTTTAAAAGAAATTTCAAAATGTTTAAGTAATGATTTTTTAAATAAAATAAAAAAGAAAAAAATTTTAAATAATGATGTTTTAAAAACAAACAAAATTTTTTTTCAAATTATAATATTCTTAAAATAAAAAAATATTTTTTAAAGAATATTATTTTTAAAATAAAAAATATTTTTTTAAATAAATTATATTTTTTAAAAAATAAAATTTTAATTAATAATATTTTTAAGTCATAATAATTTTAAAATATAAAAAAATTAAAGTAAACTAATAATAAAAAATATATTTTGATCATATTATATAAAATTAATTATATTATATAAAAAATTTATTTGAACAAAAACAATAATTAATTTAATAATAATTCAAATTTTAAATTAAATTATAATTTAGTTTTAATTTATTAAAAAATTACGTAAATTTTTAAAATAAACGAGAGCTTTCCATCTTTTAATTTTACATATTACTTACTGCTCCTCACTCAAGCAGTGATGTAGCCGAACCGCTGTAACCATCACCGCTGCTGCTGGAACTGGTTGCTTCGGTCGAGATCCAGATTAGATTCTGAGGATAGTGATCGAGAACCTGATTCTGACGTTCGTGAGCGTGACCCTAGGTCGGTGACTTCTTTTCCTGATAGAATGGCCTGGAGATTGGCCACCGGGGGAAGAACAGAGTCTGGGGGAAAAGAATCGAGCAAGCTTGTCACGGAGCTCAGTTGATTGCTCATGTAACTGGTATGGATGGTTTGGATCTGAGAAAGCTTTGGTTTTGGTGAATCTTCTTTAATTTCTTCATCTGGGTTTGCTTTAGAACTTGTTGATTTTGATGAACTTGGGATTTTCTTCAGAATTTGAAGCTCAAACCAAGAATCGTAGAGCTGCAAGACACCCTCTACTTCCATGATTCCATCAATGGCGGCTTTGGAAAACCAGTAAACCGCACAATCGATCCGAACAGCAAAACAGCGATTTGGTTCGGTTTTTAGTCAACATTCAGCATTAACCGAACCAAACCACATTTCCTTGCCTGGTTCGGTTTGCGGTTTGGTTCAAACCGCCACACCCTACTATACCACCCAGGTAGGATAGCAACTACATAAATTAGACAAGTCTTGTTGGCTGTTGTTTCACTCTACCATAGTCTACCTCCCTCTAGGCCCTGTTCTCTCAGTTTCAAATTGAAAACCGCAATCAGCAAACAAAACGAAGAGACTGAAATATAATAGATTCTTGCATGTCTTACACTTTGCTATGTCAAAATTTGAAGAAAAGGAACTCTCTTTCCACTTGCTTAGCAGTCATCCCCATTACCACCATCTCTCACCAAATTCTTCAGCTTTTCCCTTATTCTGAATTCAGTGTACCTTCATTCTATCCCCAATCTAAGCATCCACAGCACTTGGTTTCTCTCCTACTCAAAGACCCATCAAATCGCCAAGCTGCCCAACAGGTCCACTCTCATATAATCACCTCTGGGTGGCTTCAGTACCCTTTTCATTGCACCTCCACCTGTTTGCTTCTCTTCAACACTCTCATTCGGTGTTACTCTCTTGGTCCCTTCCCCCAAGAAGCTCTAAAGTTTTGTATATGTTCCCTACATTGCCATTCATTTCTGAGTTACCCTTCTTTTGACAGCTTCACTTTTGCTTACCTTTGTCATGCCTGTGCCAATTCAAACTGCATTGACCCTGGAATCCAGATTCACTCTGTCATATTCAAAGTCGGTTTTCAGTTTCACTTATATGTACAAACTGCTTTACTGCGTATGTACTCCACCTGGGGGCTCTTAGTTGAAGCCTTACAAGTGTTTTACGAAATGTCTGAAAGAAATACAGTCACGTGGAATGTTTTCATTACTGGTTTAATTAAATGGGGTGAGCTAGGACTTGCTTGGTCGCTATTTAATCAAATGCCAGCTCGGACTGTAGTCTCCTGGACTGTTATTATGGATGGATATACACGTGGGAATCAGCCTACTAAAGCATTGACTATGTTTAGGGAAATGGTTGTTCGTGATGGCATTGAACCAACAGAAGTGACTCTGCTGACCATTTTTCCAGCCATTTCAAATCTTGGTTTTATTAAGATTTGTCAATCAGTACATGGTTATGCAGAGAAAAGAGGATTCAATGCCTCTGATATACGCATTATGAATTCACTAATAGACTCTTACGCAAAATGTGGATGCATAGAAAGTGCAAGCAGATTCTTCCAGGAGATATCTACTCACAAGAAAAATTTGGTATCATGGACATCAGTGATCTCAGGTTTTGCAATGCATGGAATGGGAAGGGAAGCTCTAGAGAATTTTGAAAGCATGGAGAAGGCTGGGCTGAAACCAAATCATGTGACCTTTTTAAGCGTTTTAAATGCTTGTAGTCATGGAGGATTGGTTGAGGAGGGGCTCAAGTTTTTCAATAAAATGGTAAATAATTGTCAACTTGTGCCTGATACCAAGCACTATGGCTCTCTAATAGATATGCTGGGAAGGGCTGGAAGGTTAGAAGAAGCTGAAAAGCTTGCTTTACAGGTACCTCTTGAGGTTGCCAATGTTGTGATTTGGAGGACACTTCTGGGTGCTTGCAGTCTTCATGGTAATGTTGAAATTGGTCAGAGGGTGACCAGGAAAATACTGGAGATGGAGAGACAATATGGTGGGGATTATGTTCTTATGTCCAATATTCTTGCTGGTGTTGGAAGATTTAGAGATGCTGAGAGGTTAAGGAAAGTAATGGATAAGAGAATTGCCTTTAAACTTCCTGGCTACAGTTTAGTTTAAATGCTATATAGGTGATAGCCAAAACAGACAGGCCATTGCCCTGTTACAAATATTCAGAGGCATCATGTTGCGGTAAAGCATGCCGCCATGTCTCTTTTTCCTTCAATAATTTTCTTTTTATGTCTATATACACATGAAAACCTTGAAAAGGTTTTGTGGAATTGTCATTTATAAATTTTCAAATGTATTTGGTGTCCCAAAACTTGAGGGGATCTGCAAAATAAGAAACCACTTATAAAGTTCCCACTTATTAAGCAAAGTTAGAGATACTTTGTATTTTTTTGTCACAGTTTCTTCTGTATTTTTAACTAGTATACTTCTGCTACTTTCTTTTCTTGATTTTGGTTCTTTAAATTACTCTCCAGGTTCTCTTGTTATGCTGTACAGCCTACTTCAATTACTTTACTTCTTTTTTGCTCAGGAACTGAGACTCATTCAGTAATTTCCCAACATCATATCAGCCAAATAAACAGCAGTGAGAGCCAACAGTAACTTTGTAGGTAAAATGATGCTTGACCTTGCAGCTCAGGGAAGGCAGAAGTTTTACTACCTGACTTTACATAAAATCCTGTCAAGAGCAAGAGGTACAGATTCTCTCAGTTTATATGTATGTATAGAGCCTATTGGTTTGTCAAACCATAGATCTGCTATGGCCTGGACATGTAAATTTTGTCCATCCTTGATAGAAACAGACGCTGGCTTGGTTTCTCTTGCTGTAATGTGGTTGGATTATGCTTTGTAATAAATTATAAAATTAATCAAGAGGGTTAGATTCGGTCAGATCTCTTCTCATCTATGAAGCATGGGCACAATAAAAAAAACCGTGTCTGTGCGTTAAATATTTGTATTAAATACAATGTAACACTTTAAATTATTTATAAATACTTTAAATTTTGTTATGTCATAATGTCTGTGTTCATGTGTCTCATATTCATGTTAGTGTCATGCTTGTTAGCTTCTCATTATACAAAAGGTGACTACGAGTCCATGACTCTAGACTCAACTGGTATGTGTCAAGTGCTGGATTTGAAAACACATAAGAATCGCAGTAAATTGCAATTCTATATGGATCAGGTCTAAGACATCTGGATACAAGTAGGAAGTTGATCACAATCCTTCAATGCGGAAACATAAAAGTGAACTGAATAAAACTCCAAGGGATTCATCTTTTCATGAAATTAGTTCAATGAATATACATGTTTCTTTCTTTAAGCCCATCTGATCTTTTTCCCATGGTCCAAACATATCTGCAGTTCTTAAATTTATATCAGCAATCACTATATATGCAACAAACCTACATAAAATGGGTGAGCTCAGAAAGCTCAGTGAGTAAACAAAAATAGAAAAAGTTCATAACCCCATATAATGAATGCCATATTTAATAAGCTTCAATTTAAAGAAATCATCAAAATCATTCATAATTTTGGCTAGTGAATTTTTCTTGATTCATGAAAAATGTTTTAATTATATGACCTTCTTTTCTATTATGAAAAATATATATATACTTCTCTTAAAAGAAAAAATTATAATTTAATTAAATTTTAAATTAATCTTAGTTAAATAAATTATATAACTAAATTTGGGTATCATCTGTTACAACGTGACGGTTAGAAAAAATGCACTGTCATGACTTTAAGATGACAAAAAAAAAATACAGAAATAAAATATGAAGTCGTCACCAATTAATTAGAATGATAATTGGGATTTTTTAAAAACCAAATACTGGCCCTTGGAACTAGAGAATGAGTTCGGAAGTCTAATTACGTGTGGAGAAGGTATTAGGCACCCCATAACGTTCGTCCCTAATTATGGTTACCCTAAATTGTTTGTGCTTAAATTTATTATTGTTTGGATTTCCCTTTTCATTATCGCGATTTTTTTAAAGAAAAATAAAGAAGTGGGAGAATTGGACTTGTTTTACTGTGTAAATGCCTACGTACCCCTATGAGATCAAGGTCTACGTAATTTGGGTTAATTAAATTAGAATTTGTCTAGGAGTGATAAAGACAATATGGGAAATTGTTTTCCACATAAAGTCCAACAAAATGAGAGATTAATTCCTTACATAAAGTTCGAGAGAAAATAATATAAGAAAATAAACTTTCACATAAAGTTTGGCAAAATGAGAGAATATGAAGACAGTATGGAAAAATGAATTTTCACATAAAACTTGATAAAATGGGCGAATACTTCCCCATATAATGTTTGAGATGGATTAAGGGATTCTATTGTTGAAATCCCAAAAACCTTTAGTAGCCTTGGAGTAAGGTTGAAATTTGTAAAGTTTGGGATCAAAATAGCGTCTTTGAAAGTATTAGGGCCAAATTTAGATTTTTGAAAATATTAGGGTCAAAATTTGAATTTCTAAAAATATTGGGGTCAAAATCTGAATTTCTGAACTGACTTATAAACGTTGGACCCCTACTTTAATTGAGCTTTTTTTTGAAACCCATTTTACAATTCCTTGAACTTATCATAAAAATTTAACTCGAATCGGTCCTTGAAGCCTTATTTGAGATTCCCTTAAATCCTCTAATTGGGTTTTTCAAAATTTATTTTCAAAACAATTTTAATAAACTTCAAAACAATTTTAAAGGGTTTAATTTTGAAAATCAATTAAATCCTTAAACCCTTACAGAAGATAATCTATTTGGGCGCTTTGAAGCCTTATTGTGACATTTTTAGGATGCTTTTGGGCATTTGGAACCCATTTAACCTAAGTCTTCTATCAATTTGGGCCTTTAGAGCCTTTTCATGATTATTTGGATCTTTGGAAACCCCCGGTGAGTTGGGCCTTTTGGTTGCCTAAGGTCTCTTAAGCCCAACAACTTTAAAGAAGACACATTTTAATGAAGAAAACCAAATGCATTATTTAAACTAGGAAATCGCATTGACCCCCTCCCCCCTATAATTGATAAGAAGAAAAAAAAAAAATAATAAATAAATAAATAAAAGGGATTGTCATGAACCAGCAAAATTAAATAAATAAATAAATAAGTGAAAGGAAAATAAATGAGGGAGTAACTAGGAAGTTTACAACATGCCATATAATAAACAAATATTACCAGCCCATTAATAATTCATACAGCCCAACACAGACAGGATAACAACATGAACTGAATGAAACGAGAGTAAACCGAAACATTACAGTTAAATAAGTGATCAAAGCTCAGAAACCAATAGGTGTTTGATATCTTAGATTCGGATAAACCAACAGTGAGCATTAGATTATTTGCTTAATCGAACAAGAGTTTGGACCCAACTTTTAGAACGAATAAATTAAGAAGAAACCTATATCCAAAATCAATTTCCCATTTGTAAGTCTAAAATTAATTATAGTTTAGAACAAATTAGATTTAAAATCAAGTTTGGACTATATTTGCACACAATCAATTCCATATTCCAAATCGATTCCGACTTACAGAAACAGACTTAAAATCAGCAATAAACACCAAGAGTTTTAGAAAGCTTGACCAGACTCGAAAATATCTTCCAAATTAGATTCAAGTCACATTTGAATCACCAAATAAATCAGATTAGTAGTAATATTGCAATGTGATTTTAAAATAAATCCCAATTCAGGTTAAATCACAGGATCACTTTAAATCATAATATATTACAACCCATCTGTATTACTTTTCGAATTAGAATGCATTAAAGTTCCAAACGCATCATAATAGAGAAAAAGAGTTCGAAGGCACCTAGGCTCAAAATCTAATTAGAAACCACAAAACCTCAACATATTTTACCCAAAAATTGAACATACAAACACTCTCTCTGCTCGTAGATTCCAAGGATGAGTATTACTCAGTCCCTAGAATCCACCATCATAGCTCCTCAACCAGATAGATTAGTCACACAAAGAAGAAATAACGAAATAAAACAGAAGCTTACCTTTTTCGTCGCCCTTAAATAACTGATTTCTTCTTCTCTTTCTTTCAATTCCCCCCTCTCTCCCTTCATATTTTCAGTCCCCCCCCTTATAGCCGAGAGAAATGACCATCTTCCCCCTCTCCTAAGCCCTAGCTGCAAATCAAATAAAATATTGCTACGCCTGGTAACAAATCCCGTGGATAGCGGCTTTATCGCGCTTGGAAGCTTGAGGGAACCAAAAAGCAAAACGAGACGCCTTAGCAGAGGTGTGATACAAACTGGATTGGCGAGTGGCGGAGGAGTAGGAGAGACTTCCATTTGCAGAGGCATGGTGCAGATGGAAAAGGACAGAGTGCTAAGAGAAGGAGGGACCACCGTGCAAAGAGACGGCTAGCGCAAAGGCGTGGAGCAGAGTTAAGGTTCAGGGGAAAAGCAAAGGGGCAGAGATGAAAGGGACGCGGGGGTGAAGAGAGAAGAAGAGGAAAATGGATCTGGGTTGGGGTGATTGTAGTTGGATCGGGTATGGGGGAAACGGGTTGGGCTGAGGCTGACTTCCTTGCTTTTTGTTCATTGGGCTGCCAAAAATGGCCTTTGGGCTATTTTTTGTTTGTTTGTCTTGTTTTTTTAATTTCCTTTTTATTTTATATTATTATTTTTTTATGCCATTTTTAATTTTTTATCTATTTTATTATTATTATTATTATTTGTTTTATTTTATTTATTAGTCTTAAAATTTTAAGGTATACCTAAACAAAATCAAGTGTTTATATCATCGATCTCCAAAATCATTCACATGATCATTCAATTTGGGTATATTCATCTCAAAAGCATTTTTCTTATCATGTTATGTAAATGCTATTGTTCATACATAAGTTGATAATCATTTTCTTATATATTATGAACCATAAATTTTAAACTCTTAAGTTGCTAGTTAGTTGCTAGTTAAAATTTGGGTTATAACGCATAACCCTAAATTTGATGGTTAAAATACTAAAATATATGGAAATTTTCAAACTTAAATAATCAACATAATTATAGTTGTTAAATCATTTTATATAGATGCGAAAATTGAGATATTGGAGGTTAATTAAAGAGTCATTATCAATTTAAAATTAGTAATTCATTTAGCTCCCTTTCTATCCAATTTAAAAAAAGGTAATGCTAGTAGTTTTGATTTATTTTTATTTTATAATATAAGCATAGCTTTTTATACCTTAATCAAATGACAAAGTAAACTAAATTCATTTTTCGTCTAGCAAAGCACTACTAAAATATGTATAATTAAATAAATTTCATTGCATATGACAAACTATAAAAGATATTAAAGTAATCTTAATTATATGCCATTTGTTCATAAGCAATGGCAGTAATTAATTAGTTGATCAATTAGTTAGTTGCTAGAAAAATAGATGAAAATTTTCTAACTTGAATTTTCTTTTATTTTTTATTGCAAACACTTCTCTAGAGACATTTGGGTAAATCTAGCTTTGGTGAAGGAGATTGAGAAATTTGAGGAGATTCCTACCGGATGCTACTCTTTTTCAAGAATTGGTTCTGATTTGACTGGATAATTATTGTTTTAACGTGAATGTTTATTTGTAATTTCCTTAGCGATATGTTTTATAATTTGTAAATCCCTCTATGAATATTCAATTTCTCATGTGATGGATGCCACATGGGACCTAAAGGCTTCTGAAGGGTTGTGTGGTCTTCGTAGACTAATATACTGACATCATGTGCATCTCTATTTTTTTTAAAAGAATTATTTTCAATTTATTTTCTTTGATTATTTTTAAAAAATTATTTTTTTCTTTAATATATTTTCAATAAAAATAAAAAAATTGGTTTATTTCCTATCAATTGATTTTCCCAAAATTCAAAAATAATCAAAAGGGAAGAAAAAATTAAAGAGAGAAAGATAGTGAAGTTACACGCTTTTTCAAATTAAAATTAATTTATTTATTCAACTTGTTTTGATATGTGTATTTTTTTTATTTCGAATTATGTAAAATTTGATCCTGGCATATGACATGTAAGCCCGAGGCTCTCTCATCCGAGCCAAATCCAAATTTTATACCATCTCATTTGCCAAATTGCATGGAATCTCTTTTTATTTTATTTTTTTATTCCAAAATATGTGATTGATAATTATATCTAATATTTAAAATGTCATATATTTATTTGCACCACTAATTAGGATAATATTTTTTAAAGAAATAGATGTTGTGTGAGTGTTTAATATATTCCTCACACATAATTGAAATTTTTTATTTATATACTATTGCCTTATTTTTCAAAATATAAAGAATTTTTTCTAATATTTTTCCTTTTAAAAAAAATATTAGGTGACAACTTATTTTTAATTTAATTTAAAACTTATTTCAAAAAGTTGTTTTGAAAAAATTACAATAACGGAATGGATCCAGATCTCGTGCAGTTACCCTTGACTGCACTGGATCAATTTGAATCCGAACCGTCCAAAATTATATTAGACAGTCAAGATTCAAATAAAATTTTTTTTAATCTTTTTTATTACACATTCTTCAAGATAAATTTTTTAAAAAAAATTTAAATAAATTTTAACCATCCAATCAATTTTAAACAATCAAAATATTTTAATTAAAAACTATCCAGTCAAAATCCCAAAATCCAAATACATAGCAGAATATGGGGAGCAAAAATAGCATAACAAGATGTGAGACTTTAAAGAACCCCTGCTTTTTCTCCCACTTCAGCTGGTTGTAGATTTCAATAACATCTGCCAGGTGTTGTCTTCTAATGTACCTGAAAGTGAGCTTTAAAGCCATTTTATTTGTAATAATATGTCTGTACTATTTTAGGGGATGTGATCCGTGTGAAAAAATTATTCTTTAAGTAATAATTTATTAATTTATAATACTCAATGTATAAAATGTATTTAAAATAATTTATAAATTTAATAAAATTATACTTTAACATAAAAATATTAAGTTAAAAATTTAATAAAAATTTTGATAAAATTTCTTTTATAATATAGACTATTCCAAGATACAATCTATTTAAACACAAGATAAACAGGTTCACTAAAATTCAAATGGCCTCCATAACCTAAAATAACAATTATCAATAAGTCTAACATAGACTGTATTTACTAACTATACAGTAATTATGTAATTATTATTATTACAGATCATGACCCTTATTTAACATGCAAAAATATCCTATCTAAAAATTGTCTACATTTTCATAAGTGTACTTCACTACTATTTAGGGTTGTGCTTACCAATTAATCAACACTCAAAGGATGCAGGCGAAGCTGAAAGAAATTCACCAGTGACTTGATATGAAAAATGTTAGAAATTAAAGGGGTAAGTTACACAAATTTAGTTAATGGAATAAATGCTTACGAATGAATGTATGAACTCTCAGGTGTAAAGTGTATCACTGTAAAAATATTCATCATGTTCAAATCAATACTTTGATACATAAAGGTATAATCGCAAAGTAATAATGTGTACATGATACACCTTACATCTGTAAAACAAAATAAATATATATTCGATAATAACAATAACAATTATTGATAATATTTTTCACCCAAAATATTTAAGTTTAAAATATAATTTACTGGAGTTCACAAAATGTTAGAATCCATAATTAATCAATGGAAGAACCTAAACTGAGAAATTAGTCTTTCCTTTTCAGAAGATAAATTTAACTAGAGGGCCTACCCAGTTCTCACCCTTGGGAACTGCACTCAACAAAGGGAATATTTAATTACCACTTCCTTCTAGCGTTCACTCATCCGGATAAACTATTCTATTCAAACTCAACATTTTGTTAGGAACTGCATTCACTGACTGAAGTACCATTTATCAAAAATTGCCCTCAACTCATAAAGGTTATGACCTAGGTGCACTTAGTAGTTCTACTACCACTTTACTACGGATCCCAAAACACAGTTCTAAATTAAGTTCATAAATTTTACACAAGTCACGTTTTCCCATAAAACTTTAAGAAAACTTCATAATTTACAGAAACAGAATTAATTCATATATATATATATACACATTGCACTTTATTCAAACATCACAAATCATGCTTGAAAATCATAAAATTCAATCATAATGTAAAATTTACAATTTCAAGCATTTATATATAAGTAAATATCCACTTACCACTTAAGTTATAGGCAATGAGACGGTTATTTCCACTCAACTCTACTTCAGAATATATTCGGGTCCGAAGAATTTGTTTTAGGTATACCTATAATTATACATGTACACCTATATATTAGTAACTTAAATTTACAACTATTTTCCTAACACCACCCCTATAAATAAAATGGGAAGAATATCTAAGTAAGAATCGATAATTTGACACTAGAAGGATTTTGATTAATAAACTCATAATAATTTCCTAATTTCACAAAGTGTCAACATAGTCCCTTACACTTTTCATAAATCTTTATCAACTCTAATTCTATTTTATTTATTTCAAGAAGCTTCAACTTTATCTTCATATCCCAGAATTTTCATATAACTAAGGAGATAAGGAATTATTTCTTGAATATAGTTAGAACAAATTTTGATATCTGTATAGGAGAAACTAAAATTCCTGGTTACCATTATCTAGGAAAAGAATGATTTTTGGAATTAAAGATTGATCCCAAATTGATTGTGACCATTGTCAAAAGCCTAAAAATCATCTAATAGCTCAGATTCTAATGCCCAACAGAGACTTATATATTGAAGATAAAATCAAAGACTTTAAGAAAAATCAACAACCCCAAAATGATAGTAAAACCCATAAGAGGTTTGCCATTATACTTTACTTGAAAATAAATATCAGATTTTAGTACAAAGGAGGCACAAAATGGACTTACAGCAAGGGGAAACTTTGAGAACTAAATTTGTAGAAATGTTTAGATGCCACAACCAAGCTTTCACGCAACAAATGTTGTTGTTAGAGCTTGAACTTCAACGTGAACATACCGCAAACCAGTGACGTTCCAGCTAGTGTTCATGGCCATGAATGGTGGGACTGTGGTGGCTGGTTGAAAACGGTAGGAGTTGACCGGAAATACAGGCGGTATGGTGGCTGTGTGCTTCACGGCCATCGATCGACTAGAAGGCGAAGGAGAGGAGCGGTTTATAGAGAGGGGGCGGCAAAAACAGAGAATATGAGAGAGGAAGGAGATCTTTTTTATTTTATTTTAGGGATTAATAGGGTGATGGACTATTTTGCAAATTGTTTAAAAATTAAAATTTTACTACTTAGTCATTCGACTTTAAATTTATTACGCTCGTACCCCATAATTTTTAAAGAAAAATTTTAGGCATTACATAATATGGTGAAACTAATATGCAATATGTAAATAATATCTATTAGCTTTTGAATCAATTGGCTTGCTCTTTAATTTCTAGTCTTTTAAAATCTTCCAATATTTAATGACAACATGTATTTTAGCTTTGAGACAGATAGATTACTGAAATTTGGCATGCTCTGTAAAGTATAAGTAGTGATTGGGGATGAAAAAAGATAATTTTGGTACAGTTTTCCTACAATGTTTTTTTTGCTTTATTGTCCATGATCTCTTTTTGTGTTTTTTCTTGAATTTTTTTATTTTATATTATTTGGACTACTTTTTATGTATGGTAATTTTTTAAATTTTTTTAAAAATATTTTTGAATATTTTATTTTTCTGTTGAATAGTAAAAAAATTTATTGTTCAATTTTTAAAAATATTGTTGGAGAAGTAAAAAATTTTTAAAAAAATTCTCAAAAAATTAACATACATAGAAAATAGCTAAAATAATATAAAATAAAAAAATAAGAAAAAAAAAGGTGGTGAAAGACAAATGAAAAAGTATTGCATGCGAGGCATATAAAAGGATACTGTAGTCTAGCAAAAACCATGAAAAAAATTGTAAAATAGATTTTTCAATCCAGCCTGCATTGTGAAATAGACCTGATCATGGGTAACTTTTGCCAAATTTTAAAAAGATTGAGTCTTAAATTGGACAAACCCACTTGACCATTAGATCTATAATGAGAGTGAATCTCCTAATTTTAACATTGAAAGCTATAATATAAGTTTTTATCCATCTTTTAAGGGTCCCTTTATCTAGAAATAGAAAGTGTTGCCTAATTAGATTGTAACTTTGCAGTGGCCAACAATTTAACATAGGAATTCACTATGTCAGCTAACTATTACCTGATTAGCGAGAATACAAAGCAGAGCCAAAATGAGGAAAAAAGTTCAGAGCCACAAAAACAGCCCCTCCATAACACCCACCTCAGCCACCCCTCTTCCTCGCTCAAACACTCTCACTCTCTCTGTTTCTCAAATTCTGTTCTTAATCAACTTCCTCTCTTCTTTCTAAGTTCCAACTTGTAACCATTTATTCAAGCGCAAATTAGCTTAACATGCTTTGAAGTTTAGTAATATAATATTTAGTATTTTTTTTTGTTTTTTAAATGTTATTTAGTTCTCCTATAAAGATGTAAAAAAATTATTTAGTTTTTAATACTTATACGATAAATGAATAAAAAACAAAAGTACTGATGAGATTTTAGTCTTGCACTTATGTTTAGGAAAATATCTAACTCTTAAAAAGATTTATTTAGTATCTGTACGATATAAGAAAGTTTGTCTTTAGTTGCAGTTGAGATTCTGGCAAAGACTCTGATGATCAAGTCAGTATTTATGGTATAAGATGAAGTCACAATGTAGAAATTAGAACATAGAGACTATTCATTTCTCTTCCCTAATAGTTGAGTCTTTTATATAAGTTTGTTGGAGATGGCGAGATTTCTAGCATGTTGGCATAATTTACAGCAGGATCTTCCATGGCAATTACGTAAGTTGTTATTTGTAATGAGGCAAATCTCAGTGCTTGGCGCCTTGATCATTCGAGCCTCTTGTGGACTTGCTTATGTTGGGGTTGTTCAAAGATAACTAGTTTGAGTTGAGGAACTAACTGAGCTCACATTATTTGATGTATTATCAAAGGTATTTTCTATCTTAGTATGGGAATGAGTAGCTTTTGATTTTTTAATTTTTTTATAATTTTTATTTAAAAAAATAATTTAAAAGAATATAAAAATAAAAAAATAAAAAATTTTTTTACTTTTTCTTTGTTTTTTATTTTTGAATACTTGTGTTATAAAATATTTTTTAATTATTTCTTAAAATAAAAATTTTCAAAAAATAAAATATCAAAAATCAAAAAATCAAAAAATAGTATGGAGAAGTTACCATTATCAAAAGATAAAATTGTCTTTTTACACATTATAGAACCAAATATTATTTCAAAAATAAAAATATAATCAAATATTATATCATTATATCTCAACAAAAATTAAGAACTCAAACTTCCACCCTTCGAACCTCAAGTGCCTAAAACTGTGTTTCAAATGCGAGTATTGAGTAATTTTAAATTTTCATATGATTTTGCCATTTTAATTTTTTGAAAATTAATTTTTGATATTGATTCTTTTTGAAAAAAAAAAAAGTTGCACAATTGGGCTTGTTAAGTCCAGAATGGCTTTTTCAATAAAAGGCCATGTGTACGGATATTGATGTCACTTAAGACGACGTCGTTTGTTTTGTGGACTCAGCTTTCTTTCTTGAAGGCTACGACAGATCTATAGAAATCCAAGCTTGCCTCTGTTTTAGCCTCGTCCTCCTTTTCACGCCCTAGTTCTGTTCTTCTTTCTCACTGTTCTCTACTCCATCAATCATGACTAAGCAGCAAGCTAACTGGTCTCCCTACGACAACAATGGCGGGTACTCGCCCTCTCTCTCTATTGGCTTGGAGTATTTTTCATATTATTTTTTTTTACAGTTTTTTTCTTTTTCAATTTGTAGATCCTGCGTTGCAATTGCTGGAGCCGATTATTGTGTAATCGCAGCCGATACGAGGATGTCAACGGGTTACAACATCCTTACCCGGGATTACTCCAAAGTCTGCAAGCTGTATGTAGCAACATATAATTTGAATATTTTCTTTGCTTTTGGCTTTGTTACTATTATGTGTTGGATGGTTGATGAAAGTTGTGATCTTTGTTTCTGGGGTTCAATTTTCTTAGATGATGTTCTTGAAAGTGAAAGGAAATTGGTAGTTAGGCTTTTCTCTTTTTACAGAGAAGTGTTAGTCTATTCTATTTGAAATATTGAATTTTCTGGTGATGGCTCCTGGGGGTGGGATAGAGGGACTGTCCCGGAATATAATTTCCGGTTCTTAAATTTTGATTGTTAAGTGAGGGATACTTTTTAGATGACTCGCATTTTTTAGTTTCTTATATGATTGTTCTTTTTAATATTTTATATCATTTAGAGTTGCTGGTAAAGGAATGGTGTTGGGCAGCTCCCCGCAGGAATTTCCCCAGCGTGTTTAACGAAAGTATCAGTTAATACTTTGGAAACTATTCCCTTTTTTCTCGGATTAATGTCTTACAGAGAAGCTGTTAATAATATATAGTTCCTTCCTGCCAGATAAAACCCAACTAGGTTATTAATAATACATTTACTTTTTATTTCGTTTATAGCACAGGTTGCCAAACAAGAAGAAATTGACTGCTTGCTAGCTTGTTTCTAGTTGTTTTAAAAGGCTTATGTTATTGAAGTTTGAGAAATGTGGATGCTGATATGCTGTAGAGTTTCTTTCTCTTTGACTGGCTTGAGTGAATTCTTATGTTGCTTTAGGAATCTTTAGGCTTTATGTAGTCAATTAACTCAGATCTTTGGACTCTTTGTTCCTGTTGCAAGTTTGTATTGTTGAAGGATCTGAGAGAACTTTTAGTAGTCTTTTTGAGAAGGCCTGTTTCATGTGTTTTTTTCATCTGACCAAACAGAGCAGACAAATGTGTGATGGCCTCTTCAGGATTTCAAGCTGATGTAAAAACTTTACAAAAGGTGTTGGCTGCTAGGCACTTGGTGAGTCAAGATATATAACTTAACAATATATCACTTGTGAATTTTGGCTGACATATCAAAAGTTGTCCATCTTTAAGCTTCCATTATCTGTAATGTCAAATAATTTCTCTCTACTGATTTCAAAAATTCATTTCTTAATTTTTTTTTAGATCATTTGATTGTTGTGAACAAGTTGTTAAATGGTTATGCTCGATTCCTGTTTGTTTTTAACCTTCTAGTCATATAGTAACTTTCTTGAATCATAAGGGTTGAAGTTGAAGCAGTTTATAGCAACTACATGTGTTATACTGTATCAAGGTGTAGGAGCACTTTGTCATCTGTTAATTGGGCAGCAGTTGTTTGTAATCCTCATTGTATTGGGTAAAGAAATAATTGGCCTTTCCTGCTCAGATTATTATACTTTCATAATTGTGAAGCCAAATTTAGTGGAAGATAATAGAAAATAGCATGCTTGAAAAACGTTTCTTTTTAATTCTAGAAAATTTTAGTCTTCAGACTTTCCAGTGGCTGTTTGTCATCTTTTGACAAATTACTTTGCATTTGGAACATCTCCATGAATTGTACTTACTTGCAATTTAAGATGCATGGATGAATTTAGTTTCTATCAGGTTAACATGCTAAATTGATTTGATGATAGTTGCATGAAATATTAAAGCTTGTAGGCATTTATGTATGTATATCAGCTGGCTGATTGTAATTCTAGTTATAAATATTTGGTAGTTGTATAGGACTTTTGACTGTTCTATATTTCCTGTGACTATTTAGTTCTCTGTTCATTATATTTGTTCTATTCCCCCCCCCCCCCTCTCCCCACAGAAGAAAAAATGAAGAGAAAAGAAAAGAGGAAGACAGTGGTGGAACTGATAATGGTATCATCTTTTCTAATTTGGATGCAGACATATCAGCATCAACACAACAAACAAATGAGCTGCCCTGCAATGGCTCAGTTGCTTTCCAACACCTTATATTACAAGCGCTTCTTTCCTTATTATTCTTTCAATGTTTTGGGTGGCCTTGATAATGAAGGTACATTATTTATACTTTCTGTGCTTTTTTATGCCCCCCATTATTTTATTTACTAATGGCTACTTCAACCTAAAATAGGAAAGGGATGTGTCTTCACATATGATGCTGTTGGTTCCTACGAGAGGGTTGGTTATAGCTCCCAAGGTTCTGGTTCCACGCTCATTATGCCATTTCTGGATAACCAACTTAAGTCCCCTAGCCCTCTCTTGTTGCCTGCCAAGGTGAAGTTCTTAAATTGGTGCTTGACTTGAAACATTTGCTTGTGCAAATTTCCTTCTGTACTGCTGACACCTGCTATAAAATATGACATCTTGCAGGATGCTGTGACTCCGCTGTCCGAAGCAGAAGCAGTTGATCTCGTCAAAACTGTTTTTGCATCTGCGACTGAGAGAGATATATACACTGTAAGTTTGTGTTCCATACATGGCTTCCATTTACAATGGATAAATTTGTAATAATTATAATTTAACATGGATATTTTGCAGGGAGACAAGGTTGAAATTGTAGTCCTAAATGCTACCGGTATTCATCGTGAATTCATGGACCTAAGGAGAGATTGATTGATGCTTCACTCCAAAATGAACTACTGGAGGTACAACCAGGGTTCTGAGGATGTTGGAAATGATCTTAGAATTTTAAATGTTGTGCTGGGTTGTTTTTCCCACAAGGCAACCATAAGAATAGCTTTTCCAATGAAGTCAATTTGAAACAAAAATGCGAATCAGTTCATACTGTATCTAGAATTGAGACTGTGCACTCACTTCAAATTTGCATTCCATGTTATTCGAGTCTATTTTATTAGAATATGTAACCATGTATGCTTGAAACTATCGGAGGATGTGTTATTCCCTTGTTAGTTATTATCATGTCATTCAAATATACAGTGTTGAAATGCCTGTGGAATTTGATTCTGTTGACTCACAAGGAATCTTAAGGTCCACCCATAACGATATGGCTTGCATTATTGACATGATTATAAATTAATATGGCAAAAGAAATATACATTTCTGTTTACTCAGTCAAAAAGAAATACAGTGATGAATGACCCCAAAAAAGGTAAGGGTGATGTTTTTCTGTCCAACTTTGTTACAGTTCTGCAGTCTAAGAAATGTTAAACGTAGAAAACATACAACAATAGCTACCGTAGAAAACATACAACAATAGCTACAATTTTGAATCTAATTGCAGTTATTATTGCCATGCATACATTGATGTGATTACTGCACAAGTTTCTCATATCGTGTCTTGAGACGCCCATCCTTTCTTCTCCAACTCTTGCCGCAATGCCTGTTAGCCAGCAAGATGCTTCTTATCACATGAATATGTAAGCAGACGCAGAAACATAGAAAAAGTGATGAAAGTTTACCTTGATTCTCTTTCTATTCACATCAAAATCAAAGTTTCCTAACCTTGATGCCGACCGGTACTCCACAATTGAGTTCTTCCCTGGTCGGAACCAGAACTCAACATCGTCCACAAACTGATAAAACATGACAACCAAATCAGAAATCTGATTGTCACTGTCTGAAAACATAAGATGATGTTTCCATTAATATAAGTAGTGCATACCCCCAATATTGAACTTTGGTACTCCACGCGAACATAGTCCTCTTTCCTTTCTACTATCCGTGGTGTAAATTTGTCCGGTGTAGTCGATTCTATCTGTAAAATTATCCGGAACTAGCTTTAGCTTTACTTCAATGCTTTGAAGAGTTAGTTATATGGAAAGGGAAGTGAAATGACAATCCAAAGGTATTCTTATTATGAATAATCATTAGTTTTAATTAAGCTTTACCACTTCTATCAGTTCCTCAACTGCCTCTTCTCTGCTCACTGGCTTTTTCCTACCTTCAGGGTTATAGTTCCTGTAAGAGTCAAAACCCAATCATCTATGATTTATTGCCCAGTTTTCTCAAAAAATGTTTAGGTAAACTCAAATTTATCAAAATAAATAGATGAAGTTAATCATAAATAAATATGTAAATATGTTAAAAATATTTTTTAATATAATTTGTTTTTGATATATTTAAATATTTATTTATTATTGATTTGATCTATTTATTTTTAATAATTTGGATTTGCCTAAATATTTGTCAATTGTGTGAATTAGTTGGGTCATAGACTCATTGTCCAATTCAAGGACCAACGAGATTGTCTAGTCAGAAAGAAAAAAAAGAAAAAGAAAAAGAAAAAGAAAAAGAAAAAGAAAAGGACCCAGCAACCAGTTAGTGCACTACTTATATACAAGTCAATGCCTAACCGGCCAACTACTCGGTGCACTACTTTCACGTTTCCAAATGTGATAAATTGTTCCAAGGGCACCATTGCCAGTCTGATTCACATGGATATGCCATCTAGGATTCCTTTTGCACTAAAACCAAGAATAATTATCTTCCGGATTTGGATTTATCCCTTTAGCAGACCCTCCTTAAAATGC
This sequence comes from Ceratonia siliqua, assembly GCA_034509205.1. Classification (NCBI taxonomy): domain Eukaryota; kingdom Viridiplantae; phylum Streptophyta; class Magnoliopsida; order Fabales; family Fabaceae; genus Ceratonia; species Ceratonia siliqua. Next base: position 10,549,157 of record JASKGM010000009.1, on the reverse strand, counting down.
CATTTTAACAACAAACTGAAAATTTAAGCTGAGACTTCATTTTAAATATTCAATGACAAATTGTATCTAATTTATATAATCCCAGAAACCAAAGTTTGAATAAGGAAAAGAAGGGAGCTTTACCAAGGAGGGGCATAATGGGTGAGATCACTAACATTCTCTGAGGTTGAAACGCAGTTCTTTGTTGCTGGACACAGAGCCAGTGCTGGTGGGTTTTTCTGTACTCCAAGGTAATCAGGCTTTTTCCCACTGCATTCAAAGACAAATCCATGCCATTTCTTTATCCTCATTTGCAATGGAAAACAGAAATAAAAAAAGGTTTACAATACTGGGCATGAATTGCCAATCAAGTAATTAAATTATATATTAAGAAGAAAATCAAATTTACACTCGATTAATTAGACAAAAAAGATTAAAGGTTCCCAGTACTGGGCACGAATTACCCTTTCCAATCAAGTAATTAAGTTATATGACGAAATAAAATTTACATTCCAATTAATTGGCCAAAAAAAGATTTAAAGATAAGAACAAAAGGCTCCCATACTGGGCATGAATTACCAATAAAGTAATTACATTATATGTTAAGAAGAAAATCAAATTTGTATTCAATCAATAGGGCAAAAGACATTCAAAGATAAGAATGAAGGGAAAACAGAAGAGTACCTGAAATTGAAGATGGCACCAATGGTTGCTAATTCGCTACTCTTGAGTATCAGCTCCCTTCGAGACGGGAAGAAATTTAAGTATAAGAAATTCCAGTTTATGGGATTAAAAGATACATAAAATAGGAGCAGAGGAAGAGTGAGAACCTGCGTTTTATTTGCTGTGGGGGCTTGTCGTCCTGCTTCTGAGAGAGTTGGATACGGGGAGGAGAGGAAAATTTGATGTGTTTACTGTAAATCTTAAGGTTACAGAAGGTCCTTGAAGACGCCATTGAAGCCATAGGCGGAACTGAAGGTGGGAAGTGGTAACCAAAGCAAAAGCTATCCCACTTTCCCAGCGCGTTTACTATTTATTACCATCCAAGCGCTTGGATGCGGACGTTTCGAAACGACGACGTTAATGGATTGTGATTGATCATGAAATCAGAGATCACGATTTTTTGTAATAGTACAGATTTTTGTTGGCTGTGGTTTAACTTAAGTTTTTTTTTCTTTTTATTTAATTGTTTATATATATATATAATTTATAAAGTAAAAAAAATAAGTAATTTAGGCTCGAAATATTTTTAAAAAATTTTTTTATTGTTATTATGAAAAAAATTATTTAGCACATTATTTTTATTAATTATTTTTAAAGTTTTTTAAAACTATAACTGGGAAAACAAAAAATAAATAATAAGTTTAAAATGTTTTTTTTTAAACATAGATAACATATTAAAAAAAAATTTTTATTAATAACAAAATTATAAATGTGTTCCCAAAAGAACATTATATTCTTTCACTTCAACTCTTCAAGCAGCAGCGTCGCACTCCTATCTTCTTCAAAGCAATACCTTTCTCAACAATTCTCTTGTAGTCTCTCTCTCTCACGTCGACTTCCTCACCCATCGATGTTTTAATATGTTTACGTAAATTAAATTTATCATCTTTAACAGAATTTTTATTATTACATAATACTTGAATATTATTTTAATACTTTTTGTATGAACAATAATAAAAATATTTTAAATTTATAATGTAGTTTGTAAAGATATCTTGTATGTATTGTTTAAACGTATAAAACATATTACTAATTAAATTTTTTCTTCTATTATAATCAAACAATTTTTTTTTGTTTTTAAAATTATTTTTTGAAGCATTTTTCAAATAAGTTTTTTGTTATTTTTGTTTTAAAAAAATATTCTCAAAATTTACATTCAAATAATTTGTTTGTTCTATAGAAATTATTTTTTATTTTTATTCTAAAAATTATTATTAAAAACCTATAAAACAAAAATAATTCCAAATATTCTTGATAAATAAATTCTCATCTCCATTGTTATAAGTCTTTGCAATCCCTTGCCTGACTTGGGTAGGTTGGCCTCATGTTGGACAGAGTTGTAATCCAATTGCAAAATTTTGATGGGTAAAAAGCATCAATTCGGATCGTTTGCTCAATACCAAACCGTATTAACCTAGCTAATGAGTAATAAAGAATGTTTAGAAAATTAAATCAGTTATTTAACTGATAAAGGTAATGTGTTACGAGTTACTAATTCAATCAGAATCAAATCGGAGTTGAACAGATGTAAATTAAAAAATATTTTTAATTTTTTAATTTATATTATATATATTATATATATAATAATTATTAAGTAAATAAAAAAATAAATTGAAATAAAAAAATCTATTAATAAAAAATATATATTTAAAATATTATTAAATAATTTTACTGTAATTAAAATAACTAAATGAGTTTATAACTTTTATAATATAATATTTAATAGTCAAGACTCAACACAATATTACTAATTAAGTAATTATAATAAAATTTAAAAATAAATAAAATTATTTTGAATAATTTAATTTTAAATTATAAACTTACTTTAAACAATAAAAATAATATAAAATACAATAATAATAAAAAATATAAAGAATATAAATATAAAATATAAAAAATGAATATAAATGACCTTCTAGGCTTCTAGCTAGTTAATAAGACAAAAGCAATTAACTTTTCAGACAAATGGGTTCCCTCTTATACTTGCAATGCGAAAAAGGCAAAGCAACCCCAAACAAATGGATTTATTCCCCTTCCAAAGTGCCAACTTTTCATTTCCTTTCTCTTAAACTTAGAATGGGTAAGGAAGCAATTTTGACAAAGAACTGAAGAAGGCACCGTGCCTTCTCATCTAGTGAAACATTGCCGGTCTCCTCCTCCTCTTCTCATATCTCTTCCTTTGAACTTCTTCTTCTTTTCAAATTTCTTTCTCTGGTATCTTCTCCTCTGTTTCTTATATCCTTGCCCTCAATTGTATGCTTTTTTTTTTCTTTGTCCTCTTTCATTAATCTCTCCAAAAAAGGAAAACCCAAAATTGCAAACCTGGCCGATTCCCTCAGTTTTGATCGGGTCACCGGTTTTTAATTGATTTTTTGGATCTCCGATTTTAGGGGGTCTACCGATCGACTAAGGGTCTGGTTCCTAGTTAAATTGATTGGACCGACTAGTTTTGTCTGAGTTTCAGAACACTGGTAATAAATAAATAGTTGGTCATCCATTTCAATATATTCACAACCAAAACCACATGTCCCCATTATACAAAGATTACGTTTGACTAGGTTCGCACCCAAGAGTAATATATTATGACCCTTACATAAAAATAGAGCATACCTCTTGGGAATCTCGAGGTTCCAAATCCTCATTTAGTTGATTTCACTTATGTCAATAACAAGAGAGTGATATTCCATTCATTTCTTATATCCCCGATTCATTGAGTATATGGTTGTCAAAATGAGATGGGCTTGTTGAGTTGGCCTAGCCTGCAGTGTAGAAGGGGTGGGTTGGGGTAAAAACATTCAACTGATCATTTTGGCAGGTCGAGGCGAGCTGACCATTTTTTTTCTTTTCTTAATATAGTTGCTAAAACACACTGTTTTGGCCCCTTAATGAGTTAGTTCTTTGATTGCCTATTTTCCCATTCCCCATAATTTCCTTAATTTTCCTCGCATTCTCGAGTCTCAACCCCTTCACGTTTGTCCATTGTCGAGTGTTGACATCTGCAACGCCCAACGACTGAGCAACCAACGATCGATGACCAGCGTCTGCGACTTTGCATGTCGTCTCTCGTCTTCTCTTAGCTACATTGCAATTGATTACTAGTAAAAATTCCATTATATAGACGGTTCATGTTATGGAAAGATCATAGAGTGTTGTTGGGATTCTGATAATGGTTATATATTTTTGTTTATTTAATATTGATCCCTTTCTATCACTATATTAGTACTATGTTTGCATTCTTCTTAGGCTATGAGGTTACTTTTCTAATTTCTACCATTTTCACAAAACATTGCTCCTTATTACTTATTTATTGTTGTCTACTGTTTCTTTGCCATCCAAACTCCCATAATATAAGTATACTTTGTATTGACAGTATTCTACACTTCTGGTTCTTCTTTGGCATGAATAATTGAATGGAGCCATAGTGTAAATTTTTTTAATTTTTAATCGAGCCCGCCTAACTTGCATTCCACCAGGAGGTGGGTAGGGTTATGATTTCTCTAGCTGCCTTGATAACTCTAACTAAGATGTGCCTAATTGAAATTGATATTGGTGTATGTATAATCAGATTAGCATTTTGAGCATTATAAATTAATCTGATCATAAGAACACTCCACCATTCCCCATGATCTGTTTAGAGATCTTTAACCACCCCATGCATTGGAATTTGATTGTCCCTCATTATAGGATACCACATTGGACTATCTAAACAAATTTGTGATCCATCAAATAAGAGTCATTTTTGGCACAACTCGTTTAAAATATAACTCTTGAAGGGTTGAGTCAGTTATTTTTTTTTTAATGCACTAATGTGGTATAAAGTCAGTCCTTTTTTTTAGCCTTGAGATGGACCCCAGACAAACCTAGCACAAATAGAATCACATTGATTTGCTTCCTTTTTCGTGAGTCTTAAAATAATTCATCTGGTATAACGGGATAGTTGACAAAACGGATTTAATCAGCATCTTATGCCTGCTTGTAATAGAAGCATTCCTTTCCAACATTGAAGTCTCTGCTGAAGTTTAACCTATGATCTCTTAGGCCATTTTTCGATCTCGTGTTACAATCTATATAGGACCCAAGATACCTTGCCATGGCTGAAACACGCTTGAATTGAAAAATAGAGCATAATAATCTTCTAAACAAAAAAAGAATATTGTGATTCTCATTACCAACTAACTTTATGCCAAGAGAAGGAAAAAAACTCATTTAAATCCAATATAATTTTATAATTAAATTATTATTTAGTGAATCCTTAACCATTAATCTAGTAATTAAATTCTAATAAATTAGCTACGGCTTGTTGGGAACCATGGAACAAAGGGGAAAATTATGGAGTGATGTGAGAAAAAAAATCTAAATTATTGTTTGAATGTATTTTCATAATGGAGTTGGGTGGATGAGATCTCAACTTCTACCAACCCTATCCACATCTTAATTTTCAAACTTCTTCAAATTGGGAAGTTTGAGGTAGTTTGACTCATTATGATTAATTTAATTATTGATATATCCTTATTATGCATTAAAATAAATAAGATATAAGGATAATTTAAAAAATGAATAATCTGATTCCATTAATGACTATTGTAAATATTCAAACAATGAAGTTGTTACTCTTCTCCTTCTCACTCCATTATGTTCCAATTCACTCTATTAATTACTCCCTCCGTTTCAAATTATCTGTCGTTTTAGGAGCTTGATTTTGTTTCAAATTATCTGTCGTTTTATATTACC
>JASKGM010000009.1:10527982-10543624 GCA_034509205.1 Ceratonia siliqua | reverse complement strand
GTCCATGATGGACTTTTACTGTTTTCTGATAAGCCACTGAGGCTTCTGGTTGGTGGTGGGTATGCCCACCTTGTTTTTATTTGCAGGTTTGTACCCTGGGATAGTACATATTTCAAGGAAAACTCTTCCGAAATTTCTAATAAATTTCATACTTAGAATCTATTTTATGAAAGTGCATTTTAGCATCGTTGTTTATTTATAAGTGGATTTCAATAATATTGTCTATATTGATATGTGAGGCTGGTAGGTAATTACCTAAAGGGTAATTATTTACGCCGATCACGTGTCCTAAATTAGGGCGTGACACACGATTTGACCTTAATGAACAACACTGTTTTTATGGGATATCAACTCAAACTCTTCTTGATGTTTCTCCAAGTTCTCAAGAATTTCTCTGGCATTGGCAACGTTAAGCTCTTGCACCAACCTTTTATTCTCTTGAATGATGCATAATTTTTGTAGAGTCAACCGCTACAGAATTAACCAATACTTTTAAGACAGAGATGTTAATTAAAATAGCTCAAAATGTATTTTCATCTTTTTAAATATTTGTAATATTTGTAGTTTAATTTTTATTTGTTCTAATTTTATCTTTTCTTTCAAAATATCAGTAATGATTTTTTCAAATTTAACTCTGAAATTCTTATGGAATCAGGTTTATTGAAACTAACAAAAGTTAAGATATAAAAATAATTTTATACAAAGTTAAGTAAATCATATTTAGGCCACTAAAATAAGGGCAATATTACCCTACAGCCACATTTTTGTGGTTGTAGGGTAGTTATATAATTTTTTTAAAGTTTATTTTAATATATTTTTTAAGAATTTTTATTTTATAAAATTAATTAATTATATATTTATATGATATATTTTTATTAAAATTTTTTAAAATATTTTTATATTTTTTTAAAATATGTTAAGTTACACATTAATAGTAAAAAAAAATTATAGATGAATAGTAAAAGAAATGTAAAAAAATTTAAAAAAAAGTTTAAAAATATCTTAAAAAATTTTGAAAAAAATATATAAGATAAAAAATAATTAATTAATTTTAAAAAATAACATAAAAAAAAAAGAGTGGGATGTAGGATAGTATTTCTCCTCAAATAAATATCAACTATCCTCTTAGAAGTTCCAATCTCTGGTGCATCTCCAAGCACTTCTTTCGAAGTTGTATAATATCTACCAGCATTTGTGTAAACGTATGCTTTAGAGTCAAAAAAGCCAGCTGCACGTTTTCCAATACAGATATTATTTCAACTGCAAGCGATTGTCTTAATCTTTAATCGTGAAACGAATGGGAGCTTCACAAATAAATAATAATAGAAGAGAAAGCGAGAACGTACTTGAAGTCCCACATTGATGGGGACGGTGACGGAAACAGCATCATGGATCTATAAAATAAGGATTGGGAGATCGAATCAAAAATCTTTGCGCTTGGGGCAATGACGCAGCTAGTGAGGTTCTAACCGAGGCGCGTCTATTGCTGGTTGAAAACTATTTCCAAACCCCCTCAAAGGCCTGGGTTTGGCCCAGGCCTTCGAGAATTTCTGGAAGGGCTCCCCTTAGGGTAAAGTCCTGCAATTATCAATTTTAAAATTTTCTAGTAATGAAACATACATTATTGTTTTCTGTTATTTAAATATTTTTATGATATAATAATAATAATAATAAGTAGTAGATAATAATAAATGAGAAGATGAATAAAGAGATTATTTAGTCAATTTTCAGTCTCCTTTCAGACAAGGAGATTATTTTTAATGAGGAAATTTATAATTGTGCACTTTATTAGTAACTTAATAATTTTTTTAAGCCAGGGACTGGAGAATCAATCTATGTTTTGGAAACATATGTAAGGCTAGAGTTGATGTTTGCGGACTTGTTATATTAGTAAAAAATAGTGAGATTAAATTATTATATTTTGGATGGTATAATGATTTTATTTTATGATATTTTGAAGTACAATAAAAGATAAGAGATTACAGATTTAGGAATATGAGATTTTTTTATTTTAAATTATGAGGTATTATCATTTTCAAATAATCAAAAAAGGTAATTTTTAATAATTTTTAATATTTTTAATGTCATGAATTTATTTTGAGAATAAGTAATTTTTTAAATAAATTATTTAAAAAAAATTAAGTGTTTGTTTTGATTTCAGAATAGTAAAAAATAAAGAATTTTTTTTTTAGAATAAAAAATTAATAGATGAAAGTGAATACTATTTTATTTTTTAATTTAATTTTTTTTAATTATTATATTTAAATATAAAATAATTTCTATTTTTAAAAAATACATTCTTTTTAAAGAAGTAACATAAAAAATCTTTTTAATTCACGCTAAATATTTTGATATCAATCTATTAAACATGAACATATTGGACAAGATATTCAAATAAAAAGAAGGACATATTAGTTATATTAGATGATTCAAAATACTTACTTAAAGATAAGAATGTATCAAACTATTCGAATGGCATTTCAATGGAAATTTGTGAAGTTATTATTGGCAATATAGCTGCCAATAATCATACTACATTGTAATGGAAATTAAAGTAATTTTTTTCAAGGTGGTGTTATGTATAAAAATTAAAAAATGAGATTAAATAAGGTTTAAAATGAAATAGGTTTTATTTTTTTGGAAGAGGATTAAGGGGTTGTTGTGAAATTACTTTCGTTTGTACCTAATGTCTTTATTACTAGATATTATACCGTCCATTGACTGGGACAAGTTGCCAATATGAAAAGGTCTTCTTTCTAATTCTAATTTACAAGTACATTACTTTTTTTATATTTTTTATACTTATTATTTTATTATACATTAAATAAATAATTGAAAACAAATAATATATAATAGTGTAAGTTTATTGGTATACATATATCAATTATGAATTTACAGTCATATATAATCTTAACCTTTTATATTACCAAGTCATTCACAAAAATGATTGATTTAATATCACAAGTTGGAACAAACAAAATGAGATTTTATTTTGAAATAGTGTTTTTTATATGAAAATATTAAATTTAATACTTTTTAGTAACTTGAAATGTTATATTTATAGTTTTAATATTTATAACAATAAAAGTTATCAATATGTTTCATTAAATATATTTAAAATTATTTAAGAACTTTAGAGAATGTTTATAACTATCAAAATATAAACAACTTTAAGAATTACTAACATCTCTTAAAATTTAATTATTATTTTTTAAAACTCCAAATATCTATTTAGTTTTACAATATACATGTTTATAATTTGAAATACCCTACTTATGAAAAAATTATGCTTAATCAAAATGCCATTTATAACAATTTTATTAATTTTTGATTAAATAAGATTTCGAATATTTTTGTAGAACATTGTTCACAATATCTAATATCTACAACATAAACAATTTTTAAAAAAATCACAATATTCTCAAATTAAGTCCAAAGTAAGTTAAAATTCTACCTCAATTTTTTTGTTTGTTGATAAGAAATCTAGAATACGTGGATTGAAATTGAATTGGTCAATATTAAATTGGCTTATAATTTTTAACACATAATTTTGATGGCTTAAATCTACAAATTATAAAGTCTTAATTGTATATTTTTTTAACACTTGCCCCTAATTATCATGGTTAGGGGTATCAATTAAAGCTAAACTAACCGTCAAGAGTCGGATCTTAATGACTTGAGCTAAAAATTTATTTTTTTTAAAAATAATTTTAAAAATTCAACTCGACCCTAACCTATAGAGTTTAGTATTAAACGAGCCCTAATGTATTAGTACATGAAAAAATTATAAAAAATAAAATTTTATAATAAAACAAAACTTAAATTATTAATTAATCATTCTCAATAATTGTATAATTTTTTTTATAAATAACAAAACACTATCAATCCATCATAAACTTAATTTCCACAAAGACAATTTCATAATTCATAATATAAATTAAAGACATACAAAAATAAAATATAAAAAAAATACATGAGAAAAATATTTAAAAAACTACACACATATATATAATAAAAAACTATCACGTCTCTAACAACTAACAGTGATTATAATTTCAAAATCCTCAACTTGAATTATTATTTTAATTTTTAATTAAATACTTATATTTCATTATGATCCTATAAGTTATGACTATAAAATTGTGTCTAATTTTATGTTGACATAATTTACATATATTCTCGTATCAACCTAAAAATAAAAAATATTTTATAAAAAAAATTAATAAGACTCAATTTAACCTATTACTGATTAACAACTAAACTTTAAATGAGTTATGCTAAAAATAAATTTTTTTTAAAACCTAATTTTTTAATTCTTAATCCACCCCTAACTCTAAAAATTAAGATTCATCTACCAAACCCGACTCAAATTAAAACCAAAGGCTGGTTGGCGTCAATAGTAAGTACAAATATTAAATAAGATGGTAAAATTATGGCATTTGTACTATTTGACTGTGAAAAGTTTATATATTAATTCAACGTTTTTATCAAATTTGGGGTCAACAGTAAGTACAGATACTTATTCTTTATAATAAAATAATAAAATATCAAACAATAATTTAATAGCCTAATCTAATTCATAAGTTTATAAATTTTGATAATAATTTATCCAAATGAAAAAAAATTAATACCATATACACCAAATAATTTTACATTATATACACCATTTATTTTTAATTATTTATTTAATTTAAAATAATAATAATGATAAATAATAAATAAAATAATAATATATAAAAATAATGTAATAATGTAATAATATTGATGTAAAAATATAATAATTTAAAAATTAATAATTAAATATAATTTAATATTATACTTTTTTCCTTCCAGTATTAGCTTCCCCCAGGCGGACACGCGGGGCCTTACCGTGTCCGCGTACGTGTTAGAGTCTGAGCTGGTACGTGCAGAGCGCGTGGTCAATCCCTTAGGGTGGTGCCAGCTGGCAATTGGGTCGGCTGGCGGAACCTTATCCATTTTCTTATAAAGTATCTGATAACCTCACCTTCCACACCCATTTACTTGGTCACTCTCGATTCCCATTGGCCACTATTCTACCCTTATTAATCATCATAATTACAACATTGACTTCACCATAAGAACTTTGACCAAGCACGTGCTGGCATTAGCTACCATTGGTTGGTGACGCAAACGTGTTAACCTCTCTAGGTGGCACTAAACGAAACTGCAGATAATCTCCACGATTAAATTGTGCGAGAAAATAAAAATTCGATTTTTTTGTCCTTTAATTTACTTCCACGTTAACAATAATCTGTAAAATATACTTCTCTGAATATTCATAGCGCTTTCCCATTTCTTAGTGTCAGTATTTTGAGGAAGAGAAGAGGAGAAGGTGGAGGAGGGAGATCTTGTAAATAAAGAAAAAGCCTAGTTTTTTCTTATTATATGTAATTTTCCGTAAATTGGGCCACCACCTGCTACTGTAACAATAACGATTCTTGCTACAATCGAAAGGTTAGTTTCAATTTTCAATATTGTTAGGTAATAGCGATTTCTTTGGTGTTCTTTCATATTGTGGTGTTATTTGGACTTTCTTTTCTAGTGGGTATTTATTGTGAGCGTGGTTTTGATTTGAAGAAAGGTATTTGTATTTTCATCGAGCGGTGTTGTGGCTGTAGAATTGTCATCGATATGGTTATCATGGAAATGACTGGACTGGAGTTTTCTTGGTAGAATGTTTAATGCTAAAGAGGTTGGTTCCTATGCTCATGGTGGCATAAACCATGTGGAGGGCTAAAGAATCTAGGGCTTTTTGCATACTGTAAGATTAGAATATTTGTTACCTTGACTCTGCATTATGGTAATTACTTTTCTGTCCGCTGGCACTGCCCCCAAGATGAACAGACTCACCATAAGTTAGTGCGCATGATTATAATTTCATGAATTTTTATTTTCGTGTAATAATGTTGACTATGCATTTGTAGCTTGTTTGATTGTTATGTCACCTGAAGACTAGTAGGTTTATGGTTGAAGTTCTTTTGTCTATGTGCAGAGGGAACAAGTTTCGTGGGGTTTCATATTATAGAAAGAAGAAAAGATGATGTCAAAATCGTATACGAATCTTTTAGATTTGGCTTCAGGGAATTTCCCAGCAATGGGTAGGGAGTTTAAGGAACGGAGGCGGCTGCCAAGGGTTATGAGTGTCCCTGGGATTATCTCAGAACTTGATGATGATCAGGAACACAGTGTTTCTTCTGAAAATCCATCAGCTGCTTCTACAGATCGGGTGATCATTGTTGCAAATCAGCTTCCTTTGAAAGCAAAGCGAAGAGAGGACAATAAAGGATGGAGTTTCTGTTGGAATGAGGATTCATTGCTTTTACAGCTTAAGGATGGGTTGCCACAAGATATGGAGGTTCTTTACGTTGGGTCACTGCGTGTTGATGTTGATCCTGCTGAACAGGATGATGTATCACAGCAATTAATAGAAAAATTCAACTGTCTTCCTACTTTTCTGCCTCCTGATGTTTTGGATAAATTTTATGATGGTTTCTGCAAAAGGCAGTTATGGCCACTGTTTCATTACATGTTACCATTTTCAACTGATAAAAGCCACCGTTTTGATCGCTCTTTGTGGGAAGCCTATGTGTTGGCAAATAAACTTTTTTTTCAGAAGGTAGTTGAAATAATAAACCCAGAGGATGATTATATTTGGATTCATGATTACCATTTGATGGTTCTGCCTACCTTTATAAGGAGGCGCTTTAACAGGGTTAAAATGGGATTTTTCCTGCATAGTCCCTTTCCATCGTCAGAGATGTTTAGGACTCTTCCTGTCAGGGAAGAGATACTTAAAGCTTTACTTAACTCTGATATAATTGGTTTTCACACCTTCGACTATGCTCGTCATTTCCTTTCCTGTTGCAGTCGCATGTTGGGTCTGGAGTATCAGTCAAAGAGGGGCTACTTAGGATTGGAATATTATGGAAGGACTATCAGTATTAAGATTATGCCAGTTGGAGTTCACATGGGTCGGATTGAATCAGTTATGAAAATGACTGATGAGGAGTGTAAGGTTAAGGAGCTCAAACAAGAATATGAAGGAAAAACGGTGTTGCTTGGTGTTGATGATATGGACATTTTTAAAGGTATTAACTTGAAGATTTTGGCTATGGAACAGATGCTCAAACAACATCCTAAATGGCAAGGAAGAGCTGTGCTGATACAGATAATAAATCCAGCTAGGGGTAAAGGGTTACATCTTGAGGACATACAGGCTGAAATACAAGAAAGCTGCAGCAGGATCAACAGAGTATTTGGGCGGCCTGGTTACAAACCAATTGTTTTTATTGATAGAGCAGTTTCAATTACTGAAAAAGTTGCATACTACAGGATTGCTGAGTGTGTAGTTGTTACAGCTGTAAGGGATGGAATGAACCTAACTCCTTATGAATATATTGCTTGTAGAGAGGGCATATCTGGTTCTGAATCATGTTCCGATGTCAGTGGATTGAAGAAGAGTATGCTTGTAATATCAGAATTTATTGGGTGTTCTCCATCACTTAGTGGGGCTATCCGTGTCAACCCATGGAATGTTGAAACAACTGCAGAGGCGATGAATGAGGCCATCTCAATGGCTGATAGAGAGAAACAGTTGCGGCATGAAAAGCATTATCGGTATGTTAGCACTCATGATGTGGCTTATTGGTCACGCAGTTTCTTGCAAGATATGGAGAGGGCTTGCGCAGACCTTCTAAGGAAAAGATGTTGGGGAATAGGTCTTAGCTTTGGATTTAGAGTCGTGGCACTTGACCCTAATTTTAGAAAGCTCTCAATTGATGCCATCGTTTCAGCTTACAAGAGGGCAAGGAATAGGGCCATTTTGTTGGATTATGATGGTACTGTAATGCCACAAAACTCCGTTAATAAGACTCCTAGTCAGGAGGTCATCTCTATTTTGGACACACTCTGTGTAGACACCAAAAATGTAGTTTTCATTGTTAGTGGAAGGGGGAGGGATAGCTTAAGTAAGTGGTTCACTCCCTGCAAAAGCCTTGGTATTGCAGCAGAACATGGGTACTTCTTGAGGTGTGATCTCTCTCTCTCTCTCTTTCTCTCTTTCTCTCTTTCTCTCATGCACTAAGCACTATTTATGCACATATAGTCGTGGATGCATAGCTGAAGCTGGGATATGCCTTGGCTTTTACTGAAGTGTCTTCTATTCTTTGTTTTGCATTGTAATAGCTGAAGCACTATGTATGCGCATATATCATATGTAACATGAATTTAGAGTGATTATCAGGCTAATCGTTTGGTCCATTCTATCTGTGACTCATATTTGTGCCTTGATCTACCACTTTTCATAGTCATACTTATACCCTTGTCCACAATTAAGTTTATTAGCGAAATTGGAAGTTTGTAAATACTATCTTCTGTTATGAATTTGATAAAGCAGAAATTTGATTTGAAGTAATTTGGTGAATAAACTGGACAGTTGCATATGTTCCTTGGAGTTGGGCCTTCTTGCCTTCCTCTTCATTCACTGTATTAACGGTTGCTCTTTGGTCCTTACTTTTGTCCTGTGTTCTCTGCTCTTATAATGTGGTATATATGTATTTTACAATTTGAGCAACTTTTCAGATGGTCTCAAAGTGAAGAATGGGAAATTTGTGGTAAGAGCTCCGACTTTGGCTGGATGCAGATTGCGGAACCCGTAATGAAACTATATACAGAGGCAACTGATGGTTCCAGCATTGAAACAAAGGAAAGTGCTTTGGTGTGGCAATACCGGGATGCAGACCTTGGTTTTGGATCATCTCAGGCTAAGGAAATGTTCGATCATCTAGAGAGTGTTTTGGCCAATGAGCCTGTTGCTGCCAAGAGTGGTCAGTTCATTGTTGAAGTAAAGCCCCAGGTATATACTTAGTTTCAGTTCAGTTTGCGAAAATCTCTAAATGGCTGTCTGAGAAAAGCTTTAATATTTCAATCCATTGAGATCAAATATATTCTTTTACGGACTTTGAGTTTTCAATTTTATGTCATACTGCTAAAGGGGATGTAAGTATCAAGCTTTAGTTTTATGGCATATTTTGGTTTTCCCCTGATTATATTTGTCCCTTCTGTTCTTTTTTTTTTTTCTGATGGAGAAATGATACACCTATAGCAGACGGTCAACTATGATAAAACATCCACCTCTACCTTCTGTGTTTGGCTTCTTAAGGAGGAATTCTTATAACCTATTGCCTAATAGGCAGAGGGTTTGTGTGAGCAGTGGAGAGCTCAATCACGCTTCTTGTGCATTTTATGATAGGAGTGTTATTTAGGCTACTTCTACCATTAAATTATTTCTGAGTTACTGGCTTCATTCTCTGTTATTAGAATATGGTTATGTTTCTTTCTTTTTTCTTGTGTAGTTTATGTAGCATATAGGCCTTGTCTGGCCAGCTGGAGTTTAGACTGGTGGGATCATTTATATTTTATTGTATTACTGCGATGATAGGATAAAATCACCTAACCGGCTAATCAATCCAAATAAATGGGGCGAATGTGAAATGCAACCAGAAAGGTTGTAACTTGTAAATGTGTTATGTCAAACTATAAATATGCCAAATAATTGGATTCTTACAAGTCTATTTGGTTCTACGGCAAGCTTATGGTAGGATAACATTCTATTCTCTGGATTTGAAACCATCCATATTCTATCCTATCTAAGATTCTGACATAGTTAACAGACCCTTGGAACTTACATTCTTCTGATGTTCTGGCATGACAAGCCTTTGTTTCTTTCACATGAAACTGATGCTGATTAAAGAGTTCTTTAGAGCAACTTGGCAGTTAAAGTTTTCAACTTAATATTGAATTTTTACTGTCAGCATGAATTGTATCTTTGAATTTCTAAATGATTGTGCTGCATCAAATATGGAAGAACTGATTCTTCTGAGGCATTTTTCTTTTGTCTTTGTTTTGCAGGATGTGAGCAAAGGGCTAGTTGCAGAAAAGATCTTTTCATCAATGGCTGGAAATGGCAAACAGGCTGACTTTGTGCTGTGTGTTGGAGATGACAGATCGGATGAGGACATGTTTGAAATAATTAGTAGTGCAGTGTCAAGAAATATTCTTTCTGCCAATGCTACTGTATTTGCTTGCACAGTTGGACAAAAACCCAGCAAAGCCAAGTATTATCTGGATGATACGAGTGAAGTAATAAGCATGCTAGAATCTTTGGCTGAAGAGTCTGAGGATTCCCCTTGAAAGCATCTTTCAGATTTTGCTTAGTTCAGATGATGATTCCTTTCCCTCAGTGGAATGTAATATTCTTCATGAGGCATCTTCCAAGTGGTGGGGCTTGGCAGAGTATGGTTTCTTAGGAATTTCCTCAATTTTTTGCCTTCCATCAATTATATATTACATTTTAGGAAGAATCCATCGTTATATTCCGTTCTCTTCATTGATAATTTTAGTTCCGAAGGAGCAGAAAAATGTTGATTTGGTTTTTCACATTCTGTAGAAGAAATTGTAAACTCTTGTTTGGTAACATTTTCAAAATTTGATTTTGGAGTATGGTAACCTTTTTTAGGGGGATAAGTGTATAGTTACTTGAATTCTTTTGATAACAAGTTGGTAAATTTTTTAGCAACATCTTAAAATGCACTGTTCTTTTTTGGATAGCTGATGTATGTTTTTGTTTTTGTTTTTGCACTTCCTTCAATTGTCATGAAATACGAGAAGGAAAAACTGGCTTGAGATATAGTCTTTGGTTATGTAATTATTTATTTCTGAGCAAGAACATTCTAGCTGCTAACTCTTTCATCTCCCAAGGTTGGTCATTCTCCCTATTCTCTGTCCAATTGTATCTTTAGTTTGGAGGCATATCTCTAATTCATTTGTTACATGGAAAACCTAATAGTACTAATAATGTAGAATATATAAATTCATTCATTCAACTAAATTCTCTTTTATTAGTTACACGGAACATATGTTTGCAAGGAGTGACCATCACCTCCTGTTTAGGTTCAAAATCTTCCAAGCATATAGCACACCTCTTGCCATCTTCATCTTCCTTTTCCTTTTCCCTCTGTTTCAAAGCATTTCCACCATGGTCTATGTAATATGAGCTCACTTTCCTTGCCAGCAACTTTCGGGTGGGATCGTAGACTTCTTTCTTGAGCTTGCTCATGGCTGTTGATCTGGAATTTTCCGTCCCTGTTGCAACTTGCAGATTTGTTTGGTTTGTAGATCTTGGAACTGATTGCTGGGAAATCTCTCTGAGCCTGGGGTTGAACCCCCTTCCCATGCCTCCATTGAGAACAAAACTTCGATGGGATTGTACTGGAAAGCTGCGAATTTCTCCTAAATTAGTAAATCATTTTTGGTTTTCCCCCCTCGAATCCAAAACCCACTAGTTTATGATGCAACTAATTAGCATATATTTGTTGTAGCAGAAAAAGTTGACTTGGATTGATTTAATGTGAAATTCATTACATGATTTATGCTAGCTAGTAAGAGGAAAGGAGAGGGATCATGCAGCTCCTTGTCAACGCCTAGGCTGTAATCATTGACCTCTGGTGAGCAAAACCTTGAACTTGGATATGAAGTCCAAGTTCAGATTTTTCAGAACTAGGTCTGGTAGTCTAACGAGTCTCTTAAGCTAGTAAGACGAATTGCATTGCTCCCTAATATTAGGCACTCTAGTAGTCTAGTATTCTTTTCCTTTTGATAAATGAGATTCTGTATTCTTAATTCATTTTACCGGAGTTCTCTGTCCCTTTTCCATATAAAATATAATGCTACAGAGCATTATATAAATTTGATAGCAATTGATATAATCATCTACATTACTATATCACAATCATCTTATTATTAGATTTCCCCAAAAATTCATCTTCTCGCACTATGTAAAAAGGTCTATTTTGTTCTATATACTTTAAAAAAAGAGGAGAAAACTCATGCTCTAAGCTCATTTGCAAATTAGCTAGCAAGTTTGTGAAATCTGGTATTACTCAGGTATTCTGTAGAGTCCTGAATGCGTTCTATCTTCCAAAACCCACCGAGGATTCAGTTCTCCTGATCTCCTGTCATCCTCCTGGTAATACTAGCCAAAATCATTCTAATAATAGAATGTTAGCCTTCAAAACAAAGATAGTTCCACTTTCTGCTGCTATGAAAATGAATAATTAGTATTGAGAGAAGAAAAGATTGTACTTACAGGAGTGGCTTCGGAAGAAAGAGATCGGTAAAACACAGGCACCTCATGGAAATCACTATCATTGGGAGTATGGTGATCATAAGCTCTAACACCAGGCTGATGAGCCCCCGGAAAAGGGGTGAAATTGTTGATGTTTCTGCTCATTATTTCACTTTTCTTTTGATCATCTAAGTTTCCTTTCCTTACTTGGGTTAGACATAGCTTGTTTTTCAACTTTGGGAATTCATGGCTGTTTTTATTTCAGTTGTCATCAAGAACATATCCTTGTCATGTTAGATCATCAAGGATGATGAAGAGAAAAGAAAATAGAAGGAAAAAAGAGGTATTGTTTATGGAGCATGTCTGTTGCTAAAACATGCTCCCTCTCGTCCGTTCTCTATCTGATACTTCTTTTCACTTGGTTCGCTAATTTTAGGAGAATCATCAAAATGGAATGTAAAATTGCAAACTACAAGGATATATTTTTTCTTATTCTCTGCTATTTTTTTGTCTATGTGTATTCGTGGCCTACATGCATTGTCGAGTTCTGAACTCGTCCATAACCCAATCTACGAGCCCAACAACACCCCAATCATGAAGGCCCATGCCACAACCATCGTAAAAAGACTACAATGCCCATCAACACTCTCCAGAACTACATAATTACCATCCTTCTATCTTATAAATGAATAAGGATCAGCGTAGTGACTGAGCAAACGTTATGAACGGCCACGATGGCATGGCGTGGTCCTCCATAGTGACTGCATAGGATGCAATCACTGCACTGGATCTAAGTCTCCTATGAAGACTCCATTTTCAAGTATGAAATGACTTTTCTTCCATCTTTACTATATTCACCCTTTAATAGTTCAGAAACCTCTAAATTGAGCATCGAAATTCAGTTATCGCCAACCCTGCTTTTAGCTTAAACTCTATCTCGTAGGACATTTCTGAAGATTACCCGTAATACCAACCCAACCTCAGCCCACCGACCTTAGTCTATCCAATCCGATCTCAACACAGCCATCCTCAAAACGTATCCTTAGTACCATTAATTTTGTAAGATCATAAAGTACTTAATACTCATGTTTGGTAAGAGATGATAATATTTAACATTTTTAAAGATTTAATCATTGTGACCACTATACAATTCTTTTATAGTTTTTGTACCTTTGCCGTCCCTCAATCCCTCTGCCACCTTTTCTATCTATCATCAGAAGTAAGGCAACCGTCGATCGATGAATTGAGAAAGATAGGACCAGGGATTCCATTTCAATAGAGAAAGCTATCGATGATCACATTTGTTATGACGAGACGATTGACAAAAAGAACCAACTAATTCACCCTATCCAATATCTAATTCTCTTTCTTCACTGAAATAATTTTTAAAACATTGCATGAACATAAAGCAAGCGCAAATACAACAATGATTAATTATGATACTCCTACTGACTCCACCACTGCCTTTCTCTCCAATAATGGAAATAAATAACCTTGATCGTCGTTGTTTTTATTATTAATCTACACTACCTTGAGTTATTTCCAAAATTTTCAGGCCGCCATGGAAGGACCTCCATTATACATAGCCATGTATCCATGGTTTGCTATGGGCACTTAACTCCATTTCTCCACCCTCCAACAAGTTAGCCCAAAGAGGACACAGAATCTCCTTCTTCCTCCCCAGAAGAACCCAAGCCAAGTTATAGCATTTTAACCTCTAACCAAATCTCATTTCCTTTATCCCCATATCGATGTTCCTCACGTTGATGGTCTTCCTCATGGTGCAGAGACAACTTCAGATGTGAATATCTCTTCGGCCCCTCTTATTATGACTGTTATGGATCGTACTAAGAAAGAAATCTAAAATGGGAAATTCTACCTTACTCTTGAGTAGGGTTTTTTATTTTTTAAATTTATTTTTAATTATTTAATTATTTTTTATTTTTAAAAATAAGTTTAAAGAAATTTAAAAAAATGTAATTTTTTTTTAAAATTTCTTAACACAACTATTAAAAATAATTTAAAAAACAAAATAGAAAAACAAAAAAAAAGTAAAAAGTAAAAAAAAAATTCTTTTGGCTTTTTTTTTCTTAAATTCTTTAAACTCATTTCTTAAAATAAAAGATATAATAAAAAAATTAAAAATTAAAAAACAATTTTAAAAATAAAAAATCCTATTCTGGGGGGAGGAAACGTCATCTAAAATTTACTCCTTCAGCTGAAACCAAAATTTGTTTTCTTTGATGTATTTTGGTTACCAAAGTTGGCTCAACGCTTGGGTATAAAGTCTGTTGAGTAGAATAACTAATAATTTAATAACTAATTATATAATAACTAATAATTTAATTAATGAATTAAACTAAAACTAGTAAACTTAATACATCATTAAATAATAAATAATTTTATTACAATTAAAATAAGTTCGCACTTTTTATGATATAATTAAATATTATATAAAAAATTAAAAATAATATTGTTTTGTATTAATTAAATGATTATATTTATTTTAGTATTAATTTTTATAATAAAATATTAAAAGGTAAAATTGAATATGGGTCCTAAAATACCAAACTATCATATCCTTATTCAGTTATTTGCTAATCAACCTAATCTTAATTGAATTTTTATAATTATTTTATTTGATGGTAGTATGGTATAGTTATAATAAAAGAAGTTTATAAAATAAACTATTATTATTATTTATTTAAATATTATATTTTAAAATATTATCTTATTATCTTTAAAAAAATTAAAACATTAAAACTAAAAATAAATATAATAACCACCTATGCATACTACCATCCACTCATAGCCTGACCTCCTTTCCTTCTAATTAGAGGTGGTAAAATTGGCCCAGCTCGATAGGTTGGCCCAACCCAACCAATCTGAAAAATAATAGGGTTGAGCTAGTAACATACTGGCCCGAAAAAATCAAACTTTTTTTGCCCAACCTAATGTGGCCTGCGGCCTAAATAGGCTGGCCCGAATTAGCCCGATGGGCCAACTAATTTTTTATTTATTTAAAAAATGATAGAAATAATCTAAATGCAATATATTCATAGGTATTTTTTTTCTGTAATATAAGATTTATGATTCACCTAATTGATTAACCTTAATTTATTTTGCTTCTTTAAAGGTATAAAAATTTTTCTCTATACTTTCCAACAAGAATTTTATGGCCAAACATATTAAAAAAGTCTAAACAACAGTAAAAATTTTAGTTCTTTTTGCTTTTAACTATAGTGAATTGATTGAACATTAAATAATAATTATAAAGAGGAATGAACCACAATTTAAATGAAAAATAAAACACACAGTCAAAATGATGAGGGTGAAAGTATAAAACATAATTCATACAAAATAAAACAAAATCATCAGTTTTTTGTTTTACAAATATTACTTTTCTCCTTTTTTTCTTGCTTTTTCTTTCACAATTGTTATAATTTAATAAGAGAATGAATGTTAACAACATTGTTTGTGAAAAGTATCATTTTAAC
>JASKGM010000009.1:10462780-10478043 GCA_034509205.1 Ceratonia siliqua | reverse complement strand
GTTCCGGCATGGACTTTATATAGACGTGGCAGTTGGCTGATCTCGAGTTGTACTGACACCGACTGGATCTGCGTTGAAAAAATATTAAAAAATAAAATAAAAAATATATATAAAAGATGGCCTGTATTTTTTATTTTTATTATAATTAATCACTTCCATTAGGTGGAAACAGTTATGATTTTTTTAATGACATACAAATTATGAAACACGTTATTAATTACTTATTATAATGAAATTTAAATTCAAATTTGCATTAGAAAAATGAAAAAAAAATTCATAGTTCAGAAAGAAAAAGCATTTTTACCTTCATTAGCAACAAATAATAAGTGCTTTTTTTTCTTTTCTTTTCTCCTTAAATATACGCTTCACTGGATAGTTTAATTAATGTAATAAAACTGGGGAAACGGTTTCTCTCTATAAATTGGAGGCCTCTCACGAGAGTTCTTGTTTGTGCTTCCGTTTAAGCTCTTGTCATAATCTTTCTTTCTCTCTTCTCTGTGATCACGGAGACGCTAGTTCAAGTTCTTTACTTTTCTTTGTACTTTTCCGTGCAGAGATCATAAGAAAACTATTAGCTTCGAACCTACTAGCTGTTCTTCATCTGGGTCTCACGAGATTCTGCTTTTAATTTTTTATTCGCTTAATTGTGCTTGCCATCCTCTGAGATCAAACCCACTAAGGTCACTATAATATAATAGTCTTTTCAGTGCTTGATTAAGAGTGTTATCTACTTTCTGGTTCAAAAAGTAAGAAACAGAGGAAGTCAGTTCACAGGCACACACTGAGAGTGAGATAAAAAGAGATGGCGACTCGGAACATCGAGAAGATGGCTTCAATTGATGCCCAGTTGAGGTTACTGGCACCTGCAAAGGTTTCTGATGATGATAAGTTAGTCGAATATGATGCTTTGTTGCTGGACCGCTTCCTTGACATTCTTCAGGATTTACATGGGGAGGACATTAGAGAAACGGTATTGTGATTCCCCCTCTTCTTCTTCTTTTTCGTGCCTCTTATGATGGTATTTCTCGCTTGATTAGTTTTGTGGTCTTAAAAAGATGCTAGTTTTAGCTAAATATTAACAGATTTCTGAAAGCCCACTTCAATTTTACCGAAGCTATCAACTCTTTTGGTCTGGTTATGTGGCAAGAAGCTGCATCTGCTTTGCTTTGCAATCCCTTGTTTCTCTCTCTTTCTGTGTCTCTTTTCATTTTGATCCTGTGTTTTGAGCATGCATATTGAAATGGATTAGCTTTCTGGAATTTCTAGGAATTCATGCTTAAGTTAATCAAATCAATTCCATTACCATATTTACTTTCTTTTTCATTTTTTTCACTGCTTACATTGACTCTGTAGCTTATTAATTTTAGTGATTTGATCTTGATTAGGTTCAAGAGTGTTATGAGCGGTCAGCTGAGTACGAAGGGAAGCATAACCCTCAGAAGTTGGAGGAACTTGGGAATATGCTAACTGGTCTTGATGCTGGGGACTCAATTGTAGTTGCCAAATCATTTTCTCACATGCTTAATTTGGCCAACTTGGCCGAGGAAGTTCAGATTGCCTATCGAAGAAGGATCAAGTTATTAAAGAAGGGTGATTTTGCTGATGAGAACTCCGCCATCACTGAATCGGACATTGAAGAGACCTTCAAGAGGCTTGTGAACCAGCTAAAGAAGACCCCAGATGAAGTGTTTGATGCTTTGAAGAACCAGACTGTAGATTTGGTCCTAACTGCTCACCCTACCCAGTCTGTTCGTAGATCTCTGCTGCAAAAGCATGGAAGGTTCAATTATCTCTTACCTTGACGCTTAGTTGCGTTTAGTCAAAAGAGGAACTATGGTAGTACATTGGTTCTGCATCTATTACTTTGCATCAGTATGCAATAAATAACTCGTAATGACAGAACATACTATGCACATATTCGCTATTTCTGGCGTTGTGGCAATTTCTGCACATAAGTTTAATTATCTGGTTGACAATCATTGTTTTCTCTTTCAGGGTAAGGGATTGTTTGACTCAGTTGTATGCTAAAGACATAACGCCTGATGATAAGCAAGAACTTGATGAGGCTTTACAAAGAGAGGTGCATAAATGATAACTGTTAGATATTGTTTTCTTTCTTGATACTATATACATTATATGATGCGCATTGATCACAGCCACACAATTCTTCAATGTGTTTGCTACTTTGCTTATGATTTCTAATTATTTATAAGCAAGATCTTGATTGAGGCTGGTGCAATCCAGAAAACATGTGCAAATATAACACATTGTAGATATGATGACTTAAGAATGTAATAAGTGATTACATTGTTTGCTGAGGTTAGCATAAATTCCATTTTTGTGTGTTGTAGGCATATGTATATGAATCTCATTACAGAGAGGCTACAACTGTATGTTTTTATTACATGAAAAAATGTTGGATGAGGTTCATTACTTCATATATATCTTACTCTTTAGGGTCCAAAACAATGCTGAATTCTTTGACTCTTCTGTGAGCATTTGACATATAATTTATGAGTCCAGTATTAACAAAATGCTTTTGGTGCAGAGTGAAAGTGTGACAATTCATATGATATACTGTCAGAATTTTCTCACTTAGCTGTTAAGCTTTATTTGTACTCATTTGGCTGTATCATTTGAATTTCTTTTCCTGCTTAACCTAAATATGTTTTCTATTGTCATTCTTCTTGAAGATGTAAGCCTGTATGATTGTTACAATTGCTGATCAAAATTGAGGGTGGCAACATTTGTTGTCAAGCTATGACTCAAAATGTTTCTTTTGTATGCAGATTCAAGCTGCATTTCGTACAGATGAAATTCGAAGGACTCCTCCTACCCCACAAGATGAGATGAGAGCAGGAATGAGCTACTTTCATGAGACAATCTGGAAAGGTGTACCAAAGTTTTTGCGCCGGGTTGACACAGCTTTGAAGAACATTGGAATAAATGAACGTGTCCCATATAATGCCCCAGTTATTCAATTCTCTTCTTGGATGGGAGGGGATCGTGATGGTATCTTTCTTCTTCCTTAGCAATCAATTAATAGGCATAATTTTCCATGATTTTAACCTAGAGATTTCCTAATAAACGTGATTCTCTTTGTTAAGCTTCTTAAGTTTCTTTTCCAATTCTTCATATGGAATAGATTCAAAATATGTGTCCCAGATCCTTGATGCTACATGGTTTGTTCATTCACTTCTATGTCTGTATTGGATTCTTGATGTCACCCCTATGTCTTTTGCATGCTCTTAGAGGCATGATTTGTATTTTACTAATGTGTATCTAATGATGTGCATTGTAGGTAACCCCAGGGTAACCCCTGAGGTTACAAGGGATGTATGCTTACTGGCTAGAATGATGGCTGCTAATTTGTACTTCTCTCAAATTGAGGATCTCATGTTTGAGGTATCAACATGCTGGTCTCTCTCTTGATCATTTATTTTTCCTTTGGCTCGAAGGGTATTATTCTTACCTTTTGCTCACTTGTTGGTTTTCTGTCTGCTTCTGGCAGTTGTCTATGTGGCGCTGCAATGATGAACTTCGTGTTCGTGCTGAAGAACTCCATAGGTCCTCAAAGAGAGATGCAAAACATTACATTGGTATGCAATGAGGATAATATTTTGTTCTAAATGACACAATGAAGTAGTGAAGTCATTAATTGAAAATTACAATGTTGAATTTTATTGTTTTATATGTCATAAGCTCAAAAAGATCTCAGATCCCCGCTTCTGAACTAAAGTTGGGAGGGATTTTTCATACCTGTTGATTCAGTTAAAGTTGAATTTTTTGATAAGTTAGTTTCTGTTGGCCTTGAATATCATCGTAATGGATGCTTCATTGCTGCAGAGTTTTGGAAACAAATTCCTCCAAATGAGCCATATCGTGTTATTCTTGGTGATGTGAGGGACAAACTATACAATACACGTGAACGTGCTCGCCAATTATTAGCCAATGGGAGCTCTGACATCCCTGAAGAGACCACCTTCACAAATGTTGAGCAGGTATTGTCTTCTCAACAGCTTCAACAATATAGCATATGATATGGGTTATAGGAGCTTTATCTTTGTTCAAGGAGCAACAGAACTGTTACCAATATGTGAACTTCATACCTTGATGTTAATATAAGAACTAGCAGTGGCAGATTCCCCTCCTTAAAGATTTTGTTTTACTTCTTGATCATGGGAATAATGGTTTTAGACATATGATAGGTTTATATATATTAAAACTTATTTTACCCCCAATTTCTTGTAGTTCCTGGAGCCTCTTGAACTGTGTTATAGATCACTTTGCGCTTGTGGTGACCGTCCAATAGCTGATGGAAGCCTCCTTGATTTCTTGCGGCAAGTTTCTACATTTGGACTCTCACTTGTAAGACTTGATATCCGTCAAGAATCAGACAGGCACACTGATGTTATGAATGCAATTACTCAACACTTGGAGATCGGATCTTATCGAGAATGGTCTGAGGAACGCAGGCAGGAATGGCTCTTGTCTGAGCTAAGTGGCAAGCGCCCTCTCTTTGGCCCTGATCTTCCTAAAACTGAAGAAATTGCCGATGTATTGGAAACCTTTAAGGTCATTTCAGAACTTCCTTCAGACAACTTTGGTGCCTACATAATCTCAATGGCAACAGCCCCATCTGATGTTCTTGCTGTAGAGCTTTTACAACGTGAATGCCATGTGAAGGAACCATTAAGGGTTGTCCCATTGTTTGAAAAGCTCGCTGATCTTGAAGCTGCCCCTGCTGCAGTAGCCCGCCTATTCTCGATTGATTGGTACAGAAACCGCATCAATGGAAAGCAAGAAGTTATGATAGGATACTCAGACTCAGGAAAAGATGCTGGCCGCCTTTCAGCAGCTTGGGCACTGTACAAGGCTCAAGAAGAGCTCATAAAGGTTGCTAAGGAGTTTGGTGTTAAGCTTACAATGTTCCATGGCAGAGGAGGGACTGTTGGAAGAGGAGGAGGTCCCACTCATCTTGCTATATTATCTCAGCCACCAGAGACTATTCATGGGTTTCTTCGTGTGACGGTCCAAGGTGAAGTTATTGAACAGTCATTTGGAGAGGAGCACTTGTGCTTTAGAACACTTCAGCGCTTCACTGCTGCTACACTTGAGCATGGAATGCATCCTCCTGTGTCACCAAAACCAGAATGGCGTGCTCTCTTGGACAAGATGGCAGTCATCGCAACCAAGGAGTATCGTTCCGTTGTTTTCCAGGAACCTCGTTTTGTTGAATACTTCCGATGTGTAAGTGAAATTTCTGGCTTTTCTGAAGAATTATACAATATTCTGATAATCTAAGTAACAGTCAGTTTCCTCTCTTGAGTCACAATACTAATGACAATACTTATTCTGTTATTGCAAACTGCAGGCTACGCCTGAATTGGAGTATGGACGAATGAATATTGGCAGTCGTCCATCAAAACGAAAGCCGAGTGGAGGCATTGAATCACTTCGTGCTATCCCTTGGATCTTTGCTTGGACACAGACAAGGTTTCATTTACCAGTATGGCTTGGCTTTGGTGCAGCATTTAAGTATGCAATTGAGAAGGATCCCAGGAATCTCCAAATGCTTCAAGATATGTATAATCAATGGCCATTCTTCAGGGTCACCCTTGACTTGGTTGAGATGGTGTTTGCCAAGGGAGACCCAGGGATAGCCGCCCTATACGACAAACTTTTAGTGTCAGGAGACTTATGTTCATTTGGAGAGCGTTTAAGGGCCAAGTTTGAAGAAACCAAGAGTCTTCTCCTCCGGGTACTCTATTTTAGATCAAATAACTTACTTGTTAGAGAATAGTCCTTGAAAATTTCTGCACTTCCTCTGCTCTAATTGGAAAAGAATACAAGAGAAAATGAATTTACTTTTATATGGGTACATGGATGATGAACTATGTTCCTGTAAATGTTGTTTGTAGGTTGCTGGGCACAGGGATCTTCTTGAAGGAGACCCGTACTTGAAGCAAAGACTTCATCTTCGTGATTCATACATCACAACTCTAAACGTGTTGCAGGCATATACATTGAAGCGAATCCGTGATCCAGACTACCATGTGAAGATGAGGCCACATTTATCCAAGGAGTACATGGAATCAAGCAAACCAGCAGCAGAGCTTGTGAAGCTTAACCCAAAAAGCGACTATGCTCCTGGTCTCGAGGACACCCTTATTTTGACAATGAAGGGTATTGCTGCCGGCATGCAAAACACCGGTTGAGACAAGCCATGCCTATGTTGTTGTTGTTGTTTTTTTCCCCTATAAATGCCTCTTTTGGCAAAGGATATATAAGCTATAGATAGTAATTTATGATGTCTGGTATAGACTTGGATCAGCATCAAATATGAAATAACTACATTTCTCTATAGCTATCATAAAATGAGGCTTTCATTTGTCCCTCATGTTCTGCCTTTATATTTCTTTCTAGTCTTACTATTTCATAACTTCTATTTCTCAATCATTTTTTTTTTAATAATTGTCACAGATCAATTAACATCCTCCTGTATATCATCAAAATACGTGTAGAAAATTTTAAGAATTTATTCTATTATATTGTCTCCAAAGATATATTTTAAAATGATATTTTATGACTTACATTGTTATTCTCATTTTACAATTATCTTAAGTACTTTTTATGTTATTTTAAGAGTAATTATACTCTTGAAATAGCATTTTATTTTATTTATTTTAAAAAATAATTTAAAAAAAATAAAAAAAATTCATAATTCAAGTATTCAAAAATAAATTAAAAAAAAAGAATTTTTTTTAAAATTTTTTAAAATTATTTCTTAAAAAATTATAAAAAATAAAAATAAAATAAAATAAAATAAAATATCGAGTAACATAAAAACTACCTTACCCAAAACACTAGTAAAAAAGTCTTGAATTCAAACATTGGGACCCTCATTGTACCAGATAAGTAATAGACAAGATCAACCCTATAGGAATTTTGAGGGTTTACAAGACCACAAAGGACTTTCTATTTTTATACCGTTTGTGTTTCATTCGTACTCAATTTGATTATTTTTTTTAATTATCACAAAACAAACAAAAAAAATACAATTTGGGATCTAAAAATGTCTTCTATCTCTTTAGTTATCATTAAAAAATATTTACTTTGTCTTTAGATTTTACTGACTTATTATCTTTTGTCTTCTAGTCACATCAATTTTTAACAAACTTGTTAACATTGCAAAAGGATTAAAATGCAACAAATCAGTAAAATGCAAATACTAACTATATTTACCGTAAATGCAACAACTCTTACCATAAACACTTTTAAGGACCGTTGAGGAGAGAAAATATATTTTCAGGGATCAAATTATATTTTTACTCCAAAACAAACTATCTTCTTCCCCACTGTTGCGAGCAGATTTTCATATCCAAATAACCAACATTTATGGTTTGATCAATCATAAATCAAAATGCTAAAAGAGGAAAATAAGAGTGAACTGCATACAAATATCCTCTAATATATGTTCACTATGGTTAAAAAATAGGGTAAAAGAAAGCAGCACATGGCAGCCTTGGAAATTCAGTAAAATAGCTTTACAGACAGCATCAAGAGGGGCATAACCGATGGCATAAGAAAACAAACGTTTTTCGGTCCCTAATGCTTAGGTCTTTTTTACAGGTACGGTAAGCGTCTCCTCTATAGCTTGAGCAAAAGTTGCAATCTTGTATGTGAAAAATCCCACTAGCATTGGTATCAATTGTAAGTGCATATATCCAAATTCTGGAACAAGAATCCTGAAATGAAACAGTCTTGTCAGACGGCATAAACATGGGTCTTAGTAAGTGTTCTAGAGAAACTAAATTGGGTTAACGAATAAATGCAAGATTGAGAAAAACTGGTCATGCACAACTACGGATCAAGGAATTCCTTGAAAAGTTAAGCATTGTAAATGAGGCTCTTAGATAGACAGATCACAAGGAATAAGTTTTGATGGCACTTATAGTTGTTACAGACGCATGCGCAAAATGGTTTAGATCCAGAACTTTGGACTTGAATTTCACCTCATTCTTCAAGGAGATAGAGGTGCCCTTAGAAAATGTCATTGGCTTTGGCAAAGTTGGATCTCATAATTCTCATCCAAACGAAGCATCATCCACACATCTAGGAATTTGTATATTTTGTCTAGGTGTAATATTATGGAGAGGATGACCTCTCAAATGCAGGTTGCTCACCATACAATGCATCTTGAGATTCCCACTTTGAATAATAATCAACAGTTCAACCAAAGAGAGCTCCACCTCTTGAGAGGTTCACCTCTCCATAGAATTACTGTAATGTTATTTGTACACTACTTTTTTTTACACCTCTCTTACACTTCTACTTTTAACCATTGATATATTAATATAATGATGATGATGATAAATGATAAGATAATAATATAATATATCAATAATTAAAAGTAGAGGTGTAAAAAAAATAGTGTACAAATAACATTACTCTTAATCTAATCATACAAAATCATAAAAAAGTAATAACAGAAAATCAAGAAACAGAAAGAAGAAAAGTCCTATGCTTGTATCCCTTAAAGGGGGTCTAGAAAATCTATTTGTAAAAAAAAAAAATTTGTGGACAAAATAGTAAGTGATCCAAGTGCATGCCAGAAGGGAACTTACGCATTCCAGCGGTTGTAAATCATGACTAATGCAACAGGAACCAGTAGTCTTGGCTGCCCAATTGCTCCCCTGCAAGTAACATCCAATAAGACTATTAGACCAACAAATAAGGCGAGAAAATCCACTTCCCACCTATTTAGCATACTCTGTGGAACTGTGAAAGTGACCACTATAATCAAACAGCAATGTTAAGGACATCTGAGCCTAGGTTAATTTGTAATACCTATCTTTAGCAATCATATTACATATGGTTTCTATAAAATTACACATGGACAAATAATGTTTGAACAACTATTTATAGTATATTAGAAACAAAATTGAATTAGTCAACCAAGATTTGAGTTGCAATGGCAACAAGAACCAAAATGCTTGATTATATGAAGGTTATCCGCTAAAGAAGTTAAAATCTGCAAAGTAAATCTATCATCTACAGATTACTTGACAAGGCCCTTTGCGCCATCGGTTTTTAGTGAGTCCACGCTACTTCCCAGCATGCGTATATACGCCAAAGAACCAAGTAAGCCAGCACCAAAGCTGAATACATGAAAGATAAGTATACATTAGAAATCATGGATAGAGAATAGTCCTTAAAACTTTCTTCTGAAGAATTCTAGATGTTCTGAAATATTAGCAATTGAATACGACTTCACCTTGCACCAGTACTTTTATGGATAATTGAGAACTAGCAAAACACTATAGACTATAGAGTAATCCAATATGTCTCTCAGTGGCTACTTGAGATCCCTACAAGTTCTGACTTTTAACCATCTCAAAGTTCATCAGTGCCTGTTCTTAGAGAAAGGAGGGACAGAAAGAATATGTTAAGACCAGCAGCAAGTCTGGAAGGAGAACAGAAGCATGTCTGATATTTATATTTTATAACAAGGGGAGGAAATCTCCCATTCCTCTCTGAATTGGGGTGAAGTGAAGTAAGGGAAAAATGAACTTTTTCTACAAAATAAATATTTTCTCCTTCCCTACCCATCTTTTTTTACCTCCTAATCAAACACAAACAAAGATGTATTCCCTTTCCTTTCCTATTTAAATTTCCACATGAAGAGGAAGCTAAATATCTTATCTTCCCTTTCCTTTCCCTTATTTTGTTTCCTTTAAAAGCCTTTGCTTCTCCATCCAACATAAATTCCCAAACACACTGTGAGAACTTCTTGAAAGTTATTCACTGTTCCTATGCTAAAAGGAGAAATACTTTATCAAGAATATAAAGTGAATGAACCGTTAAAATCTGCTTAACCAATTTCCAGTGGATGTCAGTATGTTAAGTGTCAGTATGTACCATATTTGAAAGCATAGTTGAAAGATAGGAAACATTTAAGAAGAACTCAAATTTTGAAAAACTAAATGATGGACAAATATAAGTACCTTGCTGCTACCTCAGGAGAATAAGAAACATAAGCTGAAAGCAGACCAACGCCACCTATACCCAATGTGAGGATTTGCATCTTGCTCTTCAACTGAAAAACCACAATTAACATGTTTAGGAACATAATTAACATTTTGTCATTTGAACATTGCCGCAAAGGAAGAAGGTAAGTTTTGCTTGACTTCTAAGTTCTAACAAAGCAAAAATGAAGAGACAATGCTATTGGGTACCTTAGCATACTGCTTCTCAGATTGAGCAGCCAATACTTCTGGATCTTCGCGAGACCGCCTTAATTCCCGAAACATCACATCCTATAGGTAAAGATACATACATTGTCAAGATTCTTTTGTTGGTTCATAAGCAAAATACTGATTGAGTTTTATGTCTTACAGAAGCAAATATCCAGAAGCTGGAAGTTAAAATGATAGTTGACATTACTTACACTGCCTCCAGTTGCAGCCTTGGTAGCTCTGTCCCATTTTTCTTGCTCACGGCGTGTTGGTGCCATTCTCCATCTTACTCTCTTGCTTTCGGTGATCTGATCACCAATTGATTTGAATAAGAGAAATAAAATCACATGAACAATTAATACGAGGTAAGATATGTCTTATAAAATCCATGAGATATAATGATTAGGTCAAAGTCCAAGGACAACTCCCATACTTCAGTTGCTGCCACAATTTGCTGGTTTAGATTATGATTTGCAGGAGCTGAGAGTTCTTTGCTCAAATCAACTTCCAAACTGAAGTCCATAATCCAAATAACTTTAGTTAAAACAAAAAAGCACAGAAGACAAGAGAATAATGCAACTGCATTAGAAGAATTGAAGTTAGTCTATTGTAGAATAAGACCTGTCAAGGTTCATGACTCTATTTAAGCTTAGAAATCCAGTAGGCTCCTCCTGCTTACAACAAAACCATTAATGTCAACCAACTCAAAAATTCACAGCAAACATTTAACTTGGATTTTGAAACCATTCACCAAAGCTTCTGTAATCACCAAGGAAAGAGAAAAAAAGATCATTAATGTCGTGCCATTCTCAATCCTAGGCGAATTTGGAGTTAACTAACAACAACATGCCAAACAATGCTCTAAACATACGTAATTCTTCACCAATCACCACACTTTTCTAGCACACCCATAATCGTTTTTCATATAAAACCATAAACCATGCCAACATCTTGATAGCCGTATCTGTTGTGCCTAAAAGTGCCACTATTATAAAGTGCCACTTTATAAGGATTATCTAAGAAAGCTTGATTTTTTTTTTTTTAAATTTCATTGCTTCCAAGAACTGAATTGGTCAATATATGCAATTTTCTTTCCTTGCTCAGGGCCTCGGAATCACGACAATTAAGTAAAAACCCACAAACACAGAGCACTTAGCATAATTAGACAGCACTTACTTCCCAACCAATCCACAATTCCAATGAAAACAGACATGGACACACTACGAAGGCACTCAGAGATAGCTAATCACTGAGAGTAAAGCGAATCTATTCGAGACCTGTGCAGGAGTGGCTTCAATGGAAGATTCAGGTTCCTCAATCAACCTTTTGAAGCGACCCACAAAGTCTTTGTTCCACATAAAGTCATCAGAGCTTAAAGGATCTTCTTCCTCGCCTCCCCAATATTTTCGAAGCTTGGTGGTCCTGGGAGGGCCACCGTATTCCCCTGGAGCCACCCCAGTGGACCATTTCATAGGCTTTTTCTTGGGTAAAATAACCTTCGTCTGTCTTGGGTCTGGTATTGACGGAGTAGGAGACTCCGGCGAGATAGGTGTGGCAGTAGAGGTTACAGAAATGTAGTTTAGAACCGTCATTCCTGGTGCTCTATAGCAGTGAGCGCAGAAGAGAAGGTCGGAGAGCTAAAGAAAGCAAAGCGACGATACGGTATATTGCGATTGTGTGCGTATTCGATGGCCACATACATGCCCAATTGCCAAACACTGTATATCAAAATATCTTCATTTTTCTTCAATCAAAAAACAAATTGTATATATATATTTTTAAGTTACTTATATTTTTATTATTTATTATATATTATTATTATTATTTTAAAGGTAAAGGTATAAAAAAATATAATAAAAAACAATGTATAAATAACCTTTTTTCAATAATAAATAATAAATAATAACTAATAATAATAGTTTCTTTTTGTCATGAACAATAAAAATAAAATAAATAAGAAATATAAACACCTTTGTGGTTGCCACAACTGTCTTTTAAAATATTTTTAATATTATTGTAATATTAAAAAATTAAATATTATTATCATAAATATTTTAATATATAAATAATTTTTTCAAATTTTAATAATATTATGATAGTACTAAAAATATAGCTGTTAGTATTTTTCATGTCATAATGTGCTTGTGTATGAAGCTCTGTTTGATAAAGTAATGACTATTTTACTGCAGATGGATAATTGATATAATACTTCAATTTTTTTATGAAATCAAAAGATTAATTTATTTTTATTAATGTAATTTATTTATTATTTATTATTCATTTATTACATTAATAACAATAAATTAATCTTTTTATAATTTTATAAAAAAATAAAATGATATTTAAAATTAAAAAATATTAAGTATTATGTTATTAAAATAATTTATTCTTTATTATATTAATGCAAGCTTCATCTATGTGGAAATTTATTTATTTATTTTTTATAAATAAAAATACGACTGAAATTAATTTTCTCTTTTTTACGTACAAGCATGTCATTTTTAGCTTTGAATTATCATCTGGGAGACTACTGTTTTCCACATATAATATAAGGAGGTTCCGTTTATCAAGGTTTGAAATTCTAAACAACACAAGTGAATCTTTTAAGTTACTCTTAAGTATAGTTTATATATAAAAACTACACAATAATTAATAATTAAAAGGTTTAATTATCTATTTTTACATAATTATTTTATTATAAAAATATGGTTATATGTAAAACAAGACAAATTTTTTTTAATGATATTTTGATATTCTTCTCTTCTATACCCTTCTCACACTTTATTTTTTTTATCATAGATATAATATAAAAATATATATATATATTATTAATAAATAATAATAAAATAATATATATATAAGAGGTGTGAGAGAAATGTAGAATGAGAATATTATTTCTCTTTCAAAAAATAAAAACTTAAATTTTTTATTAAATTTTTTTTATCATTAATTTTTTTATTATTTATGAAATTATCACCATATTTATATTATTTTTAATTTAATTACAATATTATTACTGTATTTTTAAAATTTTTATTTTAAGTTTTTAAAAATTTTAACAAGAAATATTGAAAACAAATTTTTAAAAAATTTAAGAAATATTTAAAAAAACGTTTATTAAAATTTTAACCAAAAATGTTATTACCCTTATTTTTATTTTTAATAAATAAAAAAAATACCCCAACCAAAACGGACTCCAATTTGTTGAAGCCCAATTCTATTAATTTGGCACTGAAAGCCCATTAAAATCCGAAAGCCAACAGCAATACAGCGTAACACGCCCCTTCTTCGAGTGACTGTAACCGGCGGTTATTTTTTTGCCGATCCCATCACTTTGGTAAAAGCCATTGTTGATTTGACAGAGCAAATCAAACATGACTCGTAAACACCGACAATCTCCGTCGTCACCTGAATTCTCCAATTCATCTTCTGCCGCTGCCGCCACTGGCGGTAAGCCTCGCCGGGGTTTTCCAAGAGAGAAGACTGAAGACGATGACAATTACTCCGACGCTTCTGGTTCTCAATCTCTGTACGATGAATTCCAGGGAGATGAATACGAACCATTTGAAAAACAGGACGACGTTGGCTCCGTGTCCAATTCTCCCTTTGACCCGTCTTCCTCACAACAAGCCACCAAATATGTTCCTGAAAGCAATAAGAATATTCAAGGAGAAAGCCCTTCAATGTCCGCTTCGAATTCCCCATATCTTTCACAACCCGTCACTCAAAATGCTTCATACATAAAAATTGCTCCTTTACCCATTTTTCGTGGCACACCAAGTGAATGCCCAATTACCCATTTGAACCGTTTCAATAAAGTTTGCAGAGCAAACAGTGCATCCTTCATTGACATGTTGATGAGGATCTTCCCAGTCACGCTTGAAGAAGAAGCCGCGCTATGGTACGACCTTAACATCGAGCCGTATCCTAGTCTTTCTTGGGATGAGATAAAGTCCTCATTTTTGCAGGCGTACCATAAAAATGAACTCATTGACGAGTTAAGGTCAGAGCTTATGAGGATCAATCAAGGCGAGAAGGAAAATGTTAGATCCTACTTTTTGAGACTGCAGTGGATTTTAGAGAGGTGGCCGGAACATGGGCTGTCTGACGCTTTGCTCAAAGGGGTCTTTATAGACGGATTAAGAGCAGAGTTCCATGAATGGATTCTCATGCAGAAACCCAACTCGTTAAACGATGCACTGAGGCTAGCCTTTAGTTTGGAGCAGCTGAGAAGCATTCGGAACACGAAGCAAATGGTTCAGACTTGTGGATTTTGCGAGGGGTTGCATGAAGAGAACGAATGTGAGGTTAGAGAGGGGATGAAAGCGCTATGGAGAGAGAGTAAGGAGAAACAAAGAAATGTCACTGATTGTTCCGCAAGAAGTGGGAGTAGTAAGGAAGCCAAGGATTTTGTGAGGTCAATTTCGATGGGAGCAAGCAGTGTCCATGGGAAGGTTGAAAAAGATGAAGATAATAAGGGTGGTGAATCTATCGTGGGGAATATGAAGAAGAATCAGTGCCAATGCAGCAAACATGAGTGCTGGAAGAAAAAAATTCTGAGAAACAGTAGCCTTGTATCTAGATTATCTTATCCCGATTTATAAAGTCTAATTCCTGTTCATTTTGTTCTGTAATTTCTCACTCTTATTAAAGCTCTCATTAGTGGGGAAGAAGGTGTAAATTATATTATATTTTGTCAAGAAAATACCTTGTTTATAATTATTATGATAGGATTATTATTAATTTTATCTTGTCGCCATTGATAAAGTCTGGTATTAATGGATTCTTGCCTAATTTGGTTTACTTTCTTTTAGGGTGGCAAACAGTCTGGTTGGGCTAGAGACAAGAATAGGTCCAGACTGGGCCAATTTGAAATTAAATTGGACTGATTCAACCCAAAATAAAAATAAATAATTTTTCATTAAAGTTGTAAGGTTGGAAGGCGAAATGAAACATGGCAAAAAAAACATTATAAAAAAGAAACATCAACTAAATACAACTAAAAGGAATAAAAAGAAAGAGTGG
>JASKGM010000009.1:10428287-10441023 GCA_034509205.1 Ceratonia siliqua | reverse complement strand
ACGGGCCACCAGCCGGATCGGGCCAGGCTAAATAGGCCTAATTTTTTTCGGGCCACTAATTTCATAGCCCAGCCCTATTAAATTTCGGGCTGGTTCGAGTTGATCCATCGGGTTGGGCCCATTTTGCCAGCTCTACATGCCACTCTAATCATGAATGTTCAACCCTCACTTTCCTTCTTCCACCTCATTTCAACCCACCTTTCTCCTTCCCCTCCTTACTCTCTGTGTACGCTATACTAGCATCCAAGGGCTATAGCCATTACTAGACCTTTTCCTCCTTCATCACCATGAAGCAGTCTTTCGAGTTGGGCATGGTTCTCATAATCCCCTCCCTCTTTGCTCTATTTATTCTTCAAAGGACATCCCTCCACATAGTGCCCATATTTTCCATAGAAAAAAGACACAAGGCGTATACCTTTATATTCCACACTTCCATTAAGCTTGAACATATAAATCAGAGGCTTGGATAAGTCTACTTCTATGCACATTCTTGCCTATTTTCCTCTGGATTGGAGGGAGGTCATTGAGTCAATACGTACAACGCATCCAATTTGGTTTTCCAATTTATGAAGGAATTTAGCATCATAGTATTCAACGGCTATATCTGAAAACCTAACCTAAGCTGCTACCTTCTCAATGGTGTCTTCTAATGGATTAAAATTTGGAACCCATTTTTTAATCGTGATGTAGTGGTCATAAATCACCCATGGTCCCCCAGTAAAGGGAAAATCATTGTCATCCTCATTGCTAAACTTGACCAGAGATAAGTCGTTACCCAGGTCAATAATGGAGATCACTCCATTCTTAGCCCACATCATCTTCAGTGTGTTCCCCAATGCCTTAAACCTTATTTTCCTTCCCACCAACTTGATAATGAGACAAGACTTCTAAGGCCTATGGAGGCATTTCTCTTCTCTTTTGGACAGAGCAAAAACAGGGCATTTCAAATTGCCTTCCCCTTCCAATGTAACCTCAATGCCATCATCATTGTCGTATGAGCCCCACTCATTATCCTCTCTCGTCTCCATTCTTTCATCTTCTGATGAGTTTAGGGAATCTTCATGTTCTCCTCCATCCCCATTCCTTCCTTCCAATGTATCCTTATACGATTTCCTTTGTTCCATTCTCGAGCTTGTTTCATCAACCGCCTCCCCTCCATAAACATCCTTGTAGCAATGGGACAACAAGGAAGTTCCATTGAACTCCAAGTAGCCACTTTTGACCTTTTTTGTGCGACATTTATGCAAGTCCAGCTCCGTCATCGGGAGCTTACAGAACGTCAATATCCATCAAACATTGTAGATTTAAATTCTCACTTCTTTCAATATTGCAAAAAAAAAAAAAAAAAGAGTAAGTTCTAGCTGTCTTACTAAATTCTCCATCGTAAAATGGAAGACAAATGAACTTTGATTGGAAGCTGCTATGCTCGACAATGCAATATTCAACCCAGGTAAGATTATGAGAAAAATATTCATTATGACTAGGTCACCATATTCTTATATGATGTCAAGCATTGCTTAACTTTTTTTTATCTTTTATAAAAAATAACTATTCAATTATAAAAAGTAATTATTTTATTACGATTATAATAGGATAATTATTTTTATAACAGAATAATTACTTTTTATAATTAAATAATTATTTTTTATAAAGGGTTGAAAAAAAGTTTATCAAACTTGGCACAACATAGGAATTTACTGCCCTATTGGACACTAAAAAATAATTTCTCCTAAGATTATTCTTAGAAAATTTAATAGAGTAAATGTCATTCCCTCGTCATAAGATTTTTAAAATTTACACTTACACTTTCTTTACTTCCCAACTTCTTCTTTATTAACAAAACTTATGCTAAGTGCATTTTTGCTCATAAAAATTTTTAATAAGCCTAATTTAAAGTATTACAAATTACCAAAAGTTAAGTTAATATTTTAAAAGATTTTATAATAAAAAAGTTGATGTAAGTATTTTAAAACTAAAGAAGATATGAATATGATTTTATAAACTTTAAGAAAAATTTTAATATAAATTAAAATTAAAAAGTGTAAATTTCAAAAAACTCATGAAGATAATGTAATTTACTCTTTAATATAAAATGAATTTCCACCAGGAATTGTCCTCAGGATCTTCGTAAATTAAATTTTGACAGGTATTTTTCTTATTGATTACATGGTTGGATGGAGGAGGATTGAATTTACATCTTACAAATTACTCAAGTTTTTTTTATCGCCATACCATATTTAGGGCCTCTTCTGGTCATATTACAAATTGTTCCTTTATAAAGTACTGGAACATTCAAACAATTTAGTGTTTCATTAATTTTTTGAACAATTAATATTATTAGTGTTTAAAATAATATTTCTCATTTTATAATTTAAATATGAGTATTTTTTGTGTATCTCCACAGGAGAAAAATAATACTATTGTACGAAAAAAATTACACTGCAAGAAAAAACAATCGTTTATCCAAAAGAAAAAAGAAAAAGCAATCCCTAAACACTTATTTAAATAATACTATAGTAAGATAATTTTTAATTCTTTGCTTATCTCCACAGGAGAAAAATACTTTTTGTTATTAGTAACAATTTTTTTTGTCAAATACATACACAAGAATTATAGAACGTGCTTTTTGTATTAAAAAATAGCTTGTTCTTTCCTAGACTACATTATTCATTTAAATTGAATTATATCTAAAGTTTGTGGATTATTGGACAAATTTAACTATTAATTCTGAAAGATTATGCGTGAGCAGTGATATTATTGCGGGGGAATCAGCAATGGCAAGTTAAAACACCGAAGAATTAAGGAAGAAAAAAAATTGATAATATTTGGATTAATATGATTTTTTGTTCTTATAATTTATTGAATTAATTTTCAATTTGGACTTCATATTTTTTTTATAACGGAGTGTTTCAATTATTTTTAATTAATACCTTGTCGTCTTATCAATCTGTTAATTAATTCTTAAATTAATAAAATTATAAGAATTAATAGTAACCAAATAAATAATATGAATAAATTATAAAGACCCTTATAAATAGTAAAAAAGATTCTCACAGTTTTATTAAGTTTTTTATTTAGTTTTTATAATTTTATAAATTTAAATTCAATTAATGAGTAATAAGTATTAGTAACGGTACAAATTAAATTAAAAATAATTAAAACTTATAAAACATAATTGTAAAAAAAATAATTGTGACTAATGAAATTATAAAGATTCAAAATTATATTAATTCATAACATTTATAAAATTAAGAAGCAAAATTAATATTAGTAAAATTTAAAGGAAGAAATTATAGTCTCCTTTACACATTTTTTTATATTTATTATTTTATTATTATTTATAATTATATTGTATATTATTTTATATTCTTTCGTTTCAAATAATTATTAAATAATTTTAATTTTAATAAAAAAAATTATATTTAACTAAATTATTCTTATTAAAGTCAGTTTAAATTCTTGTTATTAATTTATTAAAAATAACAATAAATAAGAATAACATTGAAAAAATAAAAATTAATATTTTATTAATAATATAAAATGACATATAATTTAAAATAAAATAAAATTCATCAAATAATAAATAATTTAAAATAAAAAAAATAATATATTAATAATTAAGAAAAGAGATATAAAAAAATGTATAAATATAACTTCTTTTAAATTATTTCTTAAAAAATTATAAGAAAAAAAAAACTACTCTCAAGATATTTAACAAAAATTTTTTTTTAATGGCAAAAATGTTTATTTTTATTTTCTAAAATATACTTTTTATAAAATCATTAAAATAAAAGTTTAGGTGACAGGTCAAAGGCAGAGTCGTCTGCATGATCCAAGTAAACACAAAAAAGGTCAGAAACCAATAGGCAATGGTTAGCGGGTCCAGTTACAAGGGTAAAAATGACTTTCAGCTTTTGTCTCATCTTTCGACGTATATAACATACAGAACATAACGTGAGCAGAGCTGTGTTATTGGGACGCTACAAAGCTGCCACTATCATGATCACCATGACCATGAGCATCCCAAATCCTCAGCTCCCAGACGAAAATCTCCCCTCCCAGAACCCTAGCTTCGTCGAAGATCAACAATGTGAGGCCCAGAAAACCCCACATTTTGATTCCCAATTCTCCAAAGCCCTAGCCTTTGATGATCAAGGTCCTGAAAAGCTGGCCGTACCCGATTTAAACCCTGATCAATTTGCCCAAGGCCATGAGAACCCGCAAGATTATTTAATGGAAGACCTGAACGATCCTGACCCCGATGCCACTCCGGCTTCCTCTTTCCGAAACGTTGATATCGCCGCCGCCACCAGTCGCCGGGGACCGAAGCGGAAGAAGATGGGGCCAAAGCGAACTGCTCAGGAAAGGAAGTCTCGGGAGAAGCTTCAGGTTCTTGTCGAAACCCTTAAACCCATTCCGTTCATACCCGCTAAAGCTCTTGACTTTACTAGCCACGAGTCACTCCTGCGTCGACTTGGGCTCTGGGATTTTGTTCATATTGAGTTTGACAGTAGCATTCGCCGGGATCTTCTGGCCCAATTGGTAGCCGGTTATACACCTACCTTGCGCGGCAGTTACGTCAATGGGGTTAAAATAATGGTGAACCGGGCTGATTTGGGGCGTGCTTTGAAGTTGCCAGGGAAAAAGACTGCGATTACAGAAGATGTGTTGGAGACGCTGGACTTGGCAGAATCGATTGGTTTCATTGAGGAATTGGTGTCAAATTGGATCCTTTTGCATGAGGATACGTATATTATGCCTCATGAGGTTTTGGCTTGTACTAAGTTGATCAAGGAGGGGCATTTTGAGAAGGTTGATTGGCCAGGGTTGATATGGAGTATGGTGGACAAAGAATTGAAAGTCCCACATTTGGTAAACTGTTACTATGCATCACATTTGCAGCATTTGATTAAGACACAGCATGAGGAGTTGCTGGGAGAAGAGCGTAAGGTGAAAATTGAGGTGAGGGACGATGAAGAAGAGGAGGAGGAGGAGGTGGAGGAGGATGGGAGTGGTGATGTGAAAAGGGGTGGAGTTGATGATGGTCGGGCTCATGAGTTGGAGGAGTACATGCTTGAATTGAGTCTGGGGCAAGATAATGTTCAGAAATTCGAAGTGGAAAACGAGCCAGTTGGGGGCCAAAACTTTATGGATTTTGAGGAGTCTAAGGAAGAAGAATTTGGGAACTGGCTTTTGGATCGGAAGAAGAAGGTGGATGATCCCTTCTTGCGGCATTGTAATGTTGGTGATGTGAACAGTTTGGACTGTGGTGGACAAAAGAAGGATGAAAAAAGAGAAGACAGACAAGATGAAGAGGAGGAGGAGGAAGCAGAAAAAGATGAGCATAAAGGAGGGTTCCGTCTATTCCCCAAGTGCATTCCTTTGGTGGGAATGTCTTCAGGGAATCTCATTCAAACTATGGAAGCAGAGAAATTGCCTTTTAGTTCTGGGATTGAACTTCGTGCCAATTCTGTAGGAGATTTTTTCTCTTCTAGAGAAGATGCTCAAAGGGTTTCTGGACTCTCACTTTTTGGTAATAGTCACAAGAGAGACATTGGCCAGGATAATCATAACTTACATCATTCTCTAATTGGCGGCAGTAACAAGAGGCTGAGAATTGATAGCCTATGGGATGCTAAGCCATTGAACTTTGATATGTGTATGGATCACATACAACATTGGATGGGGAAAGCTAGAATGATGTATGCAACAAAAGAACAGGCTTGTGAAGAATCTTCAATGAATCAACAACTCTTTCTTAGTGAGCTGCAGAAGAGGGATAGCATGATTGAGCATTTGCATAAGGCAAAGCAGGAAGAGAGTCAGAAGAGACAGGTGGAGGTATATAGGCTTGGGAGGGAACTTTATATGATGGCAAAGCTCTTGGAGGACTACAGAAAAGCCTTAAAGGAAACACGCAAGGCTTTCACTGGATACAGGGCACGTAGTCCACAAGCCGATGAACCACTTTACAAGGATGTTCCTGGATCTAGGGGCCTTGTTCTGAGTGTGATGGAACTGGAAAAGCAACGTTTGAAGCAAGAAGAAGAAGAAAGAATGAAGCTTTTGGTGATTGAAAAGGAGTTGAAACATTTTGAAGGTGGTTGGATTGGTAAGCTGGAAGGTCATCAGAATAGAATTCATTCACTGGGGAAAAGGTTGCTGATTATTGAGGATCAAGCACTACTTTTGAACGAGGTCAATGCTAAATGCAAGGTTTTAGATACTCCAGAATGTGCTTCAAGTGAAGAACAAACTGTTTAGTAAAGTTTGTCCTTTTCATTAGCATGTTTTCATAAAAGCAGATTATAGTTTAAGTTCGATAGATGCTGCAGCTTAGTTATGTGTAGTAAGTACATAGTTTAATTTTGACATTGAGTCCATGACTCTAGGTAATGAATTTCTGGGATTGTGAGATCTAATCACAAGTTATGGTCGTTTCTAACTGTTTTCTCTGTTTTGTAATAGTGATCTTAGTTCTGGTTAATGTCTCATTTTCATTGACCAATTGATATTATTATGGAAAAAAATAAAATAAAGTATAATTGCCGACAAGGACGATTCAGACAAAGAAACGAGCACACAAGGAAATAGATCGGGTCGCAACTGTATCCCATGAATTTCAGTGAATCTTGGTCAAAAAATTTGTTGAATCGCAGTTGTCAAATGCGTGTTGACCAGTTATAATTTAACTGAACCTTGGTAACCGTACAGAATCCGAATTTCCCACACAGAATTTTCCATTAGATAATTTATTCAAACTAAAATGTTAAAAGACTCTAAATTTATATATAATATTATAGATAATTTTATATATT
This sequence comes from Ceratonia siliqua, assembly GCA_034509205.1. Classification (NCBI taxonomy): domain Eukaryota; kingdom Viridiplantae; phylum Streptophyta; class Magnoliopsida; order Fabales; family Fabaceae; genus Ceratonia; species Ceratonia siliqua. Next base: position 10,434,205 of record JASKGM010000009.1, on the reverse strand, counting down.
ATGTAGTATAATATATAAAGCTTAAATAAATAAATACTTTAATATGACAATAATTATATAATAAATTATGAAAAATTGTAAAATAATCTTATTACACATAAAACAATTGAACAATCAATATAATATTTAATAATTCAAAATTCAAAATTCAAAATATACTAATACATTATGAATTTTATATAATTTTCTCATTAAGTTAACTTAGAATTTATAAATAAAAGTTAGTTATTTTAAAATCTATATGATAATTTAATATTAAAATTGAAATTTGAAAATGCATAAGTTGAATAAGAATGAAAAGGAGATGAAGAAAGAAAACTATTATGAAGTGATTGTAATATGATCTCATTCTACATTTATGAACTGAAACAAGTGGTTTTGTACACAAGGAAGGATGCTAACTGATAGACTAACTGTAGTATAACAATATAACAGAACTAACAGAATAGGAGTTGTATTAATCATTATCTAATATTCTCCCTGCACTCTTCATCTATTAGTTTCCCTTTGAACGTAGACTAAAGTAAGCCTCAACTATGAGTTTGTTTCTCAAATCTGAGATCCTAGCACTTGTGATTGCCTTTGTCAAGCAATCTGCAATTTGATCAAATGAGGGTATGTGAAGAACATATATTATCTTTTGCATAACCCTTTCTCTGACAAAGAAAACATCAAGTTCCACATGTTTTGTTTTGGAATGAAACACAGGATTAGCATAAATCATTAATGCACTTTGATTGTCACAAAGAATAAATGGAGCAGAGCAGGTAGCTTCCCCTAACTCACTCAAGAGAGACTGAATCCAGTTAAAGCTCAGCTACAATGTTTGCTAGACTTCAAAACTTAGCCTCAGTAGATGACCTTGAGACTGTATGTTGCTTCTTAGATGCCCAATATACTAAATTCGCACCATAATATACACAATTACCAGAAATTGATCTCCTATCCACAAGGTTAGCAGCCCAATCTGCATCACAATACCTAACAAGTTCCATGGAAGAGGGTTTTCTAAAATGCAGGCCATAACTTATAGTTCCAGCTAGGTTTCTCATAATTCTTTTGACAGCTTTCCAATGAGAACTCAGTGGTACATGCATAAACTGACCATTTATTTACAGCAAATGAAATTTCAAGTCTTGTGATGGTCACTCTAACTATAGACCTATAGAAGTGTGCATCTTCTATTGGTTCACTTCAATGATCAAGCAACCTAAGATCAACAGTCATAAGAGTGGAGATAGGCTTGACCCCTTCCATCTTTGCCTTGACTAGTAAATCTCTTATATATTTTGACTGAGACAAATGAATGCCACCACACTATGTTTTCTTAACTTCAATACTGAGAAAATAATTGACAAGTCCTAGATCTTTGAGGACAAACTCCTTATTTAAATCTAAGATGAGTTTGGTAATATTTTCTTCTGAACTTCCAAGGATGAGGATGTCATCTACATAGACAAGAACATACATAGTATCTTACTTTGTTTTTTTTAATGAACAATGATGTATCACACCTTGCATAAGTGAAACCAAACTGATGAGAGTTTGAGTCAGCCTTTTAAACAAGGCTCTTGGAGCCTGCTTAAGACCATATAAAGCCATATCTAACTTGCAAACAAGAGGTGGTGAGTTCAGAGAGCTTTGAACTTCAAATCTAGGGGGCTGGTACGTGAAGACTTCTAGAAAGGCATTGTTCACATCTATTTGGTGAATACCCCACCCCTTTGCAAGAGCTATAGTAATTAAAATTTTGACAGTGGTAGGCTTGATAATAGAACAGAAAGTCTCCTCATAATCTATGCCAGGTTTTTGATGAAACCCTTTAGCAACTAATCTAGCCTTAAGCATGTTTATGCTTCCATTAGGATTCTACTTCACCCTAAACACCCATTTGTACCCAATTGATTTCCTACCCTCTGGTAAGGCATCAAACTCCAAGTATTGTTGTTTATTAGTGCAAAATGTTCATCCTCCATAGCCTTTTTCCAACCAGAATATGATAAAGCTTCAAACATAGTGACAAGTTCTTTATGAGCCAAAAAAAACTCTTAGCTTAAAATTTTCAGCTTTGGCTCTTGTCACCATTGGATTATAGCCAAATTCAGATGGAAGTGAGGTTGAAGAAGTGTCACTTTGCTACTATGACTGAGAGCCATCAGGTTCAAACCGATTCAGATATTACTTTCTGAATTCTGATGAAGCTTATGATTTTGATTGGTTGCTAGAACTTGATTATGATCTAAGTATTCAGGTAGATTTGGTAAGCTTTCATTGCCATTGAAAACCTTATTGGCAAAGTCAGTATTGTTAACTGGAGAGGCAACATGAGTGATAGTCAGATTAAGTTGATTATTCTGAATGAGAGATGATGGCTCCATTCTATCAACACATGGTAAATTGGATGGAGAGGTATATGGCAAGGCAAAGTGATGAGACTGTGGACTATGATTGTGGTTAGAAAAAATAACATTAGGAATGACTAGGAGGATAGTTTGATAAAGGGATTATGAATTGAGGGATTGTGAATTGGTTGATTTTGTGGTCTTAGATGCTTTACAGGGAAATGATTGCTCATCAAATATGGCATCCTTAGATATATAAATTCTTCCATTAAAACTTAGGCACTTGTAACCTTTGTGAGAAGGAAAGTAGCCTAAGAAAGTACACTGGACAAATCTATATTGTAACTTTTTGGTGTTATATGGTTGGAAGTTTGGGAAGCAAGCACATCCAAAATTTTTTAAGAATTTGAAATCTAGAATAGTTTTGAACAGTAACTAATAAGGTGAGATGTTCTCTAAGGTTGGTGAAGGCAGTCTATTAATGAGGGAAGTGGCAGTTTTGAAAGCTTCACCTCAATACTGAAGGGGTAAATTTTATTGGGCTAACAAAGACAACCCCACTTTAACCACATGCCTATGCTTTCTTTCAGCAGTCCCATTTTGGTCATGAGAGTGAGGACATGACATCCTATGTCTAATTCCATGTTGATTTGGAAAAGGAATAAAAGTTTTGAATTCACCTTCTCCATCACTTTGAAGTGACTTCATCTTGTAATTGAACAGATTTTCAACAAGGGTTTTGAAAGAAACAAAAGTTGGATAAGCCTCAGATTTGTTTGTAAACATATAGATCAGAGTAAACTTGGTGACCTCATCAACAAACAAGATGTAGTATTTAAAGCCTTCAAATGAAGTAGTTGAGGATGGCCCCCAAAGATCTGAATGAATTAACTCCAAGGGATTAGTATAAACAAAACTAGTGCTAGGTGATGGGAATTTATGTATTCTTCCAAAACAACAAGTAGAACAAAAATCAGTGGCATTTTTATTGATGACTAGAATATTACACAATTTCAGAACTTGAGAAACAACATTTTTTTATGGATGTCCTAATCTACAATGCCACACTTAAAAATTTGAAAGAGGTAAAGTAGAGTTTGATCTACTAAGACTTGATATGTTGCTTTAAACTGCTAGAAGTAAGGAATGCTTGTTGGTGAGTAAGTCGTCAAACACATAGAGTCCATTTCTAAGAGTTCCCTAAAGAAGGATACACTTGGTTTCCTGGTTTTTTACAAGACAATGGTCAGAGTGGAATTCAAAGAAGACATGATTGCCTTTTGCAAACTGAGAAACACTCAAAATATTTTTTGTAATATGAGGCACATGAAGTAATTTATGCAATTTAAGGTGCGTTGAAGAAAAAGGGGAATCAAAGGGAGAGAATGTGCTTGATAGTAAGAACCTTACCATTTCCAATCAAAACTTTTTCTTAGCCTGTGTAACCATGCTTCATCATGAGATTATCTTCATTAGGAGTAATATGGTGTGTTGCACCAGAATCAGGATACTAACACTGCTCTTGATTATTGTTTAGAATGAAAGACATAGCATTCATCTTTGCAAGAAAAGTTTCAAACTGAGTTGCTTAATTAGTGGTGTTGCCTTCAATGAGGTAAGCCTAAGGTTGAGTGTATGATTGATTAAAATTCTGATTGTAGGATTGACTCTGGTTGTGGAACTAATTTTGATTGTAAGACTAATTTTGTGCAGTACTAGCATTAACACCTTGTGAGGCTGAGGTGTTTTGTTGAACATTGGTATCTTGGTAACTTTCATCATATCTGTGATAGCAATAAAAGGCTAAGTGTCCAAATTTTCCACAAACTTGGCACTGTGGCCTATCTCTACCTCTTCCTCTATTTCTTGTGAACGTTCCTCCTCTGGATGAAGAGTTATTAGAGTTGGACCCTTTGCCATAGGGTTGTCCATAGTTGTTGCTTGAGCCCTAACCCTGTCCATAATTATTGTTTGAACTAGAAACTTGGCCATAGTTAGGAGGAGTAGATTGAGAAGTAGAAATTGAATTAGAACTTCTCTGGTGTGTGACTAGATTAGCTAACACAATATCAAGAGATTTAGAATGTCTATCAAGTCTACTTTCTTGAGCCAATAACATTGTTTCAACTTCTTCTATAGTAATGGCTTCAGATCTTGAAAGAATAGTTGTGACAAATGGATAATATTCTACTTCTAATCCATCTACGATTGCATCAATTTGATCACCTACTGAAATTGGGTGACCAACTGCTACTAATGCATTTGATATATGTTTCACCTTGAGTAAATACTCAGTGATAAAAAGAGAATCCTTCTTGGTGCTTTGAAGTTGAATCTTTAACTACTTGATCTTGGCCTTTATTTGGGATGCAAAGAAGGCTTCTACCTTGCTCCAAATCTAATGTGCTGTTTCACAACCTACAACTCTTGTGAGAGTACTTTTTGATATAGATGATAACAATCAGGAAGTAAGAAGTTGATCTTGCTGCTCCCAACTTTGAAATTCTGAGATTGCAAAAGCATCTTCTTGATTTGTGCATTTGTCTGGTGGACCTCCATCAATGAACTTCTTGAGATTATGACCTCTGACAATGGCCAAAACCTGTTGCCTCTATAGTAGGTAATTTAATTGAAATTAGATATGTGAAGGAATTAAACCATGTGCATTAGACTGAATTTCTCCTACTGACTTATCCATGCGTGTGGATAAATGGCTCTGATACCATGAAAGCATTTGAGAATGCATAAGCTAAACAAGAATGAAAAGGAGATAAAGAAAGAAAATTGTAATGAAGTGATTGTAATATGATCTCATTCTACATTTATGAACTGATTCAAGTGGTTTTATACACAAGGAAGGATACTAACTGTAGTATAACAATATAACAGAACTAACAGAATAGGAGCTGTATTAAACATTATCTAATAAAAACATATTCCAACAATTTACTAACCGATTTAGAAATAATTACTAATTAGCTAAGCCTATTTTATTTAAATTAAAAAGCATTTTAAAATATTTTTTTGAACTAAATTTTATTGATATTTTCTTGGCTTAATTCTATTTTTAGTCTATCTAGTTTGTTAAAATTAAAGTTTTGGTTCCCTTAATTTCATTCTAAATAATATGGTTCACTAATTAGTTTCATCAAAATTGTAGTTTTGAACTCTCATGATAAAATTAAGGGATCAAAACTATGATTTTGCTATAACTTTAATGAAATTAAGAGACTATATTATTTATGATGAAATTATGGGAACAAAAATTATAACTTTGATAAATTAAATATTGTTTTACAATTTGAGACTATTTGCCTTGGTAGTAAGTGGCAACTTTGCTGTGTCAATGCGTCCCACATTCAAATCCCAGCGCTCACAAATTTTGTCAAAGTGTGCAAGTGCAAGTTCTAGTTAATTGTCCCAGTCGTGAACCGGGTTTCAAATTGAAAACCGTCCAATATGTTAAAAGGCTGATTTTTTACTAGATCGGTTTCATAATTGAAAAAGTTTAAGTTACTGCCCAGTGAGGCAATAACATACTTCCTTTTGTTTTTATTTTTTATTTTTTTATTTTTT